>PVIH01000627.1:0-253010 GCA_004025045.1 Sigmodon hispidus
CATAAATATTCAAGATTGAAATCTCCTCTTGACCAATTTTTCCTGTGATGAATAAGTAGTGACCATCTTGGTCCCTTTTAATTGCTTTTAGCTTAAAGTCTACTTTGTTAGATATTAGGATTGCAACCCCCGCTTGTTTCTTAGGACCATTTGACTGGAAAATCTTTTCCCAACCCTTTATTCTAAGCCTGTGTCTGTCCTTGCGGTTGAGGTGTGTTTCTTGTAGGCAACAGAAGGATGGCTTCTGTTGTTGTATCCATCTTGTTAGTATGTGACATTTTATAGGAGAGTTGAGACCATTGATATTAAGGGAAATTAGTGACCATTGATTCATATTTTCTGTCATTTTTGGTTGTTACTTGTTTGTATTTCCTTTCTCTAGGGTATTCTTCTGTGAAATTATTGATTGTTTGTGATTTCGTGGGTGTATCTGGGGTCCTTAGGTTGGAGTTTTCCCTCTAATACTCTCTGTAGTGCTGGATTGGTAGATAGATATTCTTTCAGTCTGACTTTGTCCTGAAATACCTTGTTTACTCCGTCTATGATGATTGATAATTTTGCAGGGTATAGTATTCTAGTTTGGCATCCATGCTGTTTAAGTGTCTGTATAACTTCTGACCAAGCCCTTCTAGCTTTCATTATTTCCATTGAGTAGTCAGGCGTTATTCTGATGGGTCTGCCTTTATATGTGAGTTGGCCCTTTTCTTTTGCAGCTCTTAAAATTTTTCTTTTTGTTCTGTATGTTTTGTGGCTTGATTATAATGTGGCGTGCTGAGTTTTTTTGGGGGTCATATCTATTTGGTGTTCTGTAAGCCTCTTGTATCTTTATAGGCATTTCTTTCTTCAGGTTAGGGAAGTTTTCTTCTATGATTTTATTAAAAACATTATCTGTGCCTTTGAGCTGGTACTCTTTTCCTTCTTCTATTCTTATTATTCTCAAATTAGGTCTTTTCATGGTGTCCCAGTTTTCCTGAACATTTTGAGTTATGGCTTTTTTAGTTTTACTATTTTCTTTGACTGATATATCTATTTCAGCTACTGAGTCTTCCACTTCAGAGATTCTATCTTCCATCTCTTGAACTCTGTTTGTTATGCTTGTATCTGCGGTTCCAGCTTTTTTCTTCAGATTCTCCATCTTTGCCTCATTTTGTGCCTTTTTTATTGCTTCTATTTCAGCTTTTTCTTTCATAGATTTGTTCATCTCTTCCAACTTTTTGTTTGTATTTTCTTCTATTTCTTTAAGGCTATTTTTCATGTCTTCTTTGAGAGCTTCTATGATCATCAAAAAGGAATTTTTGGTGTTGCTTCCTTCTGTTTCCTCTTCATTGCTCAGTTCAGGTCTTGTATTTGTAAGATCGCCACTTTCTTCTGGAGTTACCTTGTTGTTCTTTGTATTATTATGTAATTTTTTGCACTGACGTTTGCCCATGGCTTCAGTGGTTCACGATTAGGTGGCTCCTGGTCAGTTGTGGCACTTGGGCTTGTGTGCCTCCTGTCACCTCTTTGGGCGGGGTCTGAGTCTGTCCTTCAGGGACCTCAGTTCTTATCTGTTCACTCAATTGGAGGTGGAGGTGGGTAGCCATTCAAATTCCCTCAGCAGCAGCTGTGGGGAACATGACAGGCAGACTTTATCTGTGCCTACTATAGAGTGCGCTGGGACTCGCTCTGCAGACAGCACCCGGTCCCTCAATTTTTTTCTTCAGTGACTTAAAGTTTTTGTCAAACAGGTCTGCTACTTCTTTGGTTAGAGTTATACCAAGATATTTAATGTTATTTGCATCCATTGTAAAGGGTGATGTTTCTCTTTTTTTTTTTTCCAGCCTTTTTATCCTCAGTGTATAGGAGGGCTACTGATTTCTTTGAATTAATCTTGTATCCTGCTACATTACTGAACGTGTTTTCAGCTGTACAAGTTCCTTGATAGAATTTTGGAGATCATTTATGTATACAATCATATCATCTGCAAATAGACATAGTTTGACTTCTTCCTTTGCTTCCTTCCCTTAATCTCCTTTTGCTCTCTTATTTCTTCAGCTAGAATTTTGAGAACTATATTGAATAGATAAGGAGAGAGGAGACAGCCTTGACTTGTTCTTGATTTTAGTAGAATTGCTTGAGTATTTCTCCATTTAGTTGGCTTGCTATATGTCACATTTATTATATTTAGGTATTTTTCCCTGTATTTCTGAGCTCTTCAGGACTTTTATCATGAAAGAGTATTGGATTTGGTCAAAGGCATTTTTTGCATCTAATGAGATGATCATGTGAGTTTTTTTCTTTCAGTTTGTTTATATGATGGATGACATTCACAGTTTTTCCTATGTTGAACCATCCCTGCATCTCTGGCATGAAGTCTACTTGATTATGGTGGATGATTTTTTTTTTAATATGTTGTTGGATTAGGTTTGCAAGAATTTTATTGAATATTTTTGCATCAATGTTTATGGGAGAGAGTGGTCTGTAGTTCTCTTTCTTTTTTGCATCTTTGAGTGGCTAGGTCATCAGGGTAATTATGGCCTCATAAAAAGAGTTCGGCAATGTTCCTTTGGTTTCTATTGTATGGAACAGTTTGAGGTGTATTGGTATTAATTCTTTGAATGTCTGGTAGAATTCTGCACTGAAACCATCTGGTCCTGGGGCTTTTTTACTTGGGAGACTTTTAATAACAGCTTCAATTTCCTTTGGAGTTATAGATCTGTTTAGGTCTTTAATCTGATCTTGATTTAATTTTGGTGAGTGATACCTATCCAGAAAACTGCCTATTTCTTCTAGGTTTTCCATTTTAGTAGAGTATAGATTTCCAAAGTATGACCTAATAATTCTCTGGATTTCCTGGGTTTCTGTTGTTATGTCCTTCTTTTCATTTTTGATTTTATTAATTTGGATACTCTCTCTCTCCTTTTTGGTTAGTTTGGATAAAGGTTTATCTATCTTGTTGACTTTCTCAAAGAACCAACTCTTCGATTCATTGATTCTTTGTATTGCTCTTTTTGTTTCAATTGTATTGATTTCAGCCCTGAGTTTGATTATTTCCTGCTGTTTACTCCTTTTAGGTGAGTTTGCTTCAAATAGTTCTAAAGTCTTTAGCTGTGCAGTTAGGTCTCTTGTGTGAGATTTCTCTAGATTTTTCATATAGGCATCTAGTGCTGTGAGTTTTCCTCTTAACACTGCTTTCATTGTGTCCCATAAATTTGGATATGTTGTAGGTTCATTTTCATTAAATTCTAGGAAGTCTTTGATTTCTTTCTTAATTTCTTCCTTGGCTCAGAGGTGGTTCAATTGAGAGATGTTTAGTTTCCATGGGTTGATAGGCTTTCTATGGTTTTTGTTGTTGAACTCTAAACTTAGACCACTGTGGTCTGATATGATGCACAGGGTTATTCCCATTTTTAATGTATCTATTGATATTTGCTTTATAACTGAGTATGCGGTCAATTTTAGAAAAAGTTCCCTGAGGTGCTGAGAAATATGTGTATTTCTTTGTGTTTGGGTGGAAGGTTCTGTATATATCTATTAAGTCCATTTGGGTCACAGTTTCTGTTAGATTCCTTATATCTCTCTTGAGTTTCTGTCTGTTTGAACTATTCAAGTGTGAAAGTGGGATACTGAAGTCTGCCTCTATTAGTGTGTGGGGTTTGATATGAAGTTTATGCTTTAGTAGCATTTCTTTTACATATGTATGTACCCTTGTGTTGAGATCATAAATAGTCAGAATTGAGACTTCATCTTGGTGGATTTTTCCTGAGATTAATAAATAATATCTGTTCTGGTCTCTTTTAATTAATTTTAGTTTAAAGTCTATTTTGTTATATATTAGGATGGCTACACCGTCTTGTTTCTTAGGACCATTCAATTAGAAAGTCTTTTCCTAACTCTTTACTCTGAGTCTGTCTCTGTTTGAAGTTGAGGTGTGTTTCTTGTAAGCAGCAGAAGAATGGCTTCTGTTTTTGTATCCATTGTGTTAGGGTGTGTCTTTTCATAGGTGAATTGAGTCCATTGATATAAGCAGATATTAATGACCAATGATTGTTATTTTCTGTTATTATTGGTGGTAGCTTGTGTGTATTTCCCTTCTTTGGGTTTTTCTACTGTGGGATTAATGGTTGTTTGTGGTTTTGTGTGTGTGTCTGGCTTCCTTAGGTTGGAGTTTTCCTTCTAGTTCTTTCTGTTGGGCCAGATTTGTGCATAGGTATTGTTTAAATCTAGTTTTGTCATGAAATATCTTGTTTACTTTACCTATGATGATTGACAGTTTTGCTGGGTAGATAGTAGTCTTTGTTGGCATCCATGCTCTTTTAGTGTCTGTATCACATTTGACCAGGACCTTCTTGTTTTCATTGTTTCCATTAAATAGTCAGGTGTTATTCTGAGGAGTCTGCCTTTATAGGTAATTTTGCCATTTTTCTTTGCAGCTCCTAGTATATTTTCTTTGTTCTGTAGGTTTAGTGGCTTGATCATTATGTGACAAGCAAACTTTTTTGTGGGTCCAGTCTATTTGGTGTTCTGAAAGCTTCTTGTATCTTTATAGGTGTTTCCTTTTTTAGGTTGGGAAAGTTTTCTTCTATGATTTTGTTGAATATATTTTCTATGCCTTTGAGCTGCTATTCTTCTTCAATTCCAAGTAATCTGAGGTTTGGTCTTTTCATGGTATCCCAAATTTCCTGGACATTTTGTATTATGACTTTTTTTGGTTTTAGTGTTTTCTTTAACTGACATATCTATTTCCACTATTGAATCTTCTACTCTGGAGAGTCTTTCTTCCATCTCTTGGATTCTGTTGGTTATGCTTAAATCTGTAGTTTCGTTTCATTTCTTCAGGTTTTGTATTTCCAGCTTTTCCTTGGTTTGTGCCTTCTTTATTACTTCTATTTCAAATTTTGTTCCTAGAACATTTCTTTCACCTGTTTGTTTTATATTTTTGGTTTTTAAAATTTTCTTTCAGGGATTTGTTAATCTCTTCTAATTTTTTGTTTATATTTTCTTCTATTTCTTTACAGAAGTTTTTTTTACATATACATACATATATATATATATATATATCCTCTTTTAAAGTTTCTATTATCTTCATAAAGTTGTTTTTAAGATCATTTCCTTCTGTTTCCCCTTCATTGTTATGCTTAGGTCTTGATGCTGTAGAACCATCAACTTCTTCTGGTGGTGTCTTGTTGATCTTTATATTGTTATATGTATTCTTATACCTACGCCTGCCCATTTTTTCCTCAGTTCTCTCTTAGTCGACTCTTGGTCAGCTCTTAGTCAATTGTGTGCCCAGAGGGCTGTTTGTCTCCAAAAGGTGCAGGGGCTGCTCTTATTCAGCTCTTAGTTGGCTGTAAGACAAGGAGCTATGTGTCTCCCATTGTCTCAGGGGTTGTTCTTAGTTGGCTCTTAGTCACCTGTTAATTAGCTATGTATCAGGAGGCTTTGGGTGGTCCAGTTGTCAGAGTGTGATGATGGAGATTGTGGTTTGGATGGCGTTTGGCCTGTAGAATATCCCTCTGGCTGTGTTTTCTGAAAATTGATCTTGGGGGTGTTCTTCCAGCTTTCTTTGGCTTAGAGCAGAGCTGGGTGTGGTTGGGGTATTGGAGGATGTATCTCAAGACCAGGATTTGGAAGTAGTAAGATCTCTGCTTGGTCTGAGGTACTGGGTACCACTCACCTCTTATTCAGCTCTGTATTGAGAGGCTTGGCTGGTCCAGTTGTCAGCTCTTGCATCTTAATGCAACCCATTTCCATTAATCTGTCTTACCATGTGGCTCGTGGCTTACCTGTGTTTCTTTTACATGTTGATTCTTGGACAGCTGGATAATGCCTCCCTTGATTCTGCTCTCCTTCCCCTTTATCTATGCTCGGATTTCCCTTCTGCTTTTAAGATCCCTTGGCATAGGCCAAAACAGTCTCTTTATTAACCAATGATATTCACAGCATACAGAAAGACATCCCATGTCATTTGTCTGAAATATCAGAGGTCAGAATCACCCATAGCCAAGCCATGAAGGTCAGGGAGTGGTAACCTGCATCTTTAACCCCATCACTTGGGAGACAGTAAGTTCAAGGCCAGCCTTGTCTACAAAGCAAGTTCCAAGACAGCTAGAACTGTTACATAGAAAACCCTATCTTGAAATGATAAAACAAAACAATCAAACAACAACAACAAAAACAAAGGTGGATAGTCGCTCTGTCCTCTGATATTCCAGACTTTATTTTTTATTAAATATACAATATATCACCACTATATGCCCTTGTACACTGTAAATATTTGTCATTTCTATTGGTTTAATAAAATGCTGACTGGTCAAGTAGCTAGACAGGAAGTAGAGGTGGAGAAACCAGACCAGCAGAATTCTGGGAAGTGGAAGAGCAGAGCAGAGATGGCACTGAGACACAGGTATGAGAATGCTGCACTGAGCAAAAAGGTACCAAGTCACGTGGCTAAATATGAACAGAAATATGATTTAACTTAAAGTATAAAAGTTAGTAAGTAATAAACCTGATCCACAGGCCAAGCTGCTTTTAATTAATATAAGTCTCTGTATGTTTATTTGGGACTGAATGACTGAACAGGACACAGAAACTTCTTACTACACCCAATAGCTTAAAGCAAATCCATTCTAAAAGGAAGGATAGTAATAGGAAATAGAAGATTTGGACCAAGACAATAGACACCAGGGAAAAAGTGAAAACATAGCTTTGTATTCAGAGCACACAGTGGCATGACATGCGGCTGGAAGCACTTGGGCAGTTTTATCTTATCACCCTGCTAGTTGCCTCACACATGCTGCTTTGTTGGGGTGGTAGGACTTTTACCTCTGAATTTCCTCAACACATGTTCTACATTCCTAGCATCTCTAATTTCCTGGGCAGCCACTACAATTTCAACTTTATCCTTACAGCTTCACACATTACACTCTCCGGGGTTGGATATCATGAAGTGACCCTGACTTCACCACCAATCCCTTAGCTTCCTGGGCTTCTCTTTGAAATAGAGATGCCTCCACCAACCTGTAGCTCTTGCTTTCTGAGTGCTTACAAAGTCAGCACAATGGAAAACATACCCAGAGTCTTGGTTCCTTGGACCATAGTTGGACTCTAAACACCTGGGTGGCTGAGCATAGTAAAATAACATGTGAAGACTCTGTTCATAGGTGGATTGGGTAAACAGAAGACCTTGGGCTCTATACTCCAAGTAATGCCTTTCAAAAAGCTTACATTTATATGTTTAGCACTATAATGGGTGGGATCTGGCCAAATCCAGAGATGCTCTTGAGGTGTCTTTCCTATCTTCTTCATGAATAGTACTTGACTGTATACCTGCCTCCTTTTTTTTCAAAAAACATTTTAAGTTTAATGTTTGACAATTTATACACTTATTCAATGTCTAGTGCCCTCCTTTTGCTTTCACATTTATGCAGCTAGACAGCTGCTATGTGTTTGTGACTGCTAGGCTCATGTCCCAGCTAGAGGACAGAATTTTGTAGCATGTCTCCAATCTGTCCTTTCTATGATGTTCATTGAGTCTTGGAGTGGTTGATATAGATATCATTTAGGGTTGAGCACTCAATTATCACTTATTCTCAATACTTTGACTAGCTATGGGTCTCTGTATCAATTTTCACTACAATAAATAAGTAAATAGACTTCTCTGGAAAAGGCCGAAAAGCAATACTGCCTAAGAACATAGATATAAATATTTAGAAGTCAGTCTAGCCACATTGTTGTTTAGCATAGCATCAATAGTAAAGTGCCCCACTCCAGGGCTTGTGGTCTCCACATTCAAACGTTTTTGACTAGGTTTTTAGTACTACTTTTTGTAGAGCAGGACTCAGTTCTAACAGAAGAATGGTTGTTGCCACACAACCATGCCACTGTTGAATCAATGAGTACCAAAAATCTTGCCTGAGAGGTTGGTATTACAGTATGCAGGGTCCACAGCTGGGTGAGACTGCTGATGCCTTTTCTCCCCCCAGAAATGTATATAACATCTCCTAGTACTGCAAACACTGGACAACATGGAGGAAACATCTAGCCCAGTTCCAGCCTGGTTCATCTATACTCTTTATTTCCAATGTATTCAGTGTCTTCAGAAATAGGATCTTACCATCTACTCTGATGATTAACTGAACTTGCCTTCTTTGTAACGGCATGATCTCCTTAGCAACCAATCTTAGACTAAATGTATTTTATTTCTGGGTAAATTGCAAATGTTTTAACTGTTTCTCCCATATCCCTTTTTCTGGTCCAGGATTTATTTCAGAATGTCACATGACATTTGTGGTTATATATCCTTTTGGTTTTATTTTTATTATTGCTACTTTTATTTATTTATTGTTTTCATTTTGCTTTTTGAGAATAGTTTCCCATAAATAGTTCATGCTGACCTGGAGTTTATGACTCTCCTGCCTCAGCCTCCCATGTGCTGGGATTACAGACATGCACCCAACCACACTTAATTCCTTTGATAGTTTCTCAGACTTTCTTTGTATGTTTCTGAAGATGTTTGTATGTTTCTTTGTATGTTTGTAAGAAACACAGGGTCAAATATGCGCCCAGGATACCTTCTTACTGGAGTTTTAGGTACAGGATGAATGGAGTTTATATGATGTTTCTCTCATGATTAGATGAGTTACAGGCTTGGCAGAAAGATATGACAGAAGTGGGGTTCCTTTTCCCTCACATCTTACAGAGGGTGTACACTGTCAGCATCATCTGTCAGCATCAGTGTCCTCAGTTTTTCCACTGTAAAGCCATCTTTTGTCCTCCTTCTGTCCTGTACTGTCTAGAAGAATGGCTCCATGCATGGCCTATATGAGAGAGAGAGACAGAGACAGAGACAGAGAGAATGCTTTCCATTTTCCCCAGGGAAGCAAAGGAGCAAGGAGATGACACTAACAGCATCCAGAGTGCAGAGCAGCTGGCGACAGCACCCCACAGCTCTGCTCTTCCGACCTGCACACAGTGGCATGTAACCCAGTGGGAATAGCAGCCCGCACATGTCCTGCTCCTAATATTCTGCCAACTTTGTTGTTTTTTTTTTTTTTTTTTTTGGCTTCTGGAAATTTCTAAACGTATCTTCTAGTCAGTCCAGTGATCTGTAGACACTAGATGTCCCTTTCCTAAAAGTCTTTCCTGCTCAAACCAGAATCCATTTCTCTTGTCTGGAGTTGAGAACCCAACACGGTGTGCTGATTTAACTTTTCTTTGCTTTGTTTTCTTTCACATCTGTTCTTTAAAAATTAAATTTATTTTTAACTCATATGTTTAAAATGCAAAATTGGAGCTTCAGAGATGGTTCACTAAGAGGCATGCTCTTGTTTCACAGGACGAAAATTCGGTTCCTAGCACCCATACCAGGCAGCTCAGGATCACCTCTGCCTCCATCTCCAAGTAAGCCAGTGCTCTCCTCTGGGCTCTAGGGCACCTGCATCCATCTCTCCCTCCTTCTCTTCCTCTCTCCCTCCCTCCCTCTCTCCCTCCTTCCTTCCCTCCCTCCTCCTTCTTCCTTCCCTTTCTTTCTTTCTTTTGTTCTTTCTTTCTTTCTTGGTTTTTTGTTTGTTTGTTTTTGTTTTGTTTGAGACAGGGTTTCTTTGCATTGTAGCTCTGGCTGTCCTGAAACTTGATCTATAGACCAGCCTGGCCTTGAACTCACAAAGATCTGCCTGCCTCTGCCTCCCGAATGCTGGGATTAAAGACATGTGCCACCAACTCCCAGTACATCCTTTACATTTATTTACTGATGACGGGATGTATCTAAAATTAAAATCATTGAAGAAACTCCTGGCAGCACCATTTAAGATCCAAGCTTCTTAGCATGAGACATGGGATCTGTGTGGTCTTTGTTTCTGCACTCCACAGCGCATATTGAAAACATCTTGAATTTCTTTGCTCAGATGATCTTACTCCAAATTCTTTGACCTACACCTCTCTGACTCTGGCTAACATCTCCCTGCTTCTCTCTTTTGCCCCCGTCCTCCTACATAAGCCTGACTTATGTAGTCTTGGTTGCCCTAAACTTTCTATGTAGATAAAGATTGGCCTCCAATTCTTCTGCCTCTACCTCCTGAAATGTTTGGAGTACAGATGTGTGCCACCATGTGCAGCCCCTGTCCCTGCTCTAAGCCACAGCCAGTGTCCTCTCTGGCCTGCTTCTCACCCCAGGCTAGCTCTTAGCTTTCTTTGTACTTTCATAAATCCTTGTTTCAATCCAATTGGCACTTATAAACTGGATTACATTTGTCTCTCTGCTTTTGGATGGAGTGACTCAGAGCTTGAGAAATGACTGCTGTCAACCCAGCATTTCTCTGTCCCTCAGGAGAGAAGCTATGATTACCCACAAAAGCGTGATAGCCAGAGAAGCAGCAGGTCCCAAGTTTGCTCCGATTGTGTATGGAGTATAGCCTAAGGAAGAATTCCTTCTCCCTGGGAACAGAGTGGAGGTGGCTCCTGACCACCCGCTTAGTGGCCACAGTTCATAGCCAACGTGAAACCAATAGTCTGTGTTTCTTTATAGTTTGCTCCTCTCAATGAAACTGGTCCTGTATACCCTGTGTGCTGGGTTGTCTTCTTATACCCCCTCCAGACTAATATTTACAACAATGTCGCATGCCATGCTATTGTCCAAACTTTCAGCTATAAAAACCAAACCAGAAGGTTTAAGCCATGTTAGAGTTAGCATTCAGACTCCAGATCTGACTCCTGCCATCTTGTGATGGCTTTTGTTCCTTTTCTTTGGCCTCATCCAACTTCTGCTCAAAACCATCTCACAACCAGAACAGAGAGAGGCTTCTATGGTGGGCACCCTGGATGCTCTGGCCTTTGCTCTTCTCCCCGGGTATTGGTTAAGTGGCCAGTGGCCAGAAGCAGATGACAGGTGAAGGAAATAAAACCAAGAGATGGTAATGTAGAGCTTCACACAAAGCCCTCACATTCTAAAGGTGTAGAAAATGAACAGGCGGAAGACCCTGCAACAGGGTCTTAGATATGATTCTGATATTCTCTCCCACTTCTAGGCACACTGGGGACTATCTCCTATGCCTGGGCCCCCTCAGACAAGAAAACTTTCCAGAGAAGATTAGAGGGAAAAAAAAATGAGTACTCACCTGTCATCGCTATGGCAACATATTTTCATGAACTTGATTACTTCAAATCACAAGAGTTGAAATCCTGTTTCTGACAGTCGGAAGTCCAACAGGGTTTTCCCTGAGCTAAAATGAAGGGGCTAGCGGTGATGGGTTCCTTTGTGCAGGGGTTAAAGGCACAGCCATTTCCAGCCTTCAGAGATCCCCATGATCAGTTTCTTCCTGCCTTGGGTTTGCGGGGTGAGGCTGCCTCTCTCCATTTCTCTTCCATATTCTCAGTGCCCACTTAAACTAGGGAGGCTTTCCAGGACTCGTGATCAGATGACTCAGAATCATCTTCTTATGTCAAGGTACATTCCTTCAATCATATCTGAAGAGCCACTTCATTTGGGGATCAGGGCAATATACAGCTTTGTGATCATTTCCTTCAGATCATTGTAGACAAAGGCCAATAATGCAACAATAGCTAGAGGCCACTGAAGGCCAAAACCACGGAAATGGACATTCACCTTCCGGCCAAAAAAGACTATACAAATGAGAGACGGAGGGCTGCATGATGACCCAGTGGGTAAGGGTTCTTGACAACAGATCTGACAACCTGTGTTTAATTCTTGAATTAAACATATAGTGGAAGGAGAAAATGCACTCCTGCAAGGTGTCTTTTGATTGCCACTCTTGGACACACATGCGTGGCACACCCTCCCACACACACACCAAGTTTAAAAAGATGAAATGTGTGACAAAGTCAATAAGTTCATTCATTGGACAGACCTAGGAATAAAATAAAAGGCAAGAATAAAATTCAAAACATTTAGGAATGGGGATGGTTGGAGACCAAGGTAAGGCAGGGATTGGGAGAATCTAATGCTCAGTAACTGGGCTCAGGTTTGGTTTGTCTTAAGATTAAATCAAGAGAAGGAAAGGACAAAGAGCCAGCACTTTCCTGTCATTGTAGGTTGGCAGTTAGAGTGGGGACCATGTGGATGCTGGGCAGCAGTCACCTGAACTACTGAAGACACTTGAAGGTGTTCCTTAAACCAGGATGGAAGTCCTCAGGGACCTTAAATGGGGGCAGTGCTGGGGGAGAAAGCCCAGAGCAAAGGAGCTGACTGGATTCTCTGAAGGATGCAAGAAGATTACCAGGCCACAGAACAGAAACCTTCTGGCCCTGCCCCCTTTTAAATGTCCAGAATGATGCTTGGCATACATTCGGTGCTCAATACTTGCACACTGCAAGAAAATATAAGTTCCTAAAAAAAAAGCTACACACACACACACACAAAGCACTTATATTTGGTAAATAAACATTCATTTTTTTCTCTATTTTTCCCCCAGTTTTCATAGTATCCATGTACTACTACTGTTATTATGGGGCATGTGGCCCAAACTGCTTGAAGAGATTGCATTCAAACCCCTGCCTGGTCATCTGTTGGCTGTGTAATCTTGAGCAGTCTTCCCTCTGTGCCTCTGGTCCCCCATCTACAGTAATAATAACACCTTCCTTGTGTGTTTGTGGTGAACAATAAGTGGGACATCATACCTATAGACAGATCCAGACCAGTGTGAGTCTTCCCTAAAATTATTATTATTTATCATCATCATCACCATCATCAATGTGTGTGTGTGTGTGTGTGTGTGTGTGTGTGTGTGTGTGTACACTCATGAAGGCAGGCTGGGAACATGTACTGCAGTGTTTTTTCCTCTATATACTCTTGGTCTGGGGATTGAACTCAGGTCCCCAGGCTCACATGATAAGTTCCTTTACCTGCTGGACCATCTTCTTGGCTCCTAATTAGGTTTGATATTTCAGTGGACACTCAGAATTGACCTGAAGGCTTCAAAGGAAGGAGTTGGCTGTGGAGTAGGGACAGATCTGTACTGGAGCCGGTTGACCTGCCGCTGACTGGCCAAAGGACCTTATGTAGGGCCACTGTGTTCCCTGAGCCCTGCCCTTCTGCCCCAGAGACTCCTGCGTTCATCAGAATGATGTGAGGACATCAGGTGGACTTCTTCCAGGGGTGTGAATCCTTTTTATTTTTATTTATTTATTTTTAATCACTGAGGAAGTTTTCAAAAGGATGCTCCCAGCTGTCCTGTCTGTAGCAAGATGGCTGCTCTCCTTTGGCCAGAACAGAGAGTTCCTCTTGCCTAAGAGCCATGGAGGCCTGGACACAGGGCAGGGCTGAAGCCAAGGGTGGCTTTTCTGCCAGGGTCCTCGGGGCTCCGGCCTCAATAACCCTGTCCTCCCCTTCTCTGCCCTTGGCTTCCCACACAGCTGCAGTCTCATTATCCTGGGTGACTGTGAGTAGCTCAAAGAAGCTTAAGCAAGGTGGGCTTTTCAAGTGCTCATAATACAGCTTCAAAGTTCACACCTTCATTAAGATGTGAAGAGGCTGGGCCTCCCTCCGCTTCTCCCCAGGCTATTGTTCCCTCCCCATCTGGCTGCAGACTCAAAAGACAAGCAGGATTGGTTTTCTTTGTCCAGACAGCAGGCTGCTAACCAGAAAGGCTAGACCTGTTTGTTAAGAAAGCCTCCCTGACCCTTTAGCCCAGCTGGGAAGGATCCCCGCGCCTGGGGAATTGGAGTACAACCCGGGCTGCCAAGGCTGGATCTGAGTGGCAGGATTGAACTTGTTCTGGGAGGGTCCCAGAGGAGCAGACCCATAACAGTGGTGGCAGCGAAATGGAGGCTGGTTTCCAAGTCCCCACGGAAGAGTTAATAATCAAAGGTGCAAGGCACACCTGGGCAGAGGGGCGGTGGTGTGCTCTCCATGTAAAGGATGCCTGCAAGGGCACAGGGAACTGCTCTCCTTCTTTCTTTTACAGAGGTGCAATGCCATGGAAGCTGGCCTCAGTCTCGATATACAGCCAAGAATAACGTTGAGCTCCTGATTCTCCTGCCTCCACCTCCTCAGGGTTGGGATTACAGGAATTCACCACTGTGCCGCATTTATACAGTCCAGGGGCTCAAACTGAGGGCTTCAGGCACGCTAGGCAAAGCACTCAAGAGACTGAGCTACACACACCTTCAGCCTTTTCTTTTCAATTGCTTTTGTTCCCAGCCTCCCAGCTGTGAATTTCTGTATGGCTTACAGTTGGGGCCCTTTGCCTTTTCTGTTTACCAGTTAGCCACTTGGGAATAAAGCTACTAAAACACTCTGGTGCCTCTTTTGTCACCGTGGGGTGGTTTCTGGCAGAGGCTAACGGCACAGCTTGTGTGGGCGCCCAGTTTTCGCTTCAGTCTGAGCTCCAGGACTGGACAGAATTTTCCCAGACCCAACTCATTCATAAGGCGGGGGCAGTTGAGACTGGCTTTTCCTAAGTCAAGGCAGCTTCAAAGAGTTTTCTCTGCTCTCTCCTGGGGAAAGCCACGCATGGAATTTTCTATCCTTGGATGGTCCTCGGGGTTTCATGATAAGCCAAGGCTGTATTTAGCCGAAGCAGCAGGGAACTCGGAGTGGGCGCTGGCAGCTGAGCAGGTCTCTGTTTTCTTCTATTAGACATAGAGAGTCAGGAAAGACTGAAACTCCAAAGTGTGTTTCTGTTAACAGGCCTAGGTTTGAGCCACGGGCCTGCCACCTACTAGAGGGGACTTTAGTCAGGACACCTCAGTTTGAAGGCCTGCATTTCTTCAAGTTTCAAAGGACAGTAGTGATGCGCATCTTGCAAAGTAGCTGGAAGGTTTAATGTGACATATCCATAGAAGGGTTCCTATTAAATGCCATTCGCTGATTTTTCCCATTAAACTCATTATTGAGTTGTCGGTAAACCGAGTTGTAGAGTCTTGTGTGTGTGTGTCTTTGTTGCTTGTTTTGTTTTGAGACAGGGTCTGATGTAGGCCAGGCTGGTCTGGAACTGTCTATAAATCCACAGATGACCTCAAATCCCCCTCGTGCTCCCTTTACCTCTCATTGCTATAGTACCAGTGTACATCACCGTATCCAGTAGATTGTGGGTCTTTCCGGGAACCATTATCCCTTACCTTAATTATTAATGTTTCAACTGTTTATCAACCACACTCCCGCATTCTTTGGTCTTTTAGGTATCTCTTCTACAGAAATATCTCTGTGCAGCACATTGCACAGGCATGTTTGCTGCAGCAGAGTCTTCAGCCCCAAATAGGAGCACATATAACTCCCACAAGGGGCATATAAGCCCCATGTGACTTATACGAAGGCTTGATTGTATCTGTATTCAGGACTAGCAGGCAGGTGTTAGAAATGATGCAGATGGAAAGGAGCCAGGTAGAGGATGTCTAAGGCATGCTGTGAAGAAAAGGATGGAGCACAATACATAGTGTGCCACCACCTTCTAGAAGTGAGAGTTACGTGTATATAGACCTGTGTCTGTGCATAGCAAGAGTCTTCATGGACACACATCAACAGTTTGAGTGGTCATGGTGTGGGACTGGAGAGGTGTGATAAAGAGGAAGACTTTTTTTACTAATCATTTTGTATACAATATTTTATAATAAATATATGCACTTTTCAAAACTTTTTGATATTTCTAACTTTAAACTTTTACTTAGTTATGTATTTACTTAATGTGTATGAGTGTTTTGCTTACATGTGTGCCTATCTATGACATATGTGTCTGGTATCTGTAAAGGTCAGAAGACAGTACCTGATCCCCTGGGCCTGGAGTTATAGGCATTTGTTGCTGCCATGTGGAGGCTGGGATTTGAACCAAGGTATCTGGATGAGCAGAAAGCACTTTTAACCTCTACTCATCTCTTCATACCCTTGATTTTTGTTTTTTTTAAAGACAGGCCTTCTCTGTGTAGCCCTGGCTGTCCTGGAACTCACTCTGTAGACCAGGCTGACCTTGAACTCAGAGATCTGTCTGTCTCTGCCTCCCAAAAGCTGGTATTAAAACTGTGTGCCATCACTGCCTGGCTAGCCCCTTGACTCATTTTACTTAGTTTTTTTAATACAAGGTCTCATTCTGTAGCCCAGGCTAGCCTGGAATTCCCAGCACTTGTTCTCTGCCCTCTCCACTGTTTATGGTAATAGGTGAGTTACCATGCCTAGTTTAGTGTTTTTATAACAAAAATAACTGAAAGATTCATCCTTTTGCTGCTAATTCAAAGCTTGAATTAGTACCAATGCAAAGCAGTTGCGTGGACCAAATCAAGCCAGTTGTAGTTCAAGAGTGGGTACTGCCCAGACCATGCTTGAGAGGGAGCCCTCTATCTGTGTATGGAGTTGGGCACTGTAGAATGGACCAGACAGAATCTAGGACATCCCTGAGCTAGACAGATGTGGAAAGTACCTTAGTCCTTTTTTCTTTCAGTGAAGAGACATTGAAGGCTTATCACCTGGTAGGCACTGTCTGGGTACTCAAGATAACCAAAGAGAACAGAACACGTGTGAACACCACAGTCAGAGACAGCCCATAGGAAAATGGGATGAAATATGATAGGACTGGGCTAAGGTGTGGAACTGGGAGCCGTGGGGCTGGGGCATGCAATTTGTAATAGGACACCATGGGGCCCCTTGAAGGAGGTGGTGGTTGAGCAAAGACTTGAATATGATGAAGTACAAGGAAGGCTGTGTTGGAGCAAAAGGGCTGGGGGTGGCAATGCAGCAGCAAGACAGCTCTGGAGGCAGGCCCTGGAGGAGACTATCGGACTCCAGAGAGCAGACTTAGGGTGGTTTGTTTGTTTGTTTCGTTAGTTTGTTTTACACATTGAGAAAGGTTTGAAGGCAAGATGACGTGACAGAAGATTTTTTGTTGTTGTTTTGGTTTGGTTTTAGTGCTGGGGGTAGAGCTCAGTATCTGGTGAATGTGAGACAAGCCCTCAGTCAGTGAGTCACTTCCCCATCTCACAAGCACAAGATTTTATTTAAATGGGTTTATTTATTTTATGGTACGCATTTTCCCTGCATACACACACACACACACACACACACACACACACACACACACACACGCATCATGCGTGTCTTTGGTGCACAAAAAGGTCTGGGAAGGGAAACTAAAACCTTAAAACTGACGGGAGTTACAGATGTTTGTGAGGCACCATGTGGGTGCTGGGAATTGAACCCAGGACCTCTTCAAGAGTAGGAAATGCTCTAACCATGGAGCTTTCTCTCCAGTCCCAGATGCAAGGTTTTAAGTCCTATAACTAGTTGCTAAGAGACTGGATCTTTAGACAAATGAGCACGGCCACATCAAACATTCTTGACAATGAACCTTCCCACAAAGTATTGGGCAAGTTTTCTGATTTAGCCGTAAGGTCTGTTCTCTCAGGTCAGTAGTGCTGTCTCCATTGTGTAATGAAGAGACTGTGGTGGTAGGTGTGAGCAAGCATCACAAAGCTGCAGTGTACAGGAGCTGTGTTTCAATTCTCTGGGAACTTGTGCTCAGGTAGCATCCTGCTGCTGGTCACCACTGGGATGGAATTAGCATCCCAAGGGGTGGCCACCAGGAGAGGGAAGACATTTGTGTAGGATTTCAGCACCAGTTATTCAGTTCCTTTGAGCCAGTACTCGGAACAGCTGACCAGCTCACACTCCAGCTGCCTGGCTGGCCGACAAGGAACAGGTGGTAGCTGCTGAAATCTCCATGGAGCCAAAGCAAGGAGCTGCTACACACCATCATAGGCCAGGAACAATGGGCTGCCTCTTAGGGGATGGACTCAGGTTACCTCAGCCATTCTCCTGTAGACGGCCAGTTCCTCCCACTGTCCCCTCTCCCCGACCCCTCCTCTCTCCCCTTTCTCCTTTACTCTCTTCTCTCAGACTTTCAAGTGGCTTCCCACACACTTTGTTCCAGTGAAAACACTTTGGGGACTCTGTGGGCCAGATCCAGTGACCTCCTCCTTCTCCCTTTGCTCACTTCACTGGCCTGAGGCATTGGGGTCAGAGTCCTCTTGCCTCCTTGTCACTTTGTGCTCTGGGTGGCTCCCTTTCTCTAGTTCTTCCTCACAGACATCTTCCAGTTTCCTGCTTCAGCTGTTGGGGCTTTCATACCTACCATCCATCTTCTTCAAGCTGCTCCCCCGCACCCTTCCCTTCAGATCCTCTGTCCTTTTCTTCTCCACCCCCACACCATCCTAATCGTTCAGACTCTATTCTTCCAGTTTCTCCTCCAGCTTTCCCTTCTGTCTTTTTTGCTCTTTTGTTGTCTGAACTCCGGGTCCAGCCGTTCCGAATGCAGCCGGTGTGGTCTGGTTAATGTTTGACATGAGCTGAGGGGTAGCTTGGGGCATGTAGCAAGCGTTTCCAAGAGCTGAAGTGAGAGCTTCATGCATCTCAGGTTAAGGACTATGAGCAGAGGCTTCTATTCTTAGAGATAAGACATGAGGGAGTTTTAGAAGTCTCCCTGGGCAGTCTGTGGCCTCAGGACTGGGCTGAGTTTCATAGTCTAGTTAGGGAGAGGATGATAGCCACCCTAAGTGGTGTTAGCATCAGCAAATGAATAAGCACCAGGTAGCCTTTGAGCACCAGTGGAAAGGAGCCAAGGGAATGAGGAGGGGGCTTCCGGCTTTCATGGTAGAGTCGGTCACTGTTTCGTGGTTCTTCTGCAGAGACAAGGTTTGTATCTCACTCCTGTTTTCTTTCCCAAAGCATAACCGGTGTCAATAGTTTTTAAGTTTTACTTTATTGTGTGTGTATGGATGTTTGCACATTATATGTCTGTCTGGGACCCATGTAAATTGCATGTGGGAGCCACAAACTGGACTTGAACTTGGAGCCTCTGGAAGAATAGCCAGTTCTCTAACCACTGAATCATCTCTCCAGCTCCACTGGGTCCTCATTTTTAAGGTTTTGTGAATAACATAAAAATGAAGTGAAATGGACCCATTAAGTCATTATCAGTTTGTTCAGAGGCCAGCCCTGTCTAGTCTACCTCACATCAGAATACCCACTATTATACTCGATTCTCACAGGTAGGCAGCTTTTCCATCAAGACTAAGAGGAGGAACGTCAGAGAGAAATGGCAAACCCAGGGCTGGACACAGACTTCCAGCTGTTGTTATGCAATTTCACAGATGGGGTAACTTAAGAACAGTAGAGGTTTGCCTGGCTTGTAGTTCTGAAAGCTGGGGAGCCTGAGATCATATACTTAATATATGCTGGCAAAGGGCCCGTGCTGTGCCATAACACAGCACAGTGCTCAACTGCCCATGAGACTGAGGGGAAAGGTGGGCAGGGATCAATTCTATCAAACTGAGTCTTCATAACTATGGCTCCCACCATCACTAGAGCCCTCATGACCTTCCTGCTTTCTTCTGTTCATTTTAAGAGGGGCTTTATCTTAGTTATTTTTCTATTGCTGTGATAAAACACCATGGCCAAGGCAATTTCTAAAAGGAAGTGTTTAATTTGGCTCACGGTTTCAGAGGGTTAGCATCCACGATGGCACAGAGAAAAAATAGCTGAGGTCCACACCCATGAGGTAGAGAAAATACACATGGGGAGCCACATAAGGCTTCAGAACTTTAATGCCTCCTCCCAGTGGTTCCTCTAGGAAGACCACACTTACTTATCCTTCCCAAACAGTTCCACCAACTGGGGACCAAGTATTCAAACATATGAACCTATGGAATCTCATTCAAATCACCACAGGGTGTTTGTTATATATCCCAGGCTGGCCTTAAAGTTGCTATGTAGCTGGGGATGGTCTTAAACTCTAGATCATTCTGTCTCTACCTCCCAAACTCTGCTCATGTCTTTATGTAGATACTCTGTGGCAGTTAAACTTCAATCTGAGTTTTTGCAGATGACCTTCAGACCTCAGTACACACTCTGTGCATGGTGACTAGTCCTGTGACTGAGGCACAACTTCTACTGACTGGCAGAACCAAAGTCACAACAAAGAGAGACTGTCTCTTTCCTGGATGGCTGGGCTGTGAAAAGATGAACCTGGACCAGCAAGGAATCATTTGGTCATCACAGCAGGAGAGTCAGCTTGGAAAGGAAGCTAGAAAATAAGCAGGGAAGCTCTAAGAAATAAAAAGATATACAGTGTAGCAGTTTTTGAGTGTTTCTGGTTAAGCATATCTGAGTAGCCCTACTGCTGAAGTTTTCAGACCAGAGGTTCACTTTTCAATTGCTTCTCTCTCTCTCTCCCATACTCTCTCCTTCCCTCCCTCCGTCCCTCCGTCCCTGTGTCCCTCCCTCCCTTCCCCTCTCCTCTTTCTTTCTTTCCTTGGTTTTTGAGGCAGGATCTTTTTTATTATGTATCTCTGCCTGGAAACTCTCTTAAGTAGACATGGATGGCCTCAAACTCACAGAGGTCTGCTCCCTGAGTACTGGGACTAGATATGCACCACCACACCCAGTACCCATTGTTTTCCTTCAGCTCACTTTGAACTGAGTTTCTTGTGTAAGTAAAAGACTTAATAAGGGACCATTAGCAAAACTCTAGGCCACCTTCTTCCCTCATTTCCATCCTTCCAGGTCAGAGGCCACAGACACACCCATTCATCTGTTGGTGTGAAATGGGGCCTCTGAGACATGTCTGCCTTTGCTTGGCCTTGCTCCATATGTCTGGATTGTTCATTTTTCTCAGTTGCCTATAACAGAATTACCTTGAATCAAATATAGCATTTGTTGCCTTCTCCAGAGGTCAAGATTATTTAGAATTGCATTAAATTCTTTATGCCCTGTGTGAATGATAGCAGAAAAGCCTTTCAAAGAGGGTGAATGCTGCATTCACATTTGTTGCTCACATAAGTATAACAACCTCAAATTTTATAAAGAGAAACTCTGCCAAATATTAATCACACATAAGTGTTTTGAAGGTCAGGGTGCAGCAGGCATTCAGAAAGATTTCATTCACACAAAATCATGGCAGAAGTCCAGCGGAGCTCAGTGGACACATGACCCCATTGACATATGCACATGCTCAGGAGAAGGTTTTAAGAGGGCCATAGCCATTAAAGACGTCAAGGAAAAATGGGTTTTCTGAGAAGTTCTATGCTGGTAAAGTTTAGTTTCAGGCATCTGGGGTTGGAAGACTGCTAAGCTTGAATTCCATTGCCAAAGATGGTGCACTGACAGAAATCCATTGCTCTGTTTCACAGCAGGCTCTAGTTCCTCACACAACACACTGGAAGACTTCCTCAAAACTGCCTAGAAAAATTACTTCCCTCTTTGTCTACTTAGAAAGTGTTGGGACATCTCAAATATCATCGCCCCAATGATGCCTGCTTTCTAAGTGTTGATGAGCATCTTCTCTGAATTCCACACAGATCTGGACACACTATAATCACATTACAATGTACTGATTTGTTTACTTTATAAATGGTCTAATTGTGGGTGTGTATGTCTCTCTGTGTGTGTTTGTGTGTGTATAATGTGTGTGCACTGAGAAGGCCAGGGGAGGCTGTTGGGGATCCCGCTCTATGACTCTACCTCATTTCTTTGAGTCTGAGTCTACATAAAACTTAAGGCTCTTATTGGGCTTGGGGGGGGTCGCAGCTTGTACCCCTAATAAGCCAGGTTAATCCTCTGTATGCCAATTAAAAGGGCAGAACTAATGGGGGGAAGTAGAGTAAGGGGATTTATTCAATGTGGTCACATTGGGAAGAGGAACAGAGAGATCTATTGACCTTTCCAAGTCCATCTTTGAGGGTCACAACAGGCTAGGGCTTGAATAGAAAGTAAGAGATATAAAAAACTAAGCAATCTGGCTGAGGTATGGCCCCTGCTCACCATTGTCTTAGCCCCAACGGTCCTTGACATTTAGTCATTCTCTCAAGCAAGATCATCAGTAAGTTGTAGAGTCTTTCTCCAGGAGGCAAGTTCCTCCTCTGGTCACACCCAGGGCTTCAGCAGTTTCTCCTCCCAGCCAGAGAGCCCTGGAAAAATTCTATGCTCTTGGTGTGGAGTCTATCAGGGGCCTGGTAGTTAAAGAGAAGAATGTCTCTTTACAATATGTTTGTTCCTGGCAGGGAAGCCAGTTACACAGCTGACAGTTTCAGTGAGGCTGGTTGTCTAGCAAGCCTCTGGGGTCTGCCTGTCTTTGCCCTGGATAGTGGGTTATCAGCATACATGACCATAATGGATTTTATTTGGGTAACAGGGATTCAAACTCATGGTTGCAAACTTGTACATCAAGCACTCTCCCCACTGAGCCGTCTCTTCAGCCAGCATTGTACATCTTTGTTAGTGGTTCCTGCATTTGTTTCCCTGGCTTAACAGCAAAGTAAGGTTTTATTTATTTTGTTTTGTTTTCAAGCAAGGACAATGCCTCAGCCATCTTTGTAATCCCAGTGGACCCAGTCTAGAACATGGCATATAACGCATGTGTAAAAACATGTCAAGTAAGTGGAGAAGAAATATCACAAGAAGACCAAGAACTGATAATTCCAAGAGAAAGTGTCAAAGAGCATTCAGACAGAACTAAATAAAACTGCACACTTCTGTGGCTGTCTGAATTATTTTTCTTGATCACCTGGGTACCAGCTGAATACTTTGAAATAAAATGACCTGGTTTTCTCACTTGCCTCAGATAGATTGGTATAAACAGGTTGGTACCTAGCCTGCTATAGCTAAGGAACTGCACTCAGAAACAGCATTTGCTTATCCCAGATAAGGCCAGATGCCCAGGACCTCACCTGCCTCTCTCCCAAACCAAGGTGGCTGGTTGTAGTCAGAAGGTTCTGCCTCTAAGATGCCTTGCTATAGGCCCAAACTGCCTTTCTGTTAACAAATGGGAGCAAAGTAGATCCCCAGCATACAGAGAGACACTCCACATCACTTCCCCTTTTCTGTATAATCAAAAAGGAAGGTTTCAATGTTAACACAGTAAAATTACATATAACAAAATAGCTACTAAGCAAGAATTACAGTTATAATATCTAGTCTATTTGTATTTAGCAAAATTAAAGAAAATATTCTATCATCTACCTTATCCTTGTGAGTCCAAAGTATCATATCTAATTTACCTTTTATTATAACTAAAGAAAACTATAACTATCTAATCTTCAACTCCATCAGTGACCATAGAATGATATACTATTACCTGAGTAAGGAATGACATTGTAAGCAAGTTCCAAATTGTAAAAATAACAGAGACATCTAGCTACCTCAACAGTTACCTAAGGTTCCTTTGTAACATTGGGGCATCCATCTTTTGCTTATAGGCCTAAAGTCTTTGGTAGACTTTGTAGTGAAGTAGGAAATTCAAAGGACTTCTCTGCCCATTCTGGCATAGTTCATCAGTCAATTCTCCCTGTGTCCTGCAGAATTTCTGGCAGTCTCTGTGAAGCAGGAACCTGAAGGGTATCTTGGCTTGTTCTGGGAAAGTTCTAGAAGTCACTTTCTTATGGGTCCTGCATATCCAGTTTATATAACATACTGTCAAAACAGTCAAGGCAAGAATAGTCTCTTGACCAATGGCCAACCTTTGTCACAAAGAAAGTAAACTCCATGTGGAGTTTCTTCAATGTCCATCATCCTCATAAAGTAGATTGGTGCCGCTAGAAGCAGACATGTCTCACTGTCCAGAAGTTCTTAAAATATTTTAAATGCCATATTTTGTAGGTCTTTGAAGTGTTTGAAGATTACCTATCTAACTGAAATATATTTTTGTATATCTAAAAGAACTAACTAATATGACTATAAAGTTAATTATTATAGATGATTAAACTATTAATCTGTATTTAATTATACATTATAATTTTAAATAAGTTATATAAACATAATACCTTAAATAGGAGTAGAAACATATATACAATGTAACAAAATTAGCCTTAAATTTGTATCAACAAACTAAAATCCATATCAATGTCAAATATTTAAAACAAGGAGTTGCTTTTTAAAAGTAGATTTAATAATCTACCCTTTTATCCTATCCCATTATATATCCCCTTTTCTTTTTTATTTCTTCTAAGAAAGAGATTCACTTTGACCAATAATCAAACCCTCTAAACAAAAATAAATATTCATAATCTAGTTTTTGGGAATGTGAGTGTAGTTCTTTAGACTACTTTTTTGCTGATTGGGGACACTGGTAATCTCTGAGATACCCTCAGGCCAGATCATTTTAGTCAGCAACCTTAAAGCTGATGTGTATGTTGGATTGTCTGGGCTCTTTCTTCCCATCAAAGGTTTTTCAGAGGATCTTCCTCCATCAAACCATCTTAGCCTAAAAGCAATCCACAGTTCTCAACTTTCATGAAAACACATCAGAACCTCTTCTTCAAAGTAACATATTGTTAGATCCAAATTTTAAAGTCAAGATATCTTTAAAATATATATTTTGGTTTAACTTATCAGCCTTTATAATCAGATGTCTTTCTGTAGTTAGCTTATTAACAGTTTAAAAATTAAAATGAAACACAATAATATACATAATCTAGACTCTGTATTTTCCATCTTCATGTGGTTTATTATGTTTTTATTACTCTATTTCTCTTTTTAGGGACTTTCTCTACTCCTTTTCTCTCCCAGGCTATGTACATTTTACACACATTGTAACTCAAGAGTTTTCTTTATCTGAATCTGTTTTATTGCATATCTTTAGTCATTTTCTATCCTGAAGAGTTTTTAAACTGCTAAACTGTGAAGCACTGCTTTGACAGTTGACTCTGCCCCATTCAGCTTTTCAACATGACACAGGAGTCACACTTACCTTTCCAATTCTGAGAAGCAGTATTAAATAACATGGAGCTATGTTTTTAATCCCACAGATGTGCTTCTAAACTTAGGAGCTGGGAGAAGCCTCTTTGTATGATGGCCTATGAGAAAAACTGTGGAAATGGGCCACACTGCTCATCTCCTGGTGGCCATTGGTAGATACTGGGAGACATGTCTTTGAGAATGAGACTAGGAAGCTCAGTATAGCCCCCTTTCTGTGCATTTAGAATCTTTTAAAAAGCTTTATCACTTCCCAATGGTGGGCACCATTTGTAGTCAGAAGTTTCTGATCCATCCAGGCTTGAGGTCCAGAGGAATCTTCCCTACCAGGTCCTGCAGTAACTGCTTATAAAATAGTTGTTCAGAGGCTTATATTAATTACAAACTGCTTGGTCTATAGGTCAGGCTCATTGCCAATTATCTTTTATAACTTAACCCATTCTTATTCATTTATGTATATCCATGTGGCTCTGTGGTTTTACCTGTGTTCCATTACATCTTGCCTTCTGGGTGGCAGCCTGTATAGTTTCCTTCTGACTTTGCCCTCCTCCTTTATCTATGCTCAGATTTCCTGCTTGCTGCTAAGATGCCTTCCCATAGGCCAAAATAGCTTCTTTATTAACAAATAGTAACAAAGTATATTCACAGCTTCATAGCATACAGAAATCCCACATCAGCTGGTTTACTGGAAAAGATCATATCTGTACCTGTTGCCTGGAATAGCTGTTTATAGTGTTCCAGTTAAATATGAAAACTGTCTCAGTGTGGCTGTAAATACTTTGCCTGACCCTTTAATGGAGGACTCTGATTGTCTGAGGTATCTAAGACAGAACTGTTACAGTAGCCATGAAGTCCCATTGTGGGAAACTGCTTCATTCAGGTCTAGAGAATGGTGTATCAGGCTTGAGTGGAGACCTGACATCATAGTTGGGCAGGTCAATCATCTGGTCAAGGACCACTCCTAGGAAAGAATCATGTTAAGCTATGTTAAAGAAACAGGAAGAATGATTATCACTTTAGTGAGAGAATGTGCTTATTCTTCCCAGAATTCCCATACCCTCGTGTTCACAAAGCAACAACCATGCTGTTCTGAACCATTCTGAAAGTGTAACTTTCCCTTTCTAAGAGTGATTTCCTTAACTCTTGGGCTTTCCTCTTTCTCTAAATCTCCCTCCCTGCCACGATTGTCTGCCCTATGACTGTCCTCCATGTTGGTTTCATTTAAATAGCATGGCTTTCTCTCTTCTTTGTTCAACTTCCTTTCCCAGGCAGCTGCCAAAATGGCAATTTGTCAGCCGCAAAGTTCTTCTTTTAAACTCAAATAAAATTGTCCTTGAGTTTGTATTTAAATTTATTCTTAAATTCTTTTATTAATGAGACTAAGAACCCCAAGAAAGGACCTTAATTTTCCCAGTGGCATATGATAACTCTGTCAGAACTTCTCTAAATTCTTGGGAAACATGGGCTGAGAGTTTCTTCTAAATTTCTGAAAAATATTGACTCTAGATATTTGCTAGGTCCTGTTCTCAAGCAAGAGATATTTTACTCTATTGCTTCCTACATAGGAAGAGAGGATTTTTCTCCCTTTATTAATCTATGAGAAAAAGTCAAATTGATATTATTAAAACCAGTTTAATCTTTATTATAGCCCTGCATCCTAATTAGTTTTTATTGTCACTTTGACACAACTTAGAGTCACCTTGAAGAGAGCGCCTCCAGTGAGGAATTGCCCAAATCAGAATAGACATGCCATAGGAATGTCAATCAGTTTCTAGTCAATAAGGAGGGTCCAGTTCACTGTGGTAATACTACAGTAGCTATTCCAGAGCTCTATAAAAAAAAGTTACCTAGTCATGGGCCTCTGAAAACATGAGCTAAAAATAACCTTGTTCCTCAGTGATGTCTGCATTAGCTTTTGCTTGAATTCTTGCTCTGACTTCCTCAATGATGAACTGTGATCCGGAAGTGTAAGTCAAACAAATCCTTTCGTCCCCAAGTTGCTTTGATCAGAATGTTTAATCACAAGAAAAGGCAAACTAGAAGACCCTGCATTCAGCAGTAGGAGGTGTCTTTCAGATAAAGCAGCCCAGCCTCTAAGAAGTCAGCTGCTCAGCATCTCACAGTAAATACAGTTCATGCCAACTTTCACCTTATTGCATCTAACTCCAAGCTCACACTCTTTCTTTCTTGTAACATTGCTTATAATCTAGGAAACTTGTTTTTATAACCCAGACCTCTTACCTTGGGACGTACTTTTTCCTGCTTGTGTTATTAAATAATGATGTAATTCTGTCCTTACTAAGGAGGCTCCTGCATGACATCTGTTTCTTGTGAAAGATCACTCTGGTCTATGAAATTTATCTGTAGACAAAGGCGTTACTTCTGACGCGAAGTGAGGATTCGGTTTGTATGAACCGAATGTCTCTGCTGTAATTAATCATAGTAATGATCTTTTGCCTTAGGAGCCATTAATATGTAATTTGATAAGCATAAACTGTAAAACACTTTAATTATTTATAATAGGAACAGACAGGGGAGTTATGAATGAAGGCCAGAGTTAGACAACAGAGCTAATAAAGCTTGGCCTGGTGATTAACACCAAGCATCATTGTGCTGATGACAATGGCAAAAAAATAAAAAGGAAGCTGTCTAATGTCAGGCTGTATTGACACAATAGAATATTACACAATGGTGTCATAAATAGTTATAACTACTTATTAATAGAGACTGATATATCCAAAACATTGCTAAGGGCATTGCAGGAAATAAAGGCATATATATTATGACATTAAAAAATATGATGCATACTGAGAAAAATGCTGCAAGAGATGCTAGGATTCTGTCCCAGCCCCTGAAGCTACACCTGGCCTATGGCAATTATTCTGACCCCGTCCTTAGTTCTGACATCAAGCTCCATTTAAGAAGGATTCCCACCCACCACCAACCCCTCCCCTTTTCATCTTTCCTTCTCCCCACCCTGCCAGAGTGCACACTCTTCACCCCCTGACTCCCTCTCTCCTCTTTCTGTCTATCTCTTTTCCCTCTCACCATAATTATAAAGTCTTTCTACATAGGCCCAGTCAAAGTGTTTCTCGCTGCACCACATTCCACTGCATGCACATGGGACCCCCATCCATCACCTTCTGCTGCCACACAGGGTATATGTGCTATTATAACATAATAAGAGGTACCTATATATATCTGCTATAAAAATTACAGATGGGAGGTGGAGAGAGGCCCAGTGTTGAAAGTATGTATTGCTCTTGCAAAGAACATGGGTTTGGTTCCCAGAACCCATGCTGGATGGTTCACAGCTGCCTATAACTCTAGTTCTTGGGACTCCAATGTTCTTTTCTGAACTTCAAGGACATCTGTACTCATGTGCACATGTTGTGAAACCTTTAACTGTGTAAAGATGTGTTACATTTGTTTATGTTGCAGAATATTACTTCAACTATGTAAAGGTGTGTTACTTTTACTTATGCTGCATTTGTTTAAGAATATAAAGATGTGTTGCTTTGCTTGCCTAAGGTTCCTAGCTGCTCTAATAAAAAGCTGAATGGCCAATAGCTAGGCAAAGGAGAGATAGACAGGGCTGTCAGGCAGAAAGAATAAGTAGGGGTAGGAATCTAGGCTTGGAAAAGACAGAGAGAAAGGGAGGCACTCGTAGCCAGTCATTCAGGCCGCTTCCAGACAGACACCAAGTAGAAAATGCAGAAAGAAGGAAAGGTAAAAATCCTTGAGGCAAAACATAGATGAAGAGACACAGGCTAATTTAAGTTATAAGAGCTAGTGGGACAAGCCTAAGGTAAGGCCATGCATTCATAACTAGTAAGTCTCCATGTCATGGTTTGGCAGCTTGTTGATGGCTCAAAAGAAATATTGTTACATGCACATACCCACAAATAAGTATACACATTTACATGTAATTTAAAAATAGTAATAATAATAAATATTTTTAAAAATTACAGATGGTTCCTTTTTGTTTGTATCTTCTGAGATCACCATAGCTAATGCAAATCATCTGTACAATATTTAAGTTAAAAATTAAGTGTAGAAGAGAAAATAAGGTTCTAATTTCTTTCTGTCATTACTATCAAATGACAGCATGCTACCAAAAAAAAGAAAGAAAGAAAGAAAGAAAGAAAGAAAGAAAGAAAGAAAGAAAGAAAAAATCTTGACACGTTATGGCATGCATGGAACTAGAGGTATATTGTACTAAGCGAAACAGGCTAGTCACAGAAGAAAGACACTGTCCGAATCCATGTTTATGAGGAGCTCAGTGTAGTCAAAATACACAGAGGAGAATGTTGGCTGCCAGAAGCTAGGAAGAAGGGAAACGGGATGTTACTGTTCAACGATATAAGTTTCAGTTACATAAGATGAGTGAATTCTGGAGAACATTCATACAAGCAGGTACCTGTAGTTAACAGTGAACACTGAACACTTAAAATTTCATTAAGAGGATAGGTTTCACTAAATGTTCTTTCTGGAAGTTCACTATTTGAATATTGTCTTCTGAACCACAAAGTCAAAACAGTTGGGCATCTTGACTCTGGTATTCTCACAAAAATTAGGGCATTATTGGCACTATTAGTTTGAGTCCAAATTTAGTCAGTGATACTCCTGTAGGACAGGAAGGTGAGATTTTAGTTCCCTACTCAAGATCTTACTCAAAATGAGGGACACCCCAAGTAGAAGCTTTGACCTTAAAGGCTGGACCTATTAGTCTGCATCCCCTTCTCTTTTTGTATCCTGGGAAGGCTGATCATGAGCTGTTAACAGGCTCAGTGGTAAGCATGCCTGCTCAGCGATATCCAGGGAGTGTTGGGTACATCTACACTCCAGGCTGTATTTTTCCTTCTTATTAAGGCTCTGGAGACAAGAACATGACAACATTTTGGCAGCTGGGGCTGCAGCCATGTGTGAGGAGAAGTGATTTGCATGAGCGACACACAACCACCTGGTTTATTGCAATCACTCTAAACAAGTTAAAAGACTCAAATTCCCAGGCGGATACCAGAAGCTAACTTAACACACTTGTGCACACACAGGCGTGTGCTCTCACAGGTGCATGCACACACGCATCAGCTCCTGCAAAAAAAAAAAAAAATGTTTTTAAAAGCCCTTAGAAAACACAATCCTTGCATCTCATATAAAGCTACTGCTGAGAAAATAACTTCTGCTGTCTTGGTCTTACCACCAACTCCTTTCCTCTTCCTCCCATAGTTTGTTTTCCGACCACTGTAGGCTTATAGTTGAGATTCATCTCATGAATACCTTCCACAAGGGTGTCCTCAGTGATACCATCTAGAGAAGTGGGAGTGTTTTTCCCTTACCAGAAACAACTCAAATTCTGATCTGTCACCTAATTGGAGCTTTGAGCTCCACCCTGGACCACTGACCAAACTGACACCTTGATGATTTATTTGTAGAATGAAGTTTTATTGTAATGGCTTTGACTATCAAGGATTGCTATGGCCTCTGACATCACACATCCTCTCAGCCATCCAGGACCTCTGTACCACACTTCTACATTCTTTATAACTATATCTTTAAGCAGTCCTTTTTTTTTTTTTTTTTTTTTTTTTTTTTTTTTTTTTTTTTTTTTTTTTTTTTTTTTTGCTGGTAAAACCATCATTGGGGCTCTGTTGATAGCTCATGTGAGAAAGATAGGAATATATGCCATAATATCAGAAAATGGAGTATAGAGTAAGAAAGCCTTTTTTTTAATGATTTGTTTTTTTAAGATTTATTATGCATACAGTACACAGAAGAGGGCACCAGATGTCATCATAGATGGCTATGAGCCACCATGTGGTTGCTGGGAATTGAACTCAGGACCTCAGGAAGAACAGTCAGTGCTCCTAACCTCTGAGCCATCTCTCCAGCTCCCGATTTGTTTTTAATTTATGTGCATTAGTGTTTTGTCTGCATGTATGTTTTTTGTGAGGGTGTTAGATCCCCTGGAACTAGAGTTAACAGACAGTTGTGAACTGTCATGTAGGTGTTGGGAATTGAACTTGGGTCTTCTGGAAGAGCATTCCATGTTTTTAAGTATTAAGTCATTTCTCCAGCCCCAAGGGCAGGGAAGTCTTAAAGATGGATAGCTTTGTTATATAGGAAAAGAGCATCAATAGGCAATTGAACACTTGACTTCAGCTTCTAATCTTAGTAACACTGAGTTCATGTGGGCTTCATCCTTCCTTTGTTGAACAAACTCATTATGTCCCTAAGAACAAACCATATGCTATGCTACGTTAGCACGTGTATGCTAACACTAAACTGGCAACTTCAGAATAGGATCTGTATGGCAACTAGACATGAAAGGAGGCTCACACTGATCCCTGTTTCCTCAGGCTTATACTTTTGCAGGAATCCCACTGACATTGTTGATTCTATCTATAGTGTAATAAGATATTGCATACTGAAGATATTGCATATTGCAGAAGTCACAGTATATCATGTCATTAGAGTGGACACTGGAAAAGGGGTGAATACAGTATTCTCAATGTCGGATTCCATTTTTAACTTTCAAAGAGAAAATGGAGCCAGAGATTCAATGTCATCAAGTGTTTAATCTGTCTATACAAGTAGAAGGCTTGCCTTCTGAAAGGCAAATTGATGCTCAAATGTCTCCAGGACCTCTTCAGTCAGGACCAAGGGCTTGTTAGGGTAAATGCAACTGCCTTAGAAACATCTTCTCCTTGGTCTCAAAGAAGAATTTGAAAAATACTTCAATTCCACATTTAGTAAACCCAAAGTAAATACTTCTGTGTCAATCAAAGCCATCACAGAAACAAAAATATAAACATGGTCCTTTTTTGTAGCACCCAAAGCAGTGGAACTCATTAATAACTTGAGTGTTTTTAATGTTATGGGCCGGAGAGATGGCTCAGTGGTTAACAGCGCTTGATGCTCTTGCAGAAGACCCTGGTTCAGTTCCTAACACCCCACAGTGGTTCACAATAACCTGTAACTCCAGTTCCAGGGGATCCAGCACCTTCTTCTGATCTCCATCAGCATCAGGCATATACATGGTACACATGCAGGCATACATATACACCAAATAAAAATAATAAATAAATGTTATGATAATGTAGGGAGCCTTTTATGTTGTAGAGTTGAATCCAAAGCCCTACAAATTTTAATCTCTGCTATTCTTCCTACCTCTTTCCCTCTGGTGCATTATTTTGACATACTAGTCTTCTATTCTTCAAGTGCACCACGTTTTCTCATGCCCCCAAGGCTACTCACGCCAGGGCAGGGTGGCTTCCTCCCTCACTTTTGGTTCGTTGAGCTTCACTGAGGTTCTTATTTTTTTCTTTCCTTTCAAAGGCAGTTTGTCTCTGCACACCACTTTCTTACCTCTCCAACCTAGTTAAATTTCCTAAATCTCCACAAAAATCTGGGAAAGAACCATCATTAATAGCTTTGCTTCTGTCCTAGAATTGAACTACTTAAGTCAGGTACAGTTGCAAATTAACATAGTAGCTGGGCCTTTCAAGAACTTTCTATGGTTATTGCATTGGTAAACATGTTATCTATGTGTGTGTAATGTCTATGTGTGTGTATGTACATATGTATGTATATAATGTGTGTATGCAATTCATTGTGAGTATGTGTGTGTATAATATGTATGTGTGAGTGCACATGTTTGTATATGTGTGTGTGTAGTGTATATGTGTATGCATGTATATGAAGGCACGCATGGAGGCCAGAAGTAGATATAAAATATCCTGTTTTGGGCTAGAGAGATGGCTCAGCAGTTGAGAGCACTGACTGTTCTTCCAGAGGACCTGAGTTCAATTCTCAGCACCCACATGGCAGCTAACAACTGTCTGTAATTCCAAGATCTGACACTCTTACGTAGTTATACATGCAGGCAAAACATCAATTCACATCAAATAAAAATAAATATTTAGAACAAAATATCCTGTTTTATCACTTTCTACTTCCTGTTGTTGAGAAAGGGCTTCTTACTGAACCTGGAGTTTACCGTTTCAGTGAGACAGACTGACCAGTGAGCCTGGGATCTGCCTTTCCCCAGATCCCAGCTATCAGGTTATAGGTGTGCTCTACCACGCTTACCTTTTCATGTGACCGGGGATCTGAACTCAAGTAAGTCCTCATGCTTGGTCAATATTTATTTTACCCACCAAGCCATCTCTTCATTTAGTCCAGTGGTGGCATCTATAAATACATAGATAAATCTTTTAAACACACACACACACACAGAGAAAGAGAGAGAGGGAGAGGGAGAGGGAGAGGGAGAGGGAGAGAGAGAGAGAGAGAGAGAGATATCACTATGTTTTGTTTGCAAATACATTGACTATGTGTCCAGATTACACTTGCGTTATCCTTTGGGAATTTTCTTGATTATTTTACTGCTTGTTCTTTCATTCAGATGATACTTACTGCTAACATCAGAATTATAAATAAAGGGGTTGGAGAGATGGCTCAGTGGTTAAGAGCACCGTCTGCTCTTCCAGAGGACCTGAGTTCAATTCCCAGCACCCACATGGCAGCTAACAACTGTCTGTAGTTCCAGTTCCAGGCAAATAAATAAATAAATAAATAAATAAATAAATAAATAAATAAATAAATAAAGTTAAAAAAAGGAATTATAAATAAAAATAGCAATTACAGTTATAATTAAAAAAGAACTAACAATGTGCACCTTCCATGGCTAGTTTGTGAAAGAAACTGTGTCTTCCACCTTGCCTTCCCCTGGGTGCCTGGAGGAAAAGGGAGCTTCAGCAGGGCTAGAAGAAGCTGAGGCTTCCTGCTTACAGCCTGCCCCATGTGCAGGAGCCATTTTGGAATATAGAAGATCTCTGGCTCCAGCCAAGACTTCAGTAACTACACCTATGGCCACACGAAGAGACTGAGACCTGCCTAGCAAAGCTACTTCTGAATCCCTGATTCACAGAGCTGTGGCATGATGGGAGTTTATTATTTTAAGCTACTCTGTTTGGGAATACTTTGATAAGCAAACTCATAAACTTAGCTATTCAGGCTGTGAGTGCTCTTGCAAAAGACTGAGCTGAGGCAAAGCTCTCCAGTAGGTAGGTACAGCCTTCAGACAGGATGGGCAGACTCCTGTGGTATGGACATGTAGCCAGACTATAAAGTCATCATGCTCAGAAGAACCACCTGCAGTCGCAGAGGTTTTACTTCTGGGATAGTAGAGACTTCTTGCCCACCCTCAAGCATTTATCTCTGATTTTTCTGTTGTCATTCCAACTTTTTAATTTAAAATAAAATGTAACCGGCTTCATGGGCTTCCATGTGGCAGCCACCATCTGTGGACTGGTGCTGTGATTTATCCCTTCGAGATGCACATTGTTCTCATTGGTACTTTCTGGTCCAGTCTGCTCTTGTTTCTCATCATTAAAAGACTGTGATCTCCTTTTCATGCACAGATATGTTTCTGAATATTAGTTTATGGCAATTACTACAGGGGCCTTCTCACAGCCTATATTGGGCAATAGGTTATAGTGTTATAGATCCTAAGAGAGCAGACTGAGCTTTCTGCCTTGGTATTGGGAGGCTGGGGGTGCCCCTTGATTGGTACAATTTAGTCAGTCCTCTCTAACCCAGGAAGGCTAGCACCACTATATGAGACCGTTGGGGTGTGAGGCAAGGCTTAGGACTGACTCTTTATTCCAAGAGCAGTGGCAAAGTCGTTGGAAGGTTTTAGGTAGCAAAACAAAATGACCTCACTTCTTTAAAAAGCGCACCCTGGTTATTTCTGGGTCTGTGCTAAGTCTCAGATTTCTAATTTGTAAAACAGGAGATTGAGTCAAACTTTTCCACTCGGCTTATCCCAGATAGAGTCTATTCCAGGGTAAGTATCCCAATTCCTTCACATACTTTGGTTTCTTCACAAGCTTGGCTATTCCATTCAGAATTTATATGTGTGGTCATGTTCTTTGTATTTGAAGTACTTTCAACCCAGCCCAGTACCCTGCCTGTAGCCCGTTCAGAGTGGAATGTAGCAAGGCTGTTGGCATCCTTGTGATGTTATTTTCACCATTCGTTAACAGCCACGGTTTCATTGTAGAAGCTCTTAGCTGCTACTACTGAAAGGCAATTAAATATACTTGCTCTTTGCTAGCCAGGGATTGTTTTCCCCCCATCATGCATTCCATCTACAGCTGGCAGTAAGGCCCAGAGTCTGTATAAGCAATCTAATATGAGATGGGCTGAGGACAGAAGAGTCTTGAGTTGGGATTCATGAATCACCCTCCCAAGAGAGCCAAGGACTTTTAGAAACTGTACATAGAGACAATCCTTGCATTTAAATGTGCCTAGGTCTTGGATCTTAGTTCCAAACGGATTATCTGAGAGGGTTGCCACAAAGGGGCTGAAACTCCAACCGCTAGTTATCATTCAAAGGACCAGCTCTATCTGGAGTTCAGATAAAAGATCTCACTAGCTTATTCAGATAGGAATGAGAGCTTTCCAACTGGGCTAACAGATACGTGATTCCAGAACAACTTCTCTGGGCAATAGAGGCACAAATGGCTGCCTTCAGAGAGAAAGAAGATATGGTAGAAGACAGAAGAATTTAGGTCAGTTAGAGTGGGACCTCAAAAAAAAAAAAAAAAAGAAAGAAAGAAATCAAGTTCAGGAATAGTTTAGCAGATAGGGATCCAAAGAATATGTAGTTTGCTTGACAAGTGGCATTTGAAAATGAAATTGGAGAAAAGTGAAATTGCTGCATAATGGGTCCTGGAGATTGAAGAGAAATGATAGCCGAGGGGAGAGGAGTCGCTTGGCTCCTAGTTAGACCCAGAATTGGAATGTGTGAATTTGGGTCTATAAAGGGTCATGTGAAGAGCACACAGATAATGGCTTAATCCCAGCCAGCTCTCAAACGATGTTCATTAACAAAGGCGCTCGGCCTCTTGACAAGCAGGCCCGAGCAGACTCACGCTGCCTTCTCTCAAGACTGCTCATTTTGGGTAGAACTTTTTAACAGAATAAGACCGCTTAATTCAACGGTTAAGCCACACGAAGATGGAAAAAGCTTTTTTTACCCTGAATGTCAAGGGGCCTTGATGAGCAGGAGATGAGGTTTGTAGGAGCTGGGGAGGCACGTGGTGTTGGCAGAAGCGTATGCAAAATAATGACTTTTGGCCACTGAGCAAAAGGCACATGGACCTTTGCCTAGGGACATCTGGGCTTCGTTCCTGGTCTAATGAACATCTCTCTGTGACTATAGAAGTCACTTCATCTCTGTGAGGCTCATTTTACCCATTCTGAGACAAGTACAGTTATAACTATCAACTCCCTTCTACATGCAGGTAAAAGCTGGCACAGTGCTTTCATTGGCTTTTTAAGTCTAGCACTCAAGCATAAGTGTCATGGTCAAACTCTGTCCTACATATTAGAAAACAGAGGTCTGGGAATGTTAAGTAATGTGCCCAAAATGTAGCTCTAAGGGGAGACACCACCACCAGAACACAGAAAACATGGTTTCAAACACAGGGCTCTTTCTACAAACATATCCTTCCACTTTTATGAGAAAGAAAATTATACATGCCTTTTCTGAGGTAAAGGCTACACTATGCACAATGTGGTTTTGGGATATGCCAACTTGGGTAATAAGAAACTTAATTTCTAATGTTTTTACAAACCTTAGCATGCTTGTTTATAATAGGAGGCTCAAAATGGTCCAGCCAGGTTTCTAAGGATTCGGTGTCCCCTGAGTGCACACAGCATTGTGACAAGTGCTCCATATATTGAGAGAGGAAGCGGTACTGCAAGCCACCCATGGGCATGAGCTAAGAGCTTGGAGGAAGGTGGCTGGGAGGGGTGGTAAGGGTTTGGGTTTGAACATTTTTCTCTCCTCCACACTTCTCAGTGAAGCCTGCTTTACTGCCCTCTGGAATGATTGCTCGGGATCTTTCCCACCTTGTATGGCTTTAATCCCAAGCCACTGCTCCATCATTCATTTCTGCCATTCTCATGTATCCACATTTATTTACACATCTCTGTTCATCCTTGCAGCCTGAGACAGTTCTTGTGTGTGTCCTTGGTGTTAGGCCATGCTTAGCAATGGCATAACAACGAGTCAGAGATGATGATGATGATGCCAATCACAAGCCTTTGGTGTTTGTGGGACATGAGATCTGTATAAATCCCAAGGACAAGAAGAGGTTCAGGAGAAAAATGCTCACAGTGGAGAACAGAGTCCTAGCCATGGCCATCTTCAAGGGCAGTCATGAGGGAAGGCACTGAGCTGAACTGGGGTAGAAAGAGGATACCTCCAAGGTTGAAGTTCAGCCAAAAGACTGACAAAGCTTAGAAAGAATGCATCATCTAGGCCACAGACTGATAGTATGACCATCTGATGTCTAGGTTCTGAGTCTTGCTGTGAACCTTTTTGGGTATTAGAAAGGATCAGTGTACAGGGAGCTACAAGAAGCCCAAAGTGGTCATCCTGACATAGGTGCCCACCCCAGCTCCATCTTGCATTAGCTGGATGGTGTCATGGAGTCTTGCTCTTACCAGACACGGGTTTAAAAAGCCTTTCTCACAGGAGGGCTGTGAAGCTCAGATAAGAAATATATAAGTCACAGATTCATGACGACTGCCAGGAAAGATGACATGAAAACATCCATGACAGATCCATCATGATCACACTGTGGTGCTGGTAGGAGTCAGAAGAAAAGGGTCTCCAGATGTCAAGGGTTGGGAAGTAGTACTTTGCCTCTGAAGCAGAAAAAGCAATAGGCCTGTGCAACTGGGCAGTGGGTGACTTTGGCTGACTGCTATAAACTACTGAGTGTAACCTGATGCTGGTTAGAAGTTAGTTATTGATTTCAGATGCAGGGGAAGGTTTCATTTGCATGATCTGTTTGACTGGATATTTACTCAAAAGCTAAGTGCTTTGTTCCAGAGACATCTCTCCCACCCAATTATCACAGTAGGGATCGACACTGAAGCCTGCCATTTTGTAAATCCACATCAGATGTGATACTAGAATCAATCAGACCATGAAAACATTCAGCCAGTCACAGCTCAGATGAACTGACCAACCACATACAAAGACTTGGGAGTTGATGTGGCAGTAAGTACGCATGACACAAGCCACTTGAAGAAGTGAATTACCTGTGGCTAATACGGAATACAAAAATAATATTGCCATGTTCATTGTGAAAATGGTTAAGGTAAGAGAACTCTTCAGCCAGGCATAGTGGCACATGTTTATAACCCAGGTACTCAAGAGGCTAAGACAGAAAAAGTGTGACATCAGCATGAACAGAAAGACCTTGTCCCCCAAAATATCAAGGGGTTAGGAAGATGGTTTCATCAGTGCAGTGCTCAACTATGAGGATATGAGATTGGATTCCCCAGCATGTGCATAAAAGCCAGGAGCTGTAACATGCATCTGTAACCCCAATGCTGAAGATGTGGAGACAAGTCGATCCCCAAAACTCACTGCCAGCTAGTGTAGCCAAATCAGTCAACTCGTGGTTCAGACAGACAAAAAATAAGGTGAAAGGCAACTTAAAAGGACAATCTACATTCATTTGTGGTCTCTTCAGATACATATACAAATATTCACATGCACTCATGCAGGAAAACTTACACACATCCCCATAGACAGAATTCTTCAAGGACACAAATTTGGAAACTAAAAGGCTGGTCTTGCTAGTGTGTGGCTTTTCTAAGTGCTAAGATTACCCATCATTGTCACCATCACACCTGCCTTTTCTAGTTACTGTGATTTCCACTTACAAACATAACTTTTACCTTCTTTCTGTCTCATCAGTTACGTAAGTGGGCAGTTGTCCAAAAGCTGTCCAGGATGGGTGCTTCCCTTCCCTTACTCAGAGCTCAATAGACAGGCACTCAGAGTATAGCTTCCAAATTAGAAAGAATTTCCTAAAAGAATGGCCTTCACCAGGGGATCACTTCTCAGTTCCAATCAGATCGATGCCCAGCAGGCTCCCTGGTGAGTTTCCTAGTAACAGTCTCCTTCTCTCCAAGAGCACTTGTCTCTTGGGAGACAGGGGACAGAGCTCTTTCATACTGCAGGATCAGGTACTTGACATTCCACTTCTGTGGGGTATCTTATGGCTCACCTGTTTAAGTCAGAAAACAAACAAACAAACAAACTACTAGGTCAGATCATGGCTCATGTGTCTGAGCCTCCCTGAGACAGATGGGGGTTTTAAGTTAGATGGGCACAGAGTGGGTGTCTCAGTCAAATTTTTATTTCTTTTTTTTCTTTTTTTTTTTTTCTAAATTTTTTTTTTTTTAAACTTTATTTATCTATTTGCCTTGGTGTTTGCCTGGACCTGGAACTACAGACAGTTGTGAGCTGCCACGTGGGTGCTGGGAATCGAACCCGGGTCCTCTGGAAGAGCAGACGGTGCTCTTAACCGCTGAGCCATCTCTCCAGCCCCCAAATTTTTATTTCTGTAATAAAAACACCATGGGCGAAAGCAGCTTGAGGGAGAAGCTGTCCATCAGTGGAGGAAGTCAAAGGAGGAACTGGAACAGGGTAGGAAACTGGAGGCAGGAGCTGATGTAGAGACCATGAAGAGGGGCTGCTTACTGGCTCATTCCTCATGACTTGTTAAGCTTGATTTTGTCAGATCGCCCAGGACCACCCAGATGTGGGCACTACTCACAGTGGGATTGGCCCTCCTGCATCAATAAATAACTAAGAAAATGCTCTACAGATTTGCCTGCAGCCCAATCTTACTTTTTCGTTGATTTTTCTCTCCTCCAAGATGAGTTTAGATTGTGTTCAGTTGACATAAAACTCATCAAAACCATAGAGATAATTGAAACAGATGACACAGGGTCTTGACAAAGTGGAGATTTTCTACCCAGGTGGACAATTCCATATGAAGCTCAAGAGAGAGGTCTGGAGATATTTGAGAGTTAAGATACAGACAAAGAAGAGAAGCCATATTAATAAGTGCTACCATGCCCCACACCACTGTGTGACAAAGGCAGAGACTGGAGAGCAGGGCCCCTGAGGACATTGACATGTCTAGAGTGAGCCCAAACAGAGAAGAGAAAGGGACTTGCAAAGGTAAATGTAGACAGGAGAGAGGGCCTCAAGGCAAGGTCTAGTTCAAAGGACAAAATCCCAACCTTCCCAAATGCCCCCGGTAAGTCGGTAAAGATGAAATCTTCAAAGTTCCTTGGGTGTGACAAAGAGGTGACTTCAGAGAAAGGGTAAGAGAATCAAAGGAGGGTTGCTGAACTGTGCATTCCTCAGAGTCAGCATCAGTGTGCAAGAGCAGAGGGTAGAGGGTGGGGGTGGCGTGAGAAGACTTGCCAGCTGTCAGGGCTTCCACCATGTATGGGGAGAAGTTCTGTGTGGGGACTTTTCTCATGAGTAGTGGTAGAAGAAATAAAGTGTGGGACTTGGGGACACTGGTGGTGGAGAAAAATGGGAGAATGAACGCTCACTGTGGTCAGGTTTACAATGCTGTAGGGTTCAGGTGCCAGAGGCAGATATAACAGGTAAGAGCTGTGGTTATGAATAAGAGCTTCTGGAATGGAAGAGAAGGCCAAGTCAGATAGAGCAGGACTGTGATGGGGTAGTGGTATTCCCTTATCAACCATCACTGGAGAAGTAGAAGCAGGAATATCAGTTCAAAGCCAACCTTGGCTATACAGTGTTTGAAACTAGCCTAGCCTACATGGGACTTTGTCTCAAAACAAAAAACAACATTGTGGAGGATGAGTTGCTGGAACAATCTTTTCTCAACAGATCTTGATAGCAGCAGCAGTGGAGTAGAGAGGAAGACTATAAGCAAATGTCAACATTCTGCCAAAGGTGAATGAGTGCTTTATGATAGACAGTGGTCATTAAGATCTTCAGGAAACACAATAAATGGAAGTGGATTGATATATGGGAACCTGGAGAAGACAATGGTATAAACTGATATTGACACATAGCAGGAAGGTGTTTGGAGCCCATGAGAATCTCTCTGTTAACAGCAGTGGGGGTGGGTGAGGATCTTGCTAAGCCCTGAGCTGTGGGCTTAGTGTTTTAAGGGTGTGGTGGTGAGCATGGAGGACGTGGGTGAGGATCTTGCTCAGCCCTGAGCTGTGGGCTTAGTGTTTTAAGGGTGTGGTGGTGAGCATGGAGGACAGACGAGCTACCTCCCCTGGAGAAGGCTGGAGAGAAGCAGAATCATTAGGGACACACCACGTGCATGGCCATGTGTTAATCACTTGAATAATGACAGCATTTGGCCCTGCTTTGAGGGTCCCTGGAACCTTTCTGAGCACCCATCTGTGCTGCCAGACCTTGAAGGGTTTGCTGTTTCTCTCTGCTCTGTTGGCTAAGCCATGCTCACACAGGGATAATGAAGGTCTCATTTGCCTCCGACAATATGGTGCCTTTCTGCATAATTTACATGTTTTCTTCAAGGCTCAGACACTAAGTAATGAGGGAACAAATTCTGGTGCAGGTCTTGCGCCTGAGACATGGGAACCTACACTCCATGCCTTTCTGCCTTGATGGCATCTTCCTGGGCAACACCACAGACTGGAAAGGTGTCTCTCTAGCCTGGTCTTGGCACATACCTTGTAAAGGGGGAACATGGACTCCTCGTGGTAACTGGAGGCATCTACTTGCAAGCTCTGTACCCCGTCACCTCCCGAGATCCAGCCACAGCCAGGAGATTTATAAATACTTCCCTAAGAATAGATTCGGTTTCCAATTGGTAAGAACATTAACTATCACTTATTGAACACTTAGATGTGACAGCCCCTATGCTACAGATTCACAGGAACTACTTGGTTTCTTAATTCTACACAACAACCAATGCAGTAGGTTCTCTCAACTGAATATTTGGGGAAAGCAGTTCTCTGTGCCTTCAGTTCCCAAGGGAGCTGGTTATTACCACTCAGGTTTCTAGGCTCCAGTACCTGCCTTCTTAGTCATAGCCTAGTCACCCGACTTAGCTTTTTTTCCCTTCGTCAATATGGATTCATCACATCCATGTATTGATGGTGTTTTGGAACTTGTACATTTGTTTACTAAAGAATCTTTCAGGAATATCAACTGCAGTCGGCCTCGTGGAAGAGGATGCGGAGGAGCTAAGGGTCATTAGAAAATGGAATATGGAAGAGTAGATATCTCTGAGGCCCAGATGAGCCAGGCACTGTCTCTGAAGGGCAGTGCTAGCCACTGTTAGTAGTTTGGACACCCTTCTGCATGTAATGGAGGGATATCTAAAGATTTTTAAACATAGACAGAGCAGACAAATATTTACCACTTATCTCCTGTGTTTCAGATAGTCATGGGGTGATGATACAGGAAACCGGTGAGACAGCCAGGAGTCTGTAGAATTTAAGGACTATCAGAGGATGACCTCCTCATGCCCAGGTCTTGGAAGGCACTTTGGATCAAAGGATAAATACAACTTGAATCTCTCTCCGTAAGACATGATCAGCTATGGGGAGCGGCAGAGGTAGGTGTACAGTTAGCCAGGAGCTGAGCGAAAGCATGACTCAGGAGCACTAGAGATGTCCTCCTACCATTCTCTCTGGAACTCAGTTCCAGACATTCTGATGGCATCTCACGGTGGTGTGAAACGTGTCTTGGGATCTTAGTCACTCTACTTGCCTTCTGCTCTTGACTCAGCCTTGAGTCTAGCAGTCCTGGAATGCAGGTATGTTCTGAGAGCTCATGCTGTGTACATCAATTTTGGTTCCTGAGACTTACAAGATTCAAGTCAGACAGGGATTTTATCACCTCTGTCTTCTAAGCTTTAAACTCCAGGATCAGGATCCTTTCAAATCATCCCAGGCTTTTTGGTTTTGACTGTCAGCCCTCAAACTAGTTTATTGCTTTTTCTGAATTATAATCACCTTTGCCCTAAATAAAGAGCAGCTGTCCCTCCAGGCCACTTCTGCCTACATGTTTTCAACCTCAACAATCCCTGATGGGTTGGCCCCGGGTTATTAATATGGAGTGGGGGTTAAGTGGCTAAAGAGCAAAATTGCATCAGGTGTCAGGTTTCTGGAGGGAAACCTACTGGCTCAGCCCAGGGAGCAGCAGCAGAATAAACCCTGACACATAATCTGCATAGACCCTGCTGTGGCAAGGGCAAGGTTGAGTTCTATCATTGTTGATTTTGAAAAGGGTCAAGTGCCACTTAACAGGGACACTGTGTGCAGGCTTGCCTACCTGGGAACATCAAGGGCAGTGAGCTGGGATTCCCTTAGAAAAACATCTTGTGGTCCATAGTTAATTATTTATTTATTTAGAGATGGGGATGGCATGATGCAGGTTTTGCTGGCCTGGAATTCAACTATATAGACCAGAATGGCCTTGACTAATACTCAGAAATCCTCCTGTCTCTACTCGTTGAGTGCTAGAATTATGAACTGAGACCATCACACCTGGCTAGTGACCCAGTTTTGGTTGTCAACTACATGATAGCATGTTCAGAAGAGGAAGCATTGCTCTGAAAGATGAGACTTGGTTCAAATCTCCATCTGATACTGACCCAAGACAAACAGCTTGACTTGTGTAGTTTCTAATTCACCCCCATTTCAAAATGGCCAGGTGATCACTCCTAATGCTGCTAACTCCCAGATTCCCCAACCTGTGGATGCCCCAGAAAAGGAGGACACAATTCCATCAAGTTTCCCCCTTATCTAGGATGATGTGGGGACTTTGTTTCTCTACAGACAGCTGGAGTCTAACAACTGTGTCCTTATTTGGTAAGATAAAAGGGAGAACGAAAATAATATAAAAGTACCCAGGATCCCCCCTCACTACGAAAGCCTTGTGAGCCTTTCAAGACAGTCTCATGAAGCCCAGGCTAGCCTTCAACTCACTGTGCAGTTGAGGATAACTTCAATTTCTGGTCTTCTAGCCTTCACCTCCCAAGTGCTAGGATTACAGATGTGTGTCACCATGCCCAGTTAAATGTGGCTCTGGGTGGGTAGAAAACAGTATCTTGTGTATAAGCATTTTGTCAACTGAGCTATGTTCCCAGTCCCCATGTGCCTTTTCACTAAGCCCTCAGTGTCTAGTACATTGCCCACCCTCCTTAATCCTATTGGTCCTGTTGAGGGATTCTGGGTATTTTTTTTTTTTTTTTTGGTTTGGTTTTTGGTCTTCAATTTAAAAAAAAAAATGCTTTCAACTGCTGCTTTCAGTCTTCAGTCCTAAAGGGCTTCATTGAAGCCAACCAAGCATGTAACACTTCAAAGAAATGGAGGGCATTGAACATTCATAATTCCCTCTCTGGGCACAGCATCTGTCTTTGCACTCTGCTCTGAGATTCTGCAGTGAGGAGCAGTAGAAGATCAGGGACTTCGAAGCAGGCAGTGCTGTGGGACTCTGAGCAAGGGGCCCATCTCCCAGTGCTCCTGTCTTCTTATTTGTAAAGAGAAAGTGGCAGCGTGCGACTGAGGACTGGAGAACATCTAACAGTACAGAAGCGCATGGTCAGCATGTGTGGGTCCCTCCCTTCCCCTTGCAGGAGCACTTTGCTGGGTCTCACCATCTCCTCTGACCCAGCTGATGTCAATCATGGGAACCTCTTCCTGCTGCTGTGCTTGGTGGTGAGGTGACCTAATTCTGGCTAATGAGACATGAGAGGGAATCTGGAGGGTTTGAAAAACGTTTCCTCCTTCTTAGTAATATATATATATACATATATATATGTATATATATATATATTTAGAGAGAGAGAGAGAGAAGAGTCCAATTGCTCCTCTGGATACTGTACTTTCTGGATAGCCTCTGTAGTTATTTTTGCTACTGGTGGCCTAGGAATTGAATAATCTAGAGCTTTCCAAGTCCTCATCTGTTATGGACCTCTTGTCATATAAGTGGGCACATAGACTTTATCATTATTTAAACTGATTTTCTTTGGAATTTTCTGATCCCTACAGCTGAAGGCATCCTTTTACCCCCCTCAGTACAGACATTTATTCTTTATCATTCATCCTTCCTGTTCTCCTGGTCCCTCCCAACTTCCTTCTGGACTTAGAGCCTCAGAGTCAACCATCCCAACCATAAAACACTCCACTAATCCTTAAGCAGCTGACATTTGGCCATTTCTGCCTCAACAAGCCTCACCATTGTTCCTTCGTCCCCAGTTCCCAGGGGTGCAGAGTATTATAGGAGTATTATAGGAGAAGTATAAAATGATACCCAGTGGCCATATTCTAAGTCCCCATTTCCTCCCTCACTGGGGTCCTAGCAGCTGCTGCAATCAGTCAATCTGGATTACACACCATTTCCTCCTCCAAGCAGTTATTTGTGCTATTGCTGCCAGAGTAGATGCCCCCCCACCCCCGCTGCAATCTTTCCAGCCCAGTCCCAAGCGTCACCTCCTATGGTGAGGGGCAACTGCCACCTCCTCTGAGCTTCTGTGTGTCACATTTCTTTTCAAGTCCGATCTCCTGATAGATGTTGTTCTTTTATGTGGTCTGGCAGAGCCTGATTTACATAGATACGACATGCTTTCTTAAAGAAGGAGCACACATGCGTTAGGAAACAGACAAAGGAGAGAGGTAGGCTGCTAAGCTCAAATTAGTCAGACTCCAGTTTAAAGGTGGACTCCGTTCAGTAGCTCAGGAAAACGGGAAAAATAATTCAACTTTGTGCAACAATTTTTTTTAATAAAGATGGAGCTAATTATTGCTACTTAAGATAGTTGGGAGGACTTGACATATGGTTATATAAAGACATATAGACTATTGGACACATAATGAATCTAAATATTACCTTCTTTACACCATATATCTTTCTGCTGTCTAAGTCCACCCTACTGTGTGTGTATATGTGTGTGGGGAGGTAGGGGTATATTACTTAAGGTTTCTACAGCTGTGAAGAGACATCATGACCACACAATTAAAGGAAACATTTAATTGTGGTGGTGGCTCACTTACAGTTCAGAGGTTTAGTCCATTATCATCATGGTGGGAAGCAAGGCAGACATGATGCTGGAGAGGGAGCTGAGAGTTCTTACATCTTGACTCACGGGCAACAGGGAGTGGTCTGAGACACTGGATATGACATAAGCATATATGAGACCTTAAAGCCCATCTCCATGGTGATAATACTTCCTCTAATAAGGCCACACCTCCTAAGAGTGCCACTTCCTTTGAGGGCCATTTTCTTTCACACCACCATGGGGGTGTGTGATGTAGATATTTGTAAGTGTGTACTTGTATATGTGGGGGTTCATGTGCACTTGCTGAAAGTGTCAAGTACCTTTCCTTTGCTCCCTACCTTTCCTTTTTGACACAGGTCACACATTGAATTTGATGCTTGTTGGTTCACCTAAGCTGGCTGGCCAGTGAGCTTTAGGGATCCAAACATCCCCATCTCTAGTACTAGGTTACAGGCATGTACTGTCTTGCTCTGATTTTTACTTGAGTCCTGTGGATATGAACTGAGATTCTCATGTTTGCACTACAGGCAGGTCACTGACTGAGTCAGGACCCAGTTCTCCACCAACCTTTGCCTCCATGATGTTGTGTAGCTGTTCCATCCTGTTTATACATTCTCTACTCAGGGGAGGGCAGAACCTGGAGAAACATAGACTCAGGAAGCGCATGAATTTACAAGACACCCTCACGGAGCTCCTGTGAGCTTACATAAGCAGCTGCAGCTTTGCAGGGAGAGCGGATTCTATGGTGCAGCTGCCTGCAAGCTGTGGAAGGGACTCTATTAATTCAACTTTTGTGAGTCATCACCCATCCTGGGATGGGCTTTCAATAGTGCAGCTGGCCTGCCTCTAGAGCATCCATGTTTCATCCTTCATCCATTCTCCTGTAAGTAACTGTAGTGGACCCCTCCTTTCTCAGGCTGGTCTTGGATGCAATTGTTTCTTTGGTCTATCATTGCCTTCTCTAACTAGGATGAATAGACACTTTTGTGCATCTTCTCAAAACAAAAAACAAAACAAACAAACAACAAACAACAAAAACCCAAAACAAACCTACAAAAAAAAACATAACATGTGGGTATTAAGGAATCTATAACGTTATACAACTAAATTCCTTCTGGCAACATTCAAGTGAAAATCAAGGTCTACCTCCTCTGCCCATCAGACTGAACAATAGACACAAACTGAGCTTTTGGTGCACATTTTTTTGCTGCACAGCCCTATATAGCAGGAAATAATGACTATACAACCTGACTAAGAAATAGGCCTTTTCTCTAAAAAACATCATGGAGCACTTCACGAGTATCAAGCGCTTCTGAAAGGCAGATTGCTTTACTCTGGAGCTTATGTGTTCCTCCCCACAGACAAACCCCTTCTTGCTGCACCTCGTAAGTGGCCCTCAAACTTCCTTAGGCATAATGACAGATAGGCCAGTCCTGAGCCTTAGCCTTAGCCATTCTGCTTGCTGGCTTTGCTGGGTAGTTTTGATGCCAACTAGAATCATCTTGGAAGAGGGAGAGAAATTGCTTCTCTCAGAATGAGAATGGCCCATAGACAAGTTAATGTGACATTTTCTTAACTAATTATAGATATGGGGGGTGGGCAGTCCACTCTGCGCGGCACCACCCTGGGTAAGTCCTCCAGGACTGTACAAGAAGGTAGGCTGAGCAAGCCATGGAGAGTCGCCAGTAAATAATGTTTCTCCATGGTCCCCACCTTTAGTTCCTGTTCAGCACTCTCTCAATGATAAGCTTGAGATGTGGAAGTGGACACTAAAATTAACCCTTCTTTGATGTGGGATGTCTTTCTGTATGCTTTGAAATAAAGGAACTGTTTGAGTTTATGACAGGCATCTTAGAAGTAGGCAGGGGAATCGAGCATAGATAGGAGAAAGAGGGCGGAGTCAAAGGACAGACCATCCAGCTGCCCAAGAATCAACATGTAAGGTAACACAGGTAAGCCACGGGCCACAGCAAGACAGATGAATGGAAATGAGCTGAATTAAGATGAAGGAGCTAGCTAACAATATGCATGAGCCATAAGCTATGCAGCATGAAATTAATAAGTCATTTTGGGGGGCCTACGCAGTGGTGGGCAGGGACTAGATCGGGTCAGAAACTTCCTAGTACACTTCTTTCCTTGATTTGCTTTGGGTCAGTGTTTTTATCACAGCAACAAAGAAGCTAACTAGAACATTGGGCATGGATATGGCCTAGGGCTCTGCATCTCTAAGAATTCACTAGGGTCATGTCACAGAGAACTGGGTAATACACGGTGACTAGAAACTCAGGCTCTTGCAAGGCAAGCCCGCTGTGACAGAGAAGGTAGACATAGCTAAAACCAAGGGCACATTGTATTTCTTATAAGTTGAAACTGTCTCTTAGCTGAAGGAAGACTCTTAGGACTTGAGATGCTGGTGAAAGTGACAAAGCCCAGAAGCTCAGAGAGTTACAAGGATGACAAGGCCCCTCTCCAAGGTATTCAAGTCAGCAGACAGTTCCAGGAAGAGGAGACTCTTTGTGGAGCTGACTGCAAACTGTGCACCAAGCTCCAGGGAGTGAGTTTTTGTGAGACATCCTTCCTGTGGGCCTAGATTTTTCAGTGATGCTGCTGCCTAATGTTCCTGTAAGTAAAGCCAATAAATTCATTAATTCGCCTATCTAGACTTGGCTGAAATCATTTCTTCTGTTACCAGGGCCCTATCTGTGGTGAACAAAAAATTTATACATGGTCCCAAGAACATTCATTGGCTCTCAACAGATGTCTTATGACTAAAACAATGATGGAGACAGAGATCCTATGCCAAAAGACACATTGACAGGACATGGATAATCCTGAGAGGATGAAGTTGACCAGTAATGAGGAAGAACTTTGACACTGGTCTACAAGATGGATACACATAATCTCTACATCTCTTCTGGAGACCTGGGTGACTAGTAACTGTCTAAAAAAAAGATGGGAACCAGGAAATAAAGTCCAGTTAATGGAGCGCTTGCCTGTAGCGCATAAATCCCTGGGCTCAATCCTCAATACCACATAAACTGGGTGTGGTGGAGCATCTCTGTACTCTTAGCACTTGAGAGAGGGAGGCAAAAGAATATGAAGTTCAAGGACATCCTTGGCTACACAGAGAAGTCAAGCTAGTATGGATCCCATAATAAAGAAATGTATAAATAAATAAGGATAGGCAGGTACATTTGGTGAAGAACCATGATGAATCATGAAGGTCTATTACCACAAGGAGCTCCAGCCATGGAAACAACAGAATTGTCTTTGTCAGAGTGTTTTGCCATTGGCCTCACACTCTTTTGTGGGTCTGTTGTCATTGTTGCTCTGTTTCTTTGTTCATCCTTAGTTTTTCAAGACAGTGTCTCACCATGTAGGCCCCACAGACATTGCTGCCCTCGACAGAAGGCAGTCTTCTTGCTTCTACTTCCAAAGAGTTCCCTGTTATTTTATATAACTATTGATTAAAATGGAGATTACCCAGAAATATCTCTTCAAATATTTGGAGACAATGGCCCTGGGTGAGATAGTTTACTTGAGGGGATTGGGGATTCCCATAAAGACCATCAGTTCTTTTACTGAAACCTTACTGGGCCAGGTACTTTATCTCCAACTTCCCAAACTTACCCACAAGGGAGGTGCTGATTGTTCCCAGAGGATAAGCCTCAGCTTCAAAAAGGATGAGAAGTTTGCCTAGGATCACACAGCAGAGCAGAAAACAATTGTAGGGTGAGATCTTACTGGCTGTTCCCTGGGCATCTGCTTATGCATACACATGGAGGCTTTATCTGTCACCGTCAGAAAAAGCCCTTCCAAGACCCACCAATTCAGCCTTGCCAGACACCTTGCAGAGGAAGAGGCTTCTAAAGCAGGAGGAAACCCGGGAAGATTGCTCAGTTCCGGGGCACGAAGCCTCCCAGCTGGGGATGAGAGTTAATCTTGAAAATCAATTCAGTGCTTGCTCTTGCCACAGACACTCCCCAGGGCAGGCCATGTCTCTTCTCTTGCTGCTAAATGGCCCAATAAGTGGAGAATTGAGCAAGACAAGGCATGGTGTGTGTAGGTCGGGGGGCCGTTGTGTGCTGGGCCTGGAGCCGCCGATAAAGCACTCACTGAGGGGCTTGTCTGTGGCACATGCAGCCTTGGGGGCAGACAGGGCATGGATGGACAGCAGTAATTGTGGCCCTTCAGCCTGAGAGCAAGCACAATCAGTTCCCTTGGGCAGCCTGGTATCTCTCTGACAGTTTAGGCATCTCTTCCATAGCTTTGTGGTGATTGTCCTTTGTGAGCTCATTCCCGACTACAGCCCTATCCTTCTCAGATCTCTCCCTGAGAAGGTAAGGCCTACAGTGAGCGATGACTCAGTGTCCTCAGGCCTCTTATGTGTAGCTCTTCAGACACCTCAGATTCATGTCTCTTCAGGATGCAATTACACCATCTGCTCTAAGACTAGTAAACCATGCTGGATGGTGCTAGGATCTTCTCCCAGATTTTGGAAAGCAGGCAGACTTTCTAAGAAAACCAGCCCTTCTTCAGAAAAAGGTTAGTCAGAAACCAATGACATCCACCAGTGGGACATGACAATGCCATCTTCCAGCACAATGACCTTCATCTTTTAGCAGGTCACTGGGAAGGACAGAGCTTAGGAAGGCAGGCAGAACAGGGCTGATCTCTGCCACTTTATGAAAGAGGTAAGTTATAGATGGAGATTTCAACAGGGATTGAAATATTAGTAGGTAAACTGAAATATGATTTTTGCCCATTAATACATGACAGTGTATCTCTGAGCCTATATACCTTACAGTTGTTGGCTATCATCTGCCAAATTAGCTTTGTGGGAGTGATTATACTGTAACAGGCCTGTGGCTATCTGAGGTCCATCAGGCAACATAAAGATAATGGATGAGCAGGTATACCAAATTCAATAGCTCAGGGAGGGTGTTAATATTTTTCAAATCCCCGCCCCTAACATTTTCTCATCTCTAAAGGGAAGGCTGTGGCTGGCTCTCCTTCTGCCCTCTGCCTCCTCAGCTTTATCATCTGACAAATGACACATAGGAGTTTTGTAGTATCACTTACTGTGGCCATTTTCCAGATAAGTAAACTGAGGCAGGAGAAGTGGTCTGCTCTTCCTGCTGGGCCCACATAGACTCAGGGCAGTAGTTCATTGTCTGGGGCCTTCTCATGATTAGTTTGTCCTGCTTTATTCATAACCTCAGGCTCTTAGAATACATGCTGTAGAGAATCCTGTGTACACATCAAATTACAGTCAAGACACTTTTGCACACATCACTGTTTCCTCAGCTGCAAAGCAGGAACAGGGCTGTGTAAGCACCACTCCCAGGGGGCACAGTTGGAGCTGCCACAGTGTCTTCTAATTGGGTTGGATAGCACGTGTAGCCATTAGGGTCTCGTGCTATAACTCCTCAAGTTAATGGAAACAGGGTTGCTCTCTCAACCTTTTTGTCTGGAGGACCTGAGCCATCACAAAAGGAAGCTACCCAAGTATTTCCTTTTAAGAATCATGAATACACAAGCCAGGTGTGGTGGCACGTGCCTTTAAACCCATCACTAGGAGGCAGAGGCAGGTGAATCTCTGAATTTAAAGCCAACCTGAGCTATAGTGCAAGTTCTAAGACAGTGAGGGCTCCACAGAAAAATATTGTCTTGAAAGACAAACAAACAACTAGAATCATGACTGCTAGAGAAGCTTGTAGTAAGAATTTCTGACCTGGCCTATCCCCGAGATCTGGACCAGCAGTCCCAAATAATCACACAAAGTCTTATATTAATTACAAGCTGCTTGGTTTAGGGTTCAGGCATATTGCTTGCTAACTCTTATTCCTGAACTAACCCGTGATTAGCAAAGTGGCTCAGTACCTTTTCTCAGAGCAGCATTTCGTCTTCTTTCCTATGGCACCTCTCTCTCCTCTTCCTCCTCTCAGAGTTTTTTTAGTCTGAAAGCCCCACCCATACTTCCCATCTGCCTTGTGGCCAATCAGCTTTTTATTAAACTATTTGTAGGAGGGACAAACATTTATAATGTATACATAAACCAACGGCAGAGGCCTAGGCACTGAGTACCTTAGAGATAGGAATTAAGAACTTTAAGGATGAACGAAATTTCTGGAGACAGACTGTGAGTGGACCCTGGTTCTGCAATTTCTGAAATGTGTGAGCTCAGAGAACTCTAAGTTGTCATATCTGAAAAATGAATGTTCATCATTAACTTAAGCAGTGTGCAATACTCAGGGTATGCAGTGCATAGAAAAAAATGAGGGTAAATGTGGCAGATGAAATCTTGGAGGCTGATAGCCAATAATAACTGGGGAGGGCAATATGCTGGTGAGGGCAGCAGGTAGTAACTATGAAGAAGATCTCCCCCACTCACATGTGTGAATACTTGGTGCATAGGGAGTGGCACCCTTAGGAGGTGTGTCCTTGTTGGAGTGGGTGTGACTTTGTTGGAGCAGGTTCATCTATAGAGAATGGACTTTGAGGTCTTAGAAGCTTAAGCCAGCTCTCTGCCTGCTGTCTGTGAATCCAGATATAAAACTCTCAGCTACCTCTCCAGCTTCCTGCCATGACAATAATGGACTGAACCTCTGAACTGTAAGCCAGCCCCAATTAAATGTTTTCATTGTAAGAGTTGCCCTGGTCATGGCATCTTTGCACAACAATAAAAATCTTAACTAAGAGTGGAGATATGAAGAGTGATAAAAACTATATATATAAAAAAAGAGAGGGCACTCTGTATGCCTGTGTTTACCTAAGGGTGGATTGGGATGGCCTCTCTGAAAGGTCAGTTGAACAAGATCAGAATGACAAGGACGAGCCAGCTGTGCTGGATCAGGATCTGAGTTATGAGTAAATGGGGAGAATGTTCCAGACAGTGACCAGTGTGTTCGTGGCACAAAAGAGCAATATTCCCCTGATGCTAGAACTTTAGAAGACAGAAAAAGCGTCAAGGGACAGCTGGTCTCAGGGAATATGAGGAAGGGGCCAGCATGTAAAGATGATGTTGGGGGTGGAGAACGAGGTACAGGCCAGAGCTGCTGGGTCTCAAGGTCATGGTTTATTCCAGAGTGATGGAAAGACTGGAAGGGCAATAGACACAGGAGTGACAATCTGACCTGGTTTTTGTTGTTTTCTTGTTGTTATTTTTTTGAGGTTTTTTTTTTTTGATGGTCATTTACTTGTTTTTGTTTTTGAGACAGGTCTTATACTTGCAGCCCAGGCTGACCTCCAAATTCACCATGTAGCTCCAGGCTGTCCTTAAATTTACAACAATCCTCTTGCCTCAGTTCCTGAGTGATGGGATTACAGGCATAAAGCACAACCTGTGGCTCTGATTTATATTTTAAAACATCTCTGGGGCTAGGGAGATATTGCAGTAGGTAAGGAACCTGCTTTACAAGCATGAGGATCTGAGTTCAAATCCCAAGGCCCCCCAGAAAAGCCATATGTGACAGTATATATCTAATCCCAGTGTTCCTATGGCAGAAGGGAAGGCAGAGACAGAGACTTTCCAGAAGCTACTCTGGTTTATGCAGTGCTAAACAACAATTATGCCTTAAATGAGGTGGAAGAGTGATGATAGACAGCCAAGGTTGTTCTGTGACCTTCAAAGGCATGCCACTGTATGGCAAGTGTGCATACATACACGTATGTATAGGCATCTCAAGCATACATAAACAATACACAAAGATAAAATTTTAAAATAAACTACCTCTCTGGCCATTGGTTGGGGGGAGATTTTGAGGGACATATATAGTTTGCATATGGACTGTCTCTCATGCTCTTTGAACATTTGGCCTTCAGACAGTGCCATTGTTTGGGGAAAAATGTGGATCCTTTTCAAAGTGAGGCCCAATAGAAGAAGCAGGTTGCTGGGTACAGACCTTGAGGTTTGTAGTCTAATCCTGCTTCTGGTCTGCTGAGGCATCAGCCAGCTGTCCCATGTTCTTGCTGCAACAGCCATGACCTAGCCATGTCACCAAAGAGTCACCTCCATTGTGATTTTCCTACCATGATGAACCCCTCAGACCATGAGCCCAAATCATTCCTTCCCTGAGTTGCTTTGGTCAGGCACTAGGCCATGGGTATGAGAAAGGCAGCTAACACAGAGGCCAAGGGTGGAGGCATTAGGTCACCATGAGGCTGCCTGAGATTACCTGGGAAATCAATTGACAGTAGTGTAGAGATGAGGTCAGAAATGGGATGTATTTTGTAGGTGGAGCTGGCAGGCTGTGAAGAGGGTGTGGGAAAGCATGAACTCCAAGATGGCACGTGGCTTTGGAAATGACCTCATCGTCATCTGAGGAGAACTGACCTAGATAACGGATAAAGAGCACTCATCTTGGTGCCAGAAACTTTGTGAAGGATCAGTGCATTCTTGTTATTTTATGTCTGGTGCTGGCTCTCTGCAAGGTATTCATTTGAACTTTAGGTGAAAGTTTTCTGGTCCTCAGTTTTCTCATGCATGCTATATGGCAAGCCAGGGAGTCTATCAAGCATTGATAAATACTGATTAGACATTTACAGTGAGCGAGACTCTACTCTGAGTACTAGAGACATGGGGTAAGAGTATCAGCCCTCCTTGAACTTACTGTAGAGTGTAGATGCTAGTGAACAGAAAGTCCTGGAGAAGGCCAGGAGGGAGCCAGTGGCAAGAAAGCCATGTGGAAGTATGTGTCCTGGAAAAGAAGGCTTCCTACACAAAGTGATTTTAAATAGAAGTCACAAGATGAGAGAGAACTTGGAAAATAAAGGCAGGAGGGTCCCTGTGGAGGAGTGGACTGGGAGGGAGATAAGGGATCGACTGAGGCAGTGGGATGACTGCATTGCCCGAGACATGAAAGAGTGTATGTTTCCCAGCACCGAAATTCCTAAGGGCAGAACTGCCCAACTATCTTATCTCATGCTTGGGAAACTTTGAAAAGGGAGGGTACCAGGACCCATCAAATGCAGGTAGGCGTGTTCTAAGGAACTGAGGGTTTTATTTGTATTCTTTAAAAGGATAACTAACAGTCAAGAACAAATGTTTTGTGATCCTTGGAGGGGGCTCTGGTCTCTAGCTATGTGCTTGTTTGCTCAAATGGTAGTTTGTGTAAGTGTGGGTGGAGTGTTTTGTCTTACGTTATGAGGATCAAATCCAGTGAGCCGCAGCCTCAGCCTTTGGGAGTTTGTGTTTGCTTTGCTTTTGTATTTCTTGAGACAATGTCTCATGTAGATAAGACTTTAAACTCCTTAAATAACAAATGATGGCTGGAGATTTTCCTACCTCCACTTCTCAAAAGTTGGGATGACGGTCTGGACCATGACACCTCGTCAGCCTCCCCAATCCATTGTCGTTGCTTATGAGACTGGATCTTGTTATGCAGCCCAGGCAGGACTTGACTTTAAATCCTCCTGTCTCAACCTTCTGAGGGCTGGGATTCCACATCCACACCATCATCCCGGGCTCCCCGGACATCAGGCTGCATTCATCAGCACTAGGATCAATTTTGAAAGAATGTCCACTTTCAGGATCCTCTCTAGCTCTAGTTTACAAGTTTCTTTCTCCTTGCTCCTGGTGGGCAGGCCAAATCAGATGCCACCAAATGGTGGTAATGTGCCATGGTGATTGATTCTGTAGCCTGCTCCAAGGTCTCCTCTGGATCACTAAAAAGCAGGGAGGCTCCATCACTCTGTCTTCCTAATGGCAAAAGATTCTGAATTATGCTTAAAGATCTTATGCTGGGTCCTTGTAGAGAGGAGCACAGAGAAAATCTTGAATATTCTACACATGCTCTTCACCACTGAGCACTGCCCTAGACCCAAAGAGATAGTCTCCATAAAACTGTTGCTATATTTGCTGCAGAACTCCTTTAGAAGCCAGTGCAGCACTCAACATCAATTTGCTCTAGAATTTGTGCCGGGATGGGTACATTCTTCCAGACAGTGAGAAATAAGTAATTCAACATACTTACCTTACTACCGTGGCAGCCAAGACCTTCAGAGTCGAATGTGAAATCCATCAGTAACAGGATCACATTGCATACACACAGCAGATTCCTCCTTCTTTAACTTTGTATTTTCCCCTAATGTGTTTATCAAATGTATGTGGAGAACCCACAATGAAGAGTCATGGCCAACCTGCTGTTCCTATGCTGGTGGCAAACACTCAGACACCAAACCACGGAGCACTCCACGTATAACTTAGCTAAAGGAGTGAGTGTCATTTCCCAGGTTTTGATTCTGAACTGAGTCAGTGTGTCTCACCAAAGCTCCCTCAACAGAATGGTCATCCACAGGATGTAAGACATTCACTCTCTTCTGATTATCACCACGGATGTCACTAGAAGCCATGCTCCAGAGGGAGAAACTGAAGTCTGGAAGGTGTCAGCACATGGCCAAGTACCGCAGACCCAGGCAGTAGAGGTCTGTGTGCCTGTCTTTTGGTGACAAGCCCCCTCTCTTCCAGGATGTTTCTGTCCAACATAAGTAAGTCTGAATGGGTGGTGTCAGCCTGTGCTATGACCTTATAAAATAAATGCTTTCCTCCCTGTCCATGTGGATTTCACTGGCTTCCCTTCTGCTGGGTTCCTCTGCTTGTCCACAGCCAACCAGTCCTGCAAACTATGCCTGGACAATCTGTAACACTATAGCTAGATTTAGGCCCTAGGACGGTGCCTGCTGCCGTTACTCTGCCATCCTCCTCTTTTCGGTCCTCTCTTTCCCCAACTGCTCGTTCTAAGTCTATTCTAAGCTTCCCATCAAATCCCTGAAGAGAAGCCTGTTTCTGGAAGCCCTGGAATGGTTCCTCGCTGGGGAAGGTGGATGAGCGCTTGCTGTTGTCCTTGGTGGGGCCTAGGATCATCTTGGAACTTCTCATCTGCTAGACTCTCAGTATGAAAGGTCCTCCACTCCTTTTTCTTAGGGTTAGTGTTGGGGATTTTCCTTTGCATTCTCCCATGCTCCACAGACAGCTTAGGGCTGATGCTTAGAGACATTTCCATGAAGCCCAAAGTGATATTTCACCCTTAGAAGAAAATATTTTTGGCATCAATTCAAGGGATCAGAGACCTACTTCAGTGTGTGTGCATGTGTGGGAATTCTCAGACATGCCCCACCCCCACATCTAGAGAGTTCCTTCTGCAATACTCTTTCTGTTCCAATTATGCCATCCATGTCTCCATTTTCAAAATTACTCTCCTATTATGGGCTATTTATATAGGACATACGAAAGGAGTACATAATGCTTGCCCATAAGGCAAGTATCCTCTAGTTTCCAGCTGCTCTCTGGTCTCTGACACTGCCACCTGTTTTTGGGATGCAAGCCGGCTTGCCAGTGTCTGTTAATAGATGACATGTCCTCTGTGCTTTTAGATTCTTAGGCACTTCCCCGGGTGGTGTCAGTCCATCCTTAGGAAGGTCACAGTTTCTCATCCACTGTGACATACCAAGATATCATGACAGAACTGATCTCTCTCTCTCTCTCTCTCTCTCCACACACACACACACACACACACACACACACACACACACACACACACTCTTCAGCCCTCTCAACCATCTTACCACTATAATTTTGTGGAGAATATTTTCCAAGATACACCTTTCTTGTACTTTGTGACTCTCTATTCATCTCTTTCCATGGCAGCCAAAGTGTGGTGTGAACCATGGTGAAGATCTAGGACAGGCACTTGGGCTCCAATTTACCATGCTGGCTTTGCTAATCAAAGCAAAAGTCTAGAAAAGCCACCCATTCACTGAAAAGAAAGGCAAAATGTCAATGGGAAGCCCAGGACCAGAAGCTCAGAGGCTTCTGTGGGAAATGGCTGGAATGGATTTGAGCTCTTCAGTTTTCCTTTTGATAAGTATAGCTTTCATTTTTATATAGTTGTGGAAACAATATCTAGTTGCAAGAAATAATGCATAAAGAGCCTTTTATTTCATTTCTTTCATTGGTAAAATATTAAAAACCAACAGTATACCAACACCATGCTCTTCAAGATACTGGGAGTCATCTAGGCAAGACAGGGCATTTCATGAGGATCTTTCTTTTACACACACACACACACACACACACACACATACACACACATACTTTCCTTTCTTTCCTCCTAGCAGCCACCCACCTGTTCTTCATTTCAAAACTTATATAAATAGAACCAAACAACAGGTAACTTTTCAAGCTGGCTTTTTTCACTCAGTATAATTCTCTGCAGATTCATCATGTGGTAGCAAGTGCCAGTAGACCCTTCCTTTTATGTCTCAGTTAGATTTCAAAATATGAGTGTGCCACAGCTTTTTAACCGCATTCAAGGATGTGGAAGCTGTTTCTAATCTTTGGATAATGTAACTGTACTGTCTTTGTTCAGATTTCTATTTGCTATGATAAAACGCCATGACTAAAAGCATCTTGGGTAGGGAAAGGTCCATTTCAGCTTTTTCGTTTCAACAACAAACAGGCCATCACAAAGGGAAGTCAAGGCAGAAAGTCAAAGCAGGAAGTCAAGCAGGCACCAGGGAAGAGCTCCACTTACTGGCTCGATCTCTTCTCGGTGACTTGCTCATTTGGCTTTCTCATCACCCACAGTGAGCTGGACCCTCCCACCTCAAACATGAATCAAAAAAATGCCCCAGAGATTTGCCCATAGGCCAGTCTGGTGGGGCTATTTTCTCAGTTGAGGTCTCCTCTTCCCTCAAATAATTCTAGCTTTGTGTCAAGTAGAAAACAGACAAACAAACAAAACAAAAACATAGAAGCTAACCAGGCTGTGTTCAGATGGATCTCTGTATCTGTGCAAGTCTTCATTTCTCAGGGCTAAGTGCCTAGGAGTGCAGTTTCTGGGTCATATGGTATTTTATGTTACCCTTGGTTTTTTTTTAAGTGCCAAAGCCATCGAGGGTGGCTTGCCAGCTTACATTTCCACCAACAATATGTACTTCTCGCCTCCTTGCTAGCATTTGGTCTTGTCTGCGTTTCACCATTGCTGTCCTGATAGGTGTGTGGTGGGTCCTCACTGTCGCTTTAATTTGTATTTCTCTAACAGCTGATGATGTTGAGCACCCGTCATGTGCATATTTTCCATCTGTGAACCCACTGCGCTGAAATGTCTTTCCATGTTTCTTGCCAATTTTATAATTGGATCGCTTGTTTTTTTGTCTTTACTGTTGAGTTTTGAATATTCTAGGTAGTCATTCTTTGTCAAGCATGATTTCACACAACTTTCTTTTGCTGTGTCTTCATTTTTCTGTCATCAGGATCTTTCACAGAACAAGAGTTCTCAAGTCTTTATCTAAAGTTCAACCCATCCACCATTCCTTTCATAGAGTATACTTCGACTTCCATACCCCAAACATGCTGCTGAACCCCAGACACACTAAAGACTTTCTCTCGTTTGCCCTGTGAAGGTTTTGTGGTTTTTCCATTTTATATTGAATTTTGTAACCGATTTTGTTTTAATGACACTGCAATGTATGAATCTTAAGTTTTATTTTCTTTTGTTCTATGGATATCCCTAGAGCTTTAGCAACATTTATTGAAGAACCTAGCTGGACTTGGTGGTGGTGTGCTTAACATTTTAATCCTAGCATTTGGGGGACAGGGGCACATGGATCTTTGAGGGGAGCAGAGGCTGATGGATCTTCATGTGTAAAGTGCAGAGGCAGATGAATCTTTGTTGGGGGGAGACAGAGGTGGATGGATATTTGTTTGAGGCCAGACTGCATACATAACAAATTACAGATGGGTGAGGGCTACATAGTGAGACTCTGTCTCAAAAAAAAAAGAGCAGCTTACCTTGCCTTTTTACCAAAAAATCATTTGGATGTACATACATTTGTATGACTCTACATATGAGTCCTTTGTTCTGTCTTCTTTGTCCTGGTGTCCATCCTTGTGCTCAACTTCCACAGTCTGACTGCCACAGTAGCCTGAAATGTTTAATTAGATATTGATGGATTCCTTCCACATGCCTCTTATTTTAAAGACACTTGGACCTTCCAGTTCCTTTGGTTTTTTGTTTGTTTGTTTGTTTGTTTTTACTGTTGTTGTTTTTAATGCATGCATCAAAGAGTTTTCTATATTCACAAAAACTCTTACTGAGGTTTTGATAAGGATTGTGTCAAGCATGTCCTGATGTGGTGAGCTGGCTTCTTAACCCTTCTAAGGCATGAACCTGGTGTGTCTCCTCGCTTATTTACACCCTTTTTGATGTTTGTCACTAATGTGCATTTTCAGTCACAAGTCCTGTACATGTTGTGTTAGATTTACAACTAAATATTTGTTAGCAACCTTAAAGTTACTTTCAGGATCCTACATCTTGAAATGTAGTGTCTATGTGTCCATAACCAATGTCTGGAAATGCAGGTGGAAGCGAGAAGGATGACTCCATGGGGAAAGACGCAGTTGAGGGCAGGTACTGTGACCTTGACCTAGAGCCGTGGCCCTGAAGCTCCAGTACCTGAGGCCAGTTTAAGAACAGGTGAACATATGCCACCCCCTTCCTGTTTTTCTCTAGTGCTCTTGGATGCAGGACCTGACCCACTGAGCTTCAACTGAGTGAACCAGTCCAGCTGTCCAGAAACCATACAACTATTTAATCTTTTGTATTAGTGAGTGTTCCCCTATAAGTCCCTTAATAAATATTAACCTTTGTACATCAGTTGCCAGTGATTATTAATATCAACTATACCAGGGTGCTTGCCTCCAAGCCTCAACACCCGAAGAGTTCAATCTCCAGGCTCAGTTGGTAGAAAGAAAGAACCAACTCTGGCTCTACACATCAAACTAATTAACATAATAGAAAGAAAATAAAGCCATACTCTGAATGCCACATCCATTTTTTAAGATAAGCAAGGTAGAGCAGCACTTAGGTAGAGCACATTTTTAATCCCAGCACTTACGAGGCAGAAACAGCTGTGTCTCTGAGTTCTGCCTGGTTTACATAACTGAACTCTACACCATCCAGGGCTAGTTAAGATTCTGTCTTACACACACACACACACACACACACACACACACACACACATTTTAAAAGAGTGCTGGAGAAATAAATGGACTCAGTGGTTAAGACCACTCACTGCTCTTCCATAGGACATAGGTTCAGCTCCCCGCAACCACATGAAGGCTCACAGCCACATGTAACTCCAGTTCTAAGGAATCTAAAACCATTTTCTGGCCTCCTCAGGTCCTAGGTGTACTTGTGGTGCATATAAGTACACACAAGAAAATATCCATCAAACAAACAAACAAAAAAACAAACACATAAGTGTTGGCGATTTTTACATGTTAGCCCTGGGATTCAGGAGGGCAGGTTTATTGAGCTTTTTACATGAACAATCTACAAATATGGGCAATATTACTCTTCCTTCCAGCTGCTGTAAGCGTCATTTCTGTTTCTTAACTTGTTACATCTATCCTTATTGCCCTGCATTGAGTAGGAAATCCATGACTTGCTTCTAGTCAAGGTGTGAAATAGCTCATCCTTCAACATTCAGCATCACGTTGACCATTTTTTTTTTTGTAGACTGTTTACCAATTTGGAGAAATTCCATTCATGCCTAGTTTGCTGAGAAGTATTTCTTTTTTGTTGTTTTGCTTGTTTTTATTTGTTTTGGATTTGTTAAAACAACATACATTTATTTTCTCATTGTGTCACCGACCAGAAGTTTAATAGCAGTCATTTTTAAATTAACTTTTATTATACATAAAAAAGTGGGCTTCTTTCTGACATTTTCTCACATATATATCATATACTTGTATTAATTCTTCCCTTCTCCAAAGTAGGCCCCTTATACTTCCATATTTCACACTTTGTAAAATGTCTAGGTTGTATATATGAATGACAACTTGTGGTTATTGTGGAATACTATTTTAATTATGTAAAGATGTGTTACACTTGTTTATGTTTCAGAGTATTACTCTAACTCTGTGAAGGTGTTATAGTTGTGTGTGTTCTATTTGTGCTGCATTTGTTTAATTACATAAAGATGTGGTGCTTTTGTTTTGGCTTGCATGCCTAAGGCACCTGGTTGGCCTAATAAACAGCTGAACAGCCAGTAGCTAAGCAAGAGAAAGAATAGGCAAGGCTGGCAGGCAGAGAGACTAGATCGGAGGAGAAATTTAGGCAAAGGACAAGAACTATAAGGGATAAGAATGGAAAGGAGAATCAGAGAGAAAGAGAGAGACGTGCTTGGAGTCAGCCAGGCAGCCTCTAGCAAGCTAGATGGAGTAGAAAGTACAGAAAGAAGAAAAGTAAAAAGAAACCCAGGTAAAATGTAGATGAGGAAAAAGAGGTTAAGGTATAAGAGCTAGGAAGAAACAAGCATAAAATAAGGCCAAGTATTCATAGTGAATAAGATGTTTCATGTCATGATTTGGAAGCTAGTTGGTAGCCCAAAAAGAAAAATCCTGGTACATGTAATATGTGTCTCTCTGAGTCTGGCTGACGTCACTTACTATGGTGATCTCCAGTTCCAATTATCAACTTTCTATAAATTATGTAATTGTATTTTTCAGCTGATTGATGTTCTATTATGTATGTCTATCACAATTTTAACTTTTTTATTTTTTATTATGAATAAAGTCATGTATTTTTTTCTGTATATATCCTTGTTCAAGCTCCCTTCCCCCTCCAGCCCCTTCCAGTCACTCTCTCTTCTCCACATCACTTTATCTTCACCCCAGCAAGGGCAAGAGGTCCCAAGGTCCCAATGTGGCTTAGTTCTTCATCTACTGCAGGCAGATCCACTTTCATCACCCCAACATCAAGACTGGGTCAGGTGTTCCTCTAGAGGGAGTGGGATCCAAGGTGCTGGTCCAAGGTGTTTTAGATACCAAGCTGTTCAGTGGTTGTGGTTTGCAGCTTGGACATGCTTTGCTTTTTTGTTTGGATCCACTAATGAGTGAGTATATCTCCTGCTTATCTTTCTGGATTTGTGAGAACTTGCTCAGGAGAATATTCTCCAAATCCATCCATCTGCCCACAAATTTTAGGACATCATTTTTTTTTCTTATTGCTGAGTAGTACTCCACTGTGTAGATGTACCACAGTTTGTTAATCCATTCTTCAGTTGAGGGACATCTAGGTTGTTTCCAGGTTCTTGCTATTACAAATAATGCTCCTCTGAACATAGTTGAGCTAATGCCTTTGGAGTGTGCATAGACATCTTTAGAGTATATGCCCAGTAGTGGTATTGCTGGATCCTTGGGGAGATGTTCTCCAGTTTTCTGAGAAACTGTCATACTGCATTCCAGAGTGGCTGAATAAGCTTATACTCCCACCAACAATGGAGGAGTGTTCCCCCTGCTCCACAACCTCTCCAGCATAGGCTGTCATCTGTGTCTTTTATCTTAGCCAATCTAACAGGTGTAAGGTGGTATCTCAAAGTTGTTTTGATTTGCATTTCTCTGATGGCTAAAGATGTTGAGCACTTTTTCAAGTGTCTTTCAGCCATTCGTAATTCTTCTGCTGAGAATTCCCTTTTTAGTTTTGAACCCAATTTTTTGATTGGGTTATTCAAGGTTTTGTGCTCTAGTTTCTTGAGTTCTCTATATATTTTAGAGATCAGTCCTCTGTCACTTGTAGGGATGGTGAAAATCTTTTCCCATTCTGTAGGCTGTTGTCTTGTCCTATTGACTGTGTCCTTTGCTTTACAGAAGCTTCTCAGTTTCAGGAGATCCCACTTATTGATTGTTGTTCTCAGTGTCTGTGCCATTGGTGTTGTTATATTTAGGAAGTGGTTGCCTGTGCCAATTTGTTGAAGGGTGTTTCCCACTTTCTTTTTTATCAAGTTCAGTGTGGCTGGGTTTATATTGAGGTCTTTGATCCACTTGGATTTGAGTTTTGTACAGGGTCTATTTGCATTTTTCTACACACTTCCATCCAGCTATGCCAATGCCATTTGTTAAATATACTATCTTTTTTCCATTGAATGTTTTGGGCCTCTTTGTTGAACATCAGGTGTTCATAAGTTTTTGGGTTAATGCCTGGATCCTCAATTCGATTCCATGGATCCACAAGTCTGTTTTTATGCCAGTACCAGGCTGTTTTTATTACTGTTGCTCTATAGTATAACTTGAAGTTGGGGATGGTGATGCCTCCTGAGGTTCTTTTGTTGAGCAAACAATATTTCCTTTTTTTCTAGTTAGAAACATTTTATTTAAATTTGTCAAATAAAATTTTCAGACCATAAGATGTTAATACATTTCACAAAAACAAAATTTTACTGCTCTGAATTGTACAGGGTAATAATCCAGATGCATTTTAATTGGATGGTTGAAGATCCTTCCTAGGTTACCTTTTACAATCATAACAAATCCCTTATAGTAGTGAAAACAAAGCAGCTTTTCCCTAAAGGGTGAACTTGAAAAGTTAGTCCACCTTCTCAGGACTTAGTCTTCTGTTGTCTTCCTGATAGAGAATGGCTTCCTTGAGGCTACAGAGATCTGAATTTTGATCAGTAGCTTCTTGTTGTGAAATAGGCCTAGACCTTCAGTATAGACTCAATCTTTTTCTATGCCTTCAGAGAGAAGCTGACCTTGATCTACAATGAGACACAGACCTGGAAAGTGGAGGAGACCGTGATGTTGCCCTGTGAGAGTGTCTTGACCTCTGGATGGGGGATGTGTCTACATTGTGTTCTGCTTCTTCATTGGGTGCTATAGTGATAAACAGCCATAATCATAATATCCCTTCTTACCACCCTCACAACATCTATCATTAGGATCAAAGGGGCGTTGGGTAGGTGCCTATCAACATGAGATCTCTCAGGCATGACAGTTCTTAACTGCAGAGCCACAAATCACCTTCCCATCCAATCTTCTGCATCTCTAGGCTCTTCAGATTGCACAAAGGCAAATCCTGGAGGATTTCTAGTAATCCATACAGTTTGTGAGGGCCCAAGGTAACTGAAAGTCCTTTCTTACTCTCCTTTCCCAGCACCAATTCCCAAGGTATGGAAACACACCTTGATTTCTCTTCCATATGGCCTCCTAACAAGAGTAGCCTAATACTCAGCTCCAGTTCACAGGCCTACAGCTCATGCAGCACAGAAGCTAGTGCACACCCTCACTCACCAACCTTCCTAGAGGCACTACTCACATTTCACCTTTATAGTCATGAATCAGTGTTGAATTTTGTAAAATGCTTTCCTGTTCTACTATGAATTTTCTTTAACCTTTTCAACAATCCACTGTATTGAATGAGCAAATAAGGATCAAGACTTATATTTCCTGGAATAAACCTACTTGCTCTTTGCACATAATTCTTTTCACATATCAAATTCTATATATTTCTATATAATTATATATATTCATGTATGAATTTCATTTGCCAATATTTTGTTGAGGACTTTGTCAGCTGTATTCAGAAGGACTGTTTTTCTCTTTTATTTGCTTTATCTGGTTTGGGTATCAGGGCAATACTTTGTGTCCTGATGGGAGGGGAATTGTATGTAGTTTCTGGCCTGGAGGCTTTGGTCTAGCCCACTCTAAGCCCCACTTAGACTCAAATAACCACACATGGGCTTATATTAATTTTATGCTGATTGACCTAGGGTCCAGGCATATAACTTGCTAACTCTTTACTCTTAAACTAACCCATTATTCTTATCCTATTTGGCCATGAGGCTCAGTATCTTTTCTTAGAGCAACATTTCAGTTTCTTTCCTCTGTGTCATCTACTGGCATCTCTGCGATGTCTGTGCCTGTTCTGAGAAGTTCCCAGAGTTTTCTTAGTCTGGTAGCCCTGCCCACACTTCCTGTCTACCTTCAGCCAATCAGCATTATTATTTTTTTTTTTTTTAACTAGAAGGCAGGACAATTATTTACAATGGAACAGAATACAATCCTACTACAGGGAATCCCTTCATCTGTTTTCTAAAAGACATCATGTAAGAATGATGCTGGTTTTCATTATACACTTGTTAAAATTTTCCAACAGCTTTCTGAATCAGAAAATTTCGTGTTGGGGAGCGTTTAAGATAATGACTTCAGTGTCTTTAATAGTTATAAGATTTTCCAAAATATTTCATGGTGGGCAGTCTGGAGAGACTTTCACACATTCAGAATATTTACAAGGTCAAATCATGTATATGAAGTTATTTATAACACCTCCACATTGTCATTCAGTTTTTGTAATGTTTAGTCCTGGTATTTTTTTTCTTACCAGAGTTATTAGAGGTTTGTCAATTTTATTATTTTTTTTCATGGGACCATCTTTGGTACATTGCTTTTTATTAATTAATTAATTTATTGGTTTTTAATAGTTTGGTTTCTGTTTTCTCAATTTCTTCTGCATAAAAAAAAAGATTTATTTTATAATTTTATTTATGTGTATGGGGGATGTTATATACATGAGTCCTAGTGTCCATGGAGACTAAGAGCATCAGATGCCCTGGAACTAGGCAGCTGCAAGCTATCTGACATGGGTGCTAAAAGAGGAACCCAGGTCGGGGAAGGGCAGCATGCACTCTGAGCTGAACCTTCTCTCTAGCTCCTGTTTTTTTTTTTTTTTTTTTTTTTTATAATTTTGCTTCCCCCACCTCTTTGATGGGAAAGCTTAGATGAATGAGTCATCTTGCCATCCATCCTCTTTCCTAGTATGAACAGGTAATGTTATAACATTCCCTCTCACAGTGGCTGTGGTGTCAAATATTTTGAAATATTCTATTTTCATTTTCATTCACTTCTTTGAGTTTAAATGTTTTCTCCTTAGACTTTTTATTCAGTCTGAATAACTTAGAAATATTTGTCTAGTTTATGTTTTTAGAGATTTTCACCATTGTCTTTTAGCTAGTAATTTGTAGTTTGGTTCCATTGTGGCCACAGTTCATATCATTTCAATAATTATAAATTGTCTGTTATTTTATAGTCTAGGATGTGATCTATTTTGAAATATATTGCATAGGCCTTTGGAAATATTAGTCACTTTTTAAAATATAGATTCTGCTGGTTAATGGTATATGTACACATGAGAGCATGTGTTGATTATGATGGTTTTTGGGTTTTGTTGTGATTTTTTAACCTTCCTGTTTTTTTCTGTCTCGTTTTATTAATTGTTGGGATAAAGTCTCTGAAGTTTCATATGTAATTGTGCATTGATGTGTTCATTTTTGTTCGTCTGTGTAGCCTGGCTGTCCTAGAACTCACTCAGTAGAACAGGCTGGCCTCGAACTCACAAAGATCTGTCTGCCTCTACCTCTCAGTCGCTGGGATTAAAGGTGTGTGCCACCACCGCTCACCTTAATTCATGTATGTTAAAGTCTGTCTTCTCCCCTCTCCCTACCTCTCCTCTTTAGTCTCTATTTTACTTCTTTTTTTGTTTTGTTTTTATTTATGAATTTAGGGTTGTGGTTTTTTTTGGCAAATTGACTGTTTTACCATAAAATACTGCCCCATTCTGTCTCTGCAAGTTTCCTTTGTCCTCAATCTACTTTAATATTAATACATCAACTTCTGACTTTTTGGATTAATATTTCTTTTCTTTTACTTTCAACTTGCCTGTTATAATTGAGGTGAGTCTCTTTGAAGCAGCATATAACTGGGTCATGTTACTTAATCAAGTCTAATAATTTCTGCCTTTTAATTGCTAAACTTAGATTAGACAAAGTTAGTGTAACTGTTGATAAAGATGCCTGTGGATTTCATTTTCTAGTTTTAGTTCTTTGAGTAGAGCTGATAGACCAGCGAGCTCACAGAGACGGTGACAGTAGACAGAAGACCTGCACAAACTCAGTCAAATCTCCACACTGAGAAGGGGAAGGAGACACAAAATCCCTCCGGCAACCAAGAAGCTATTGATGCCTGATGGGAAAGGATGCACCAGATTCTTCAGTGCAGTGTCATCAACCACACCAGTCTGATGCCCAGGGGAAGTTAGCTAACGGCTAACACAGTGGGTTTTATGGGTTTTGTTTACTTTTTATCTTTTTTGTTTGTTTTGTTTTGTTTTGTATTTTGAGATGAAGACTGGGAGAACATGAAGCTGGGTGATTATAGAAGTAGAAAGAATATAGGAGTTGAGAGAGGATAAAAAATATGATCAAAATATAGTTTGTAAAATTTTTTATTTAAAGTTTTTTTTCTTTATTCTTGTTGTTTTTCTTTATCTTCTTTGAACCATTATTTGATCTCAATTTAAAAACTATAATAATTGGAGTGGAAGTCTATGCCTTTGCTGGTGTGTGAAGCTGGAGGGGTATAGCCTTTCTCTGAGGGGTTACCTAGAGCACAATGCTTGTTGTCTGCAAATTCTTTCAGGCCTCCCATTTCCTGGTTCTTTGTCTAGATGTCTGGCTTTAGCTGCTTCTTCAGTATGTGTCTGGGTTGATAGTTTCTTTAGCTCCAAATCTGGGATATCCGCAGCAGAAGAAAACCCCAGTAGCACACCACATGCCATTCCTTGAGGTCCAGAAGTTCTTAAGTATACGGTTTTCATCCCTTTCAGAACGTTCTATTAGGAAGAACATGGGATCATCAGTCTACCCCACATTTCTAAGTGTCAATATCCCCATGAGCATTTTGTAAAAGTAGTGTTAGTATTTTGCTGTTGGATATCTTGTATTAAAAATCTAGAACTAAAAATACAAATGAAGGTCTGTCCCAGTGCCGTCTAGGAAAATTAACCTGGGTATCTTCCCTCTTTTTTCGCTCATCCCTTAATTCCAGGGGCTCCCACAGAGTTTTAAAAAATCCCAGCCTTGTCAGTGCATACCTCCAAGGAGAGAGGCAGGCAAGGAACAAAGAGCTCTGACTGGCCTCCATTCTTCTCTCTCCTAGATGCCAAGCTCTCCAAAGAAGAGGACTCTTTCTCCCACACTTCAGTCCCCCAGACTTCTGTCCCCTAGATAGCAGGGGTTATTGTGTGGGCTGAATGGATAACATGAACTTGAAGATGTTTCAGGCTCTATGAGATTCTGTTAATGTCTAAGGTAAATCCTTGTGTATTGTCTTGGCAAGGGTTAGTAAAAATCCACATGGTTGAGCCACTCTGTTTCATGAAGTAATATTGGAACCATTCCACCAAAAGTGTGTTGATTACAGTTCTCTGGCAATGAGTAAATATTCAGGCAACTCTATGGAGTGTGAGCTTGGGATTGATCGTATTATAGTCTTGATCTTCAAAGGGTCCTCAGTGCCCATTATGGTGATGGATCACTCAGAGAGGTGCTGTTAAAGAGACCATGTAGAGAAAGAATTAAGAAGAGTAGCTTTGATCACTGATGTGTTACCTTCTTTTTTTCTTTTGTTGGTCAACTATCAGGAAAACTGTTTCACTCTACCATAACCCTCCAGTCATCGCCATCTGATATCCTCACCAGAGGCCCCCAAAGGAACAGGACTATAATCATAGATAGACTGGAACCTCCAAACCTGTGAACCAAAATATATCATGTCTCTTTATACATTTATTACTCAGGGAATTTCACTAGAGTGATGGAAAGCTGGCTAGCAGATCCTCTCCAACATTATATCTGTACTTGTATGAAGACACAGGAAGCTTTTTCCCATTTGCAAGGGGCTCAGACTTAGAGTTGAGTTATAAATTGTGTACTAGGTGGTTTTGATACTGTTTTCTAAAGAAAGAAAGAAAGAAAAAAGAAATCCTTCTTTTGTGTACTAGGTGGTTTTGATACTGTTTTCTAAAGAAACAAAGAAAGAAAAAAGAAATCCTTCTTAAGCCATAGTCATTAAGATTTTGGCCAAGAAAATGAGATCTTAGGTCCAGCTCCTAGCTGAAGAGAAAATCTCTGATGGAAAATTTTGGTTTGGGGGCTCAGTAGCAGACCACTGGCTGCTTGTCAGGAGGTTTTGAGTTCATTCCCATCACCTCCCAGCAACTCACAACTTTCTATAACTGTAATTCCATAGGATCCAATGACCTTTTCTGGTGTGGGACCAAAACACTCATACACATAAAACAAATGAATAGTTAAAATAAATATTTTTTGAGTTGGAGAGATGACTCAGGGTTAAGAGCACTGACTGTTCTTCTAGAGGACTCAGGTTCAATTCCCAGCACCCACATGGCAGCTAACAACTGTCTCTAACTTCAAGATCTGGCACCCACACAGACATGCAAGCAAAACACTAATGCACATAATATAATAAAAATATTTTAATAAATAAATAAATATTTTAAAAAATTTTGAATTAAAAAATCTTGTAAAACTATCTTTATACAGATTTTTAAAAACAAAAACAAAAACAAGCCTTCCTTAAAAAAAATACAACAACTCTCCTTTAGGTTAAAAAAAGCCTGTACTGGCAAGACAGAATTTCCATTTACTTCAGATTTAGTAAGAGGCAGTTAATGATTTAGTTCTTGACAAATCATTGTAAGGATTTGCTATTGTATTTAAAATGAGAGTGACAAGGAAATAAGCCCATCAGAAAATAAGTGTGGTGTAGAAGAGGCACCTAAAATCCATGTGTGGGTGACTCTACCAGGTAAGGTGAGAAAGGAATGGGGAGTATGTGTGTGTGGGCACAAAGTTCTTGTTTCTTCCTCAAAGTAATCCTGTGCAAAGTAACTGGCTCCAAAACTGGCTGGAAAACACCCCCACTCTACCTCCACTGCGCGTCTCCCATCCTTCCTCTTGAGTATAGGTGGCCTTGCAAATACAGTAGAAGTCAGCTCCGCGATTTTCAAGAGTGGGTTACAGAAGACAATAAAGCTTTCTTCAGATGCCCATGCTTACACCTCAGCCACCATGCTGTGAGGGGTTTCAAGAAGTCACACAAAGAATTTCTAGGTAGGTGTCCTAGCCAAGGTGAGAGCGGACACCTATCAGACTTATCTAACAAGACTTTCAAGTATTCCAGCTCTCAGTGATAGAGTCACACATAACTTTTGTCCTCCACCTAAGGGTGTAGACATTCATAGACATGAACAATTAAATGTTAGTGTGCCTTTCCCAAATCTATAGAATCTATAAACCAAAATCAATGACTATCTTTTCATGCTACAAGGGCTGGGTGGTTTCTTAAAAGTAATAATACTGAAACATCCTCTAATGTAAATTTGGGGTTTTTTTTTTTTTCTATATAAACATCAATTAGGATAAGGTTTTCCAATCACATCTGGTCATATGATTGACCAGCAGTTATCTGAGCATCATTAATTTTTCTCACATAGCAAGCAATCTGTGGCCAGGAAGTTCCAGGGTGACATAATAGCTCATCGATGTTACATTTTTCACCCATCTGCTTTGGAATCCTCTTCTCAAGATAGCTTCACATGCTGTGTCTCAAGTGTTCTCAGGAAGCACCCAGAAGCCTGAAAAGAGACAAGGACTTACCTGTTCTTAGTGATGCTAGTGCTTTGAGACGGTGTCCCATGGCCTGGGCTTGCCCTGAACTGAGGAAGCCTTAGAAACTGGTCTTGACTCCCTGGTCCCCTACTCCTCATTTCCCAAGTACCTGCACTCTAGGCCTGGACCTCCTAGACAGTTTTCTCATAAACCAGACTGGGGATGCATAGAACCTGTGTTCAGCAGACACCACTTTCTTTGAGCAAACTTGTGCCCACCCTTGCTGTTCATCTTGCTTTGACATTTAAAGGGATGATGAGCCCAAGTGTGAGCTGATGGCAGGATGAGCCAAGTGTGTGCACTGGGAATTATACTTGCCCACACCTCCCTTGTCCCTTGTACTCTTTCTTGGTAAAGCCTGCAGGCTTCTCAGATCTTACAGGCCACAGTGTGCCTGCTTTCCTTTAGCTGCAGAGCTTAAAACTTTAACATCTTCTTTATTTAATCTCTGCCACAGGAGGAAGGCTTTGTTGGTAAGGAAAAAAAGGAAAGAAAATGAATGTTGGACAAACAACCTCTTTTTCCTAATGATTAAGTTGTATGAAGGTGTCATGGCCAGTAAAAGACAGATCTTGGCGCTGTTAGTGAAAGAAACATATTTTCTTTCTTTCTTTCTTTCTTTCTTTCTTTCTTCCTTCCTTCCTTCCTTCCTTCCTTTCTTTCTTTTTTGCACAGTCAAGGCGTTACTATAGGGTAACTGCCTGGAGGCTCAGCCATTTCTTTCTTATACTTCTTGCCTTGCTTGAAAATGTAAAGCAAGGGGCTGGAGACATGACTTAGATGTTAAGAGCACTGAGTGTTCTTCCAGAAGTCCTGAGTTCAATTCCAAGCAACCACATGGTGGCTCACAGCCATCTATGATGACTTCTGGTACCCTTTTCTATACACTGTATATGTAATAAATAAATAAATATTTTTTAAAAAGAAAATGTAAAGAAAGTAACAGACTGTTCTGGGAGGATTCAAAAGTCTCATTCTTAGGTGACTCAGGTTTCTAAGGGCAATGACTGTGACCCCTGGGCTGCGGCTTTCTTTTACACCTCTATCCAACATTCCTAGTTGAAAATGGTGCTCTTCTCCAATTGAGCCTGGTCATAATTCTCTACACAGCATTTCAGTGAGGGGGTCACAAACAACCTTCACTAGAAGAAAAATAAATAAAATCAATTACCAATCTTCACTGAGACTCTGAGGGGATCACATGAAGTAGCCAATGACTTACAAAGCCATTTTTAGGGTTCTCCAGTGATGGACCCTGACTTCCCTGAGACCCATTGGTCCTCACAAAGCTGATTTGCCTCTTGTCTGACTTGTTGCTGGCACAGGTGTTATGACTGATGAAATCAGGAAATCTTGCCACTCTTACTCTGACAGCTTTCATAAGGCAGGAGAATGACCAGAGAAATAAATACTACTACTCGGCCACAAAAGCCATGAACTAACTCCTTGAGGACAGCTACATCTGACAGAGGTGCATCTGTGTTTGAAGAGCGATGTTTGCTAGAATTATATCAGCCCTTCCTGTTATTCCCAACAATGGCAGTAACAGGGGTCCCAGTGTTGGCATTCAAACCACTGAAGAGCCTCTGCACAGAAATTATTAATAAAGAAGTTACTAGAGTCAGAACTTCATTTTTCTAGCAAATTCCTGTCATCTTCTGGGTAATGTCTGTGCTGACAGGATGGAATCTGTACTCCCTGGCCTGGCATGTGAAGCCCTTCATGATCTTGTTATAGATTGTAGATGGTTCATGGTCAGAAGTCCATAGCTAACCCACAAATTCTTAGGCCTACTGCCCATAATTTCTACTCCCATTTATGAATCCAATTAAAAAACAACAGAACAAAGCAAAACAATCCCCGCACCACACACATTCCCTAGAAAGTCCAATGTAAAGAACTGCAGACAACTGATGGTCTTCATTCAGCCTTACACACACTCCTCCACTGGTGCATTTTTTTTTCTTACATTGCTGGGGTTTGAACCCAGGATTTTGTGCACATAGAACAAGTGTTCTATCATAGAGTTATTGCCCACCCCCTCCAGCCAATTGTTTTTGAGATCTTATCTAAGCCCCTGGGATTGAAAAGCATTTATAATTTACCTTGAGCTTTTTCCAGAAATAATAGTCCAATGATGTGAAATGCTTCACAAGACTGGAAGTTCAGAAAACCAAGGGTTGTCTCTATGGTTAAAAGTGTGTGGCTAGTCATGGAGAATGGAGCACAATCTCAGTGAGATACTTTCCCTGACAGATCTGTACCTGAGGGTCTTTCTGACCCCTCAGTTCAACACTGATCATTTATTCTTTTACTCAAGTGAAGCTCACGGTTCTTTGGAATTTTTAGCGTTGACTCTGCGTTGGATGAATCTGTGTTTTCCTGGCTTTCATTTCTGAGGCTCTCATACAAAGCTCAGCCCCATTTCAGTTGCCATCTTGGCAGCTGTATCAGCACCTAAATTATTACCATTAATTGGCTGCTGTTGGGACAAGTGCTAGGAGAGAGGGAATCATGCCATAAGACATGATTACCTAAGGAGGAGCCTTACCAGGGCCATCAGAGAAGCAGGTGTCCTCTGAGGGACTCAAGGGTCTGACTGTTCCTATGATTTATGCCTGTGTAGTTCTTAGAACATAATAAGTCCTAAAGATAGAGGTAGATTAAAATAGTCCCAATAGTTGGGGGTGGAGTCTAGTGGACATGGGTTAAGTCATGTCACACTCATTTTGTGTGACTAATGCAAATTATCTATTTTAAATCAAAAGGTATAAAGGGGATCGGCACAAAATTATTAAAAGTGTGGTTATAGATGAACTGTTTAGTAAAATATAGAGTAGAACCAAAATATTAGTTGAGCTAAAAATCCAAGTTATGGAAAGTGGAGATAATTTTAAGGAGTGGAGATAACGATAAGAGTGGCATGTAGTGTCAGATCAAGGACAAAGGTAACTTCCCGGAAGAAGCAGAGCAGAGAGAGGGAAAGAGTGCTATGAAATTCTGTCTTCTGGATATGATGTGGCTGCTGTACTTAGGAACTCACAGCAGCCATGGATGCCTTCACAAAACCTGTACACAAAGAAGCCAACCAAAAGTCTGTCCTGAGGGAGGAATGATCACCAAACCCCACCATTACACATTTATGAGAAGCTACTGGCAATTGATGGTTGCTGGGGAAGGGAGAACCCTTTGTGTGTGTGTGTGGGGGGGATTGTGGTCACTTCTTAGATTTCCTCACTCCACTGAGTGCCCCCAACCTGTGCGCATAGGAGCAGCGCTCACTGGAGCTAGTGGTTCATTGGAAAAAGACTTGAGATTGGGGGCACCTGTTGGGAATAGGATGCTGGAAGGGGAAAATGGGGCAGTATGATTGTTTAATTGTGAAATCCTTAAGAATAGAGACATTTTTAAAATAAAAGAACAAGGTGACTTTTAATTTCCTATCCTGAGGAGAAATCATTTATATTTCAGTCAAAATCATAGATCATTGTCCAAAAATTTTACACATGATTGGTAAATTAAAGAGTAAATTTGGAAGCTGGGATGCAATGGGTGCTAACAAAAAGTTCTAAAGGCAAATAAACCAGAGAAGAAAGGGTCACATGCTCTATTGCAGCCTGGGAAACAGTGAGGTAGAAGGAGGAGAAACAAGACAGGTGTGGTCATCACTGGTACAGCAAGACCACAAGCCTGAGATTTCTTCAAGCCCCAAAGTTACCATACAGGCTGAAGGTTTGGACTCCTGAGGAGATGGCTCTGTGGGTAAAGGGTCAGCCTTGGGAGTATGAGCAACTGAATCTGATCCCCAGGTTCCAAGCAAAGCACCAAAATGCTGTGTATGCTGATGTGCACTTGTGATTTTGAGCTGGGGAGATAAGACAGGCAGACCTCTGGGTCTCACTGGCCAGCCAGTCTAGACTACCCACCCAGTGCATTTCAAGTCTAAGAAATTCTATCTCAAAGAAAAAGGAAATGGCTCTGTGAGTGACACTGGAGGCTGTGCTCCCCCCTTTACATACATGCACGTGTATGTATATCTCTCTCCCCCTCCCTTTCTCTGTCTCTCTGTCTCTGTTTCTGTTTCTGTCTCTGTCTCTGTCTCTCTCACACACACACACACACACACTACACACAAAAGTCCTAGGAGTTTTATGAGTTGGTAGTTATAACTATGAACACTATGAAGTTCTTATTTTTACTAGAATATAGTCAAACTAGGTCTTAGCCAATAGCCACTGACAAGTATCTGCCAAATGTCTACATTTAAATCAAATAATCACCATCTTAACTACTACAGGTCATAGGGCATTTGTCATATTTATTCCACTCAACTATTGTAACTCTGAAATAGCCACAGGAAACCCATAAGTGAATATCCACAGCTGGGTTCTAGTAAAACTTTATTATGTATGGGCACTCAAATCTGAACTTTACACAGTTCACACATCATAATTCTTCTGAGGGTTTTTGGTTTTGTTTTGTATTTTGTTGTTATTTTGTTTTGTCTTCAAGATAGGGTCGTCTTAGAACACACTCTGTAGACCTGAGTGGCCTCCAGGTCAGAGATCTGCTTGCCTCTGCCTCCCAAATCCTGGGATTTAAGGTACTCAATACCCAAAAACATCTGGCTTCCTCTGATGTTTTTAATCTTTTAGAAATGTAAAAGTAGGGGCTGGAGAGATGGCTCGGTGGTTAAGAGCACTGACTGTTATACCAGAGGATCCAGGTTCAATTCTGGGTATCCCATGGCAATTCAACTGTCTGTAAATCTACTTCCAGGGTGTTGGTGCCCCACACAGACATAAGTGCAGGCTAGAGAGATGGCTTGACTGTTAAGAGCACTTGATTCTCTTCCTGAGGGCCCTGGTTTCATTCCCAGCACTCATATGGCAGCTCATAAATGGGATATAGTGCTAGGTCTAGGGGATCTGATACACTCTTCTGGCCTCTGCAGGTGCTGAACTTGTGTGTAGTTCACACACTACATACAGTCTATACAGACAAAAACACTCCACACATAAAAAATAAATACACATTTTAAAATGTGATTGTCGCCCACTTTTAGTCCCAGCATGTGGGAGGCAGAGACAGGTGCATCTCTGAACCTGTGGCAAGCCTGATCCACATAGCAAGTTTAGGCTAGACCACTGCTTAGTTAGCAAGAGTCTATTCTCCCCTCCCCCTCCAAAAACAAAAGTAAAAGTGTGAGCAGGAGAGATGGTTCTGAGTTAAGAGCACATACTGCTCTTTCAGACAACCTGAATTTGTTGGGTGGCACTCAGGTTGGGTGGCATGCAACTGCCTTTAACTCCAGCTCCAGAGGACCCAGCGCCACCTTCTGGTCTCCATGGGTCCTTACATTCACTCATGCACATACACTCTTAATATATACATATATACACTTAATTTAAAATGAAATAAAATACAGTAAAAATGCAAAAGCCTCTCTGACTCTCAGACCATGCAAGAGTAGAGGTGGCTGATTTGAAATTTCACTAAATAAGAGGAAGGGGCATCCGATTAGGTGGGTCCTTTTGAAGAATTGTTGGCAGCTGCCTCTCACTGACGTTAGATTAGCGCTCCAAAGCCAGGCCTCATTGCTATGTTTTGCATTATATCTTCTTCCAGCATCTGTCTCGTCTGGATTATGTGGGTTTTTTGCAACATGAGTAAGCCAAAATGACAAATAGGAAGGATGGGTTAAATAGTCATTTGTTCACTCATGTAATATGAGAAGGAAGAGCTTCCTGCCCCCACAGTTCCTGCAAGTTTATTGTATGAACATCCCTGAGAAATGAATACAACACGCTTGTTATTAGAATATAAGGAAGCACTTCTCAGAAGGAGCATGGGTATAAGGAGTATGTGTGCGTGTTTCACTCTAAATGTTCTTTTAAATTATGAATCCAATTCTGCTCTGAATAACAAGAGGTAAATGTCACTGTGTCCCTAAAGTGTATACTTCAAGGTGAAAACACAAATAGTGAGTCAGTTCCTTGGCTTTCTCATTTGGGTCCATGTGGCCAAACAAAGAAACTGCAGTTGAGGGAAGGGAGAGTGGCCTGTGTCCAGCACAGAGACTCAAGCAGGAGGCAGGAGATGAGTCTTCATAGACAAAGCCAGAGTCTGCAGACCTGCCTGAGCTGTGGCTAGAGACCTCACTGCTCAAAGCTTGCAGGTTTTAATAGTCAAACCTGGCAGGAATGTGTTGGGTGTCTCTTGGTAGTTTCTGTTTGCCAGTGTCTGAGGGTCTTTACACTGTATCAAAAGACCTCTGAACAAGAAACTGGCCTGAGTCACAGCCTTATTAGACAATTGGTTGTTGTTTTTGAGACATAGCCTAGGTAAGTCATCCAGGTTAGTGTAGAACATCCCATCCTTACAGACTCTAAAATACTGGGATAATTACTATATGATCTTGATTCAGTTCTCCCATCTCTGAATTTCAATTCACTTGTAAAGAAATGGAAAGCAAGCATGGGGCAACCTCAAGTGCAATGATAGACACACGTCATCAGCAGATACAGTGTAGTGCTGCGATTGGCTCCTGTCAACTCATGAGGATTGATTATTAAATGTTGAGGAATTTGAGAGAACAGTTTAAAGCTTTTTGTGTGCTTTAAATCAGCCCTGGTGGGAGTTGCTTAATAAACTTGATAAATGCCACGGATCACATTACTACTTCCCTCCCAGCCACCAACCCTGAGCACCAGTTACTATACCATTGACAGTGTGGTACTTTGTTCATGATGCTCCTGCCTGGGTTCATGACAGGCATTGCTAATCAATCCCAGAAGTCTTGCCTAGTACAGCTAAGTATAATTTAACATCTTTCTTCCCTTTCCTCCCTCTTTTCCATCTTCTTTCATCACTTCCTTCTTTCCATCCTTATATGCAGCAAACAATCATTGGTGCTTGACTGTGCCAGGTAGTAGGGATTGTGGAAAAACAAAATACACACTGTGCTGGATAAGCTGACCGAAGCTAGAGTCTTCTGAGAGAAAGAAGCCCTAACTGAAAAAAAAAAAATGACCCTATAAGATTTAGCTGTAGACAAGCCTGTAAGGTTTTTATTAGTCACTGGTGGGTATGGCCATCCCTGGGCTGGTGGTCCTGGGTTCTATAATAAAGCAGGCTGAGCAAGACATAGGAGCAAGCCAGTAAGCAGCATCCCTGTTAGCATGTAAACATCGCCCTAGCTTGCCTCCTGGGCATGGCAGTGTGATTCCTGAGTTTCCATGTTGTGGCCCCACTCAGCCCCACAGAGCATGCTCTCACAATTCAGGCATGTCTACGTGGTCACCCTTTAAAGAGGCGCAACATGTGGCAGAGATTTTCTTTTCTGCTCCCTCTCTCCCTTCTTCTCTCTCTCTCTTTCCTTTCTCCCCTCCCCCATCTGTTCCCTGGATATCCAGACCCCAATAAATCCAACATGGCATCCTGGCAGCATGTCAGCGTGTTCCATCCTTCCACAAGCAAAATACTAACAATCCCTCCATCAGCTGCTGCTTTCAGATCCCTGCCATGTTTGAGTTCCTGTCCTCACTTTATTCAGTGATGAACAGTGGTATGGAAGAAGAAACCCTTTTCTCCTCAGTTGCTTTTGGTCATGATGTTGAGTTACAGCAATAGCAACTACACTAAAATATGTACACTCATGTATACACATATACACACACACAGTATTTTTTTAAAATAAAACTTGGAATAAATGCTGAGGCTGTAGCTCAGTAAGTAGAGTACTTTGTCTAAAACATACTATGCCTTGGGTCCAATACCAAGCACTATATATCCTAGGTGCTATGGCAAATGCTCGAAATCTCAGTACTTGGAAGCAGAAGCAGACAAATTATAAATTCAAGGTTCTTCAGCCACATAAATTCTAAGCAGCTTGGACTAATCTGACTCAGTTTTAAAACAACAACAAAAGATGTGCTTTCCGAAACATTCTAGTATTAAATTTGTGTGTCCACAATAAACTTAAAAACTTAAGGTAAGATAGACCTCAGTATGCAGAGCAGTGTTTGCCACAGAGCAAGTGTTTGTAGCATGACACTCATTTAAGCGTGCTTTCAAGTCGGGCCAGCAGTGCTTCCCATGAGGGTTTGTCACAAACATCCCTAAGGGACCCCAGTCAAATCACTTTTGCTTAGGCAATACTTTCATCAGTCAAATGAGGGAATTGAGTCACATTCTGGGACAAGCAATGTAAAAATCTTCCTAATTGCACCAGACCAGCTTCAGATACCAGTCTGTTATGGAGGCTTTATCACTAAGACCAATCAATATTTTGGCTTCTTTTTTTCCAAAGAAAAAGGGAAATGAAGGTGGTTTGTGGTCATTGTGGAACTGTGTGTGTTTTTAATGCTAGTGAACTTGAACCTGGAAGTGGTTACTTTGCTAAGTCTTATGTTAAACATATTTTACTACAATTACATATGATACCTTTTCAAAATGGTAACTTAGTTTTCATAAGGAGCTGTCAGTTATTTTTCAAGAGCTTTGGGATTTCTATTGTCTCTTTGTTAGAGAGTGGAGGGGAGCTGTCAGCTGGGGCACTAGTCTGCTGGACAAGAGGGCTGGAGAGCTGTTGTGAGCCAGGAAGATGTGCTGAAACACCATGCTTTAGCCTTGGTGAATATGACCGTGTTGAAAAGTAGTGTGTTTTTCTAAATATAACATGAGTGGCACAGACACTAAGGACAACAATTAATAAATGGGACATCTTGAAACTGAGAAACTTCTGTAAGGCCAAGGACATGGTCAATATGACAAAATAGCCTAAAGAATGGGAAAATATCTTCATAAACCCTACATCTGATAAAAAAAATTGATCTCCAAGACATAGAAAATTCAAAAAACTAGAGGCCAAAAAATTAATAGCCCAATTTAAAAAATGGGGTTCAGAGCTAAATAGAGAATTCTCAACAGAAAAATTTTAAATGGCAGAAAGACACTTAAAGAATTGCTCAGATCCTTAGCCATTAGAGAAATGCAAATCAAAACAACTCTGAGATACCATTTTACACCTGTCAGAATGGCCAAGATCAAAAACATAGATGATAATCTATGCTGGAGGGGATGTGGAGTAAAGGGAACACTCCTCCATTGCTGGTGAGAATGTAAACTTGTATAGCCACTTTGGAAATCAGAATGATGGTTCCTCAGAAAACTGGAAATCAAACTACCCAATGATCCAGCAATACCACTATTGGGCATGTGCCCAAAGGATGCACATTCTTTCCCCAAAGGCACCAGTTCAACTATGTTTATAGCAGCAAAATTTATAATAATTTATTTGTAATAACCAGCAATACTTATAATAAGAAATTATTATAATATTTATAAGAACCCGGAAACAACCTAGATGCTTCTCAATTGAAGAATGGATTAAGAAATTGTGGTATATTTACACAATAGAATACTACTCAGCAGAAAAACAATGACATTCTGAAATTTGCAGGCAAATGGATGGATCTAGAGAGTATCATCCTGAGTGAGGTAACATAGACCCAGAAAAATAGACATGGTATGTACTCACTCACAAGTAGACTTTAGACATAAAGCAAAGAATAACCAGGCTACAATCCACAAACCCTGAGCAGCTAGGTAACAGGAGGAACTTAAGAGAGGCATCTATGGATCCCTCTGGGAAGGGGAAATAGAGAAGATCTCCTGAGTAAATAGAGAACATATTGGGGAATAAGCAAAGGGAGGTGGGAAGAGACCATGAGAGAATGAGAAGGTTGAGTGGGAGGAGCAACAGAGAGGCAGAACAAAGAAATAAATTTCTTGATAGAGGAAGCCATTGTTAGAGAAAAACCTGGTGCTAAGGAAACATCCAAGAACCCACAATATGTTGCTGGCTAGGACGCCAACCAATAGCGGAAAGTGTGCCTAGACAGGACTTCCTCATATTCAAATAAACGAGCACCATAATTATCATTATAGTACCTTCATCCAGCAACTGATGAAGGCAGAAGCCTTCATCAACTTGACAATTAAAACTTTTCATCACATATACAAGTCAACAAACTCAAGAGGTTTCAGGAAGCCACAAGAAGAAACAACATAGCTAAGCACCATGTCAAGCTCCTGGTCCAGCTGAAGAGAGGGAGGAGAGATTATATGAACAAAGGGATCAGGATCATGAGGAAGAGACCCACAGAGATGGTTGACTTGAGCTATTGGGAGCTCATTGACTGAAATAACAGCTGAGGAACCTTTATGGAAAGGAGCTAAACCCTCCAAATGTAGATGACAGTCAAACGGCATGGGCAGTTTGTGAAATCACTTACAGTAGGATCCGAGTTTATTCCTGGTACAAGAACTGGCTTCTGTAAGCCCATTCCCTACAGAGGAACAACTTACTCAGCCTTGATACTGGGGGGAGGGACTCAGACCTACCTCAACTGGATATGCCTGACCAAACTGGGATTTCTTGATCTCCTTGGGGAATGACTGAGAGGATGGGGCAGGGAGATGAAGGAGGATGAGGAGGAGGGGAGGGAAGGGAGCAGTGGTGGATAAGAGGAAAAAAAAAACCTTTTTAAAAAAAAATTTTTTTAAATAAAAAAATTACTAAAAAAATAAAGTAGCGTGTTTGCACTCATGACCAGATAAAATAAGGCCATGCTAAATTAGGGTAGCCTTACACTGCAACTGGTGTCCTTACAGAAGAGATACAGAGAAAGGAGACAAGGTAAATGGCACCATGTTTTAGTTTTCTTTCCAGCTGCCCTGACAACCACAATCTTCGGGAAGAAAGGGTTTATTTATTTCTATTTTTATAGTTTTGGGTTACAGATCATCATAGTATAGAATCATAGCCTCAAGAGTTTGAGAGAGCTGGCCATCTCGCATCGATAGCTAGGAACAAAGGGCAATGAATGCATGCACGCCTGGACTCTGTCTCATCTACTCTTACACAGTTTAGGATCCCTGTCTAGGGAATGTTGCCACCTCTGGTGAGTGGGTTTTTCCACGTCAGTTAATGTGACCAAGATAATCCCCTAATCTAGATTATCCCTCAGTGAGACTCCCAGGTAATTCTAGAGTGTGTCAACTTGACAATTAAGACTTTTCATCACATACACAAGTCAACAAACTCAAGAGGTTTCAGGAAGCCACAAGAAGAAACAAAAAGGTAAGGAAGGCATATAGCCAAGGATGGCTATGAGGGCAACCCAATACAAAATCACAAATTCACTTAAGACAATGTGGGATTTTGCTTTGTAACTCAAGGTTCTAGCATGAACTTTGTAGACAACAATAATAACATCATGCCATAATGTCAAAAGTTTGAACAGCCTGCTTTTGAGGGAGCACATTACTATCTGAACTGAGCTCCTAAAACGTAAGTGGATAAATTTCTGTTGTTTCAGATTACCTTGTTTGTGGTAGTCTATCACACTAGCCCAAGAAGTTAATTTTGGTGCCAGTGAGGAGAAAGTTTCCCTTCTCTTGCTTTCAAGGTTACAAATATATTTGTTTAGCTAAAGGGATAGGCATTCTGACCGCAGTGTCCTCATGAAGATGTATGTATACATGTGCATGCATTTGTGTATACACAGAGGGATATGCCATTGTGGCTCACAGTCACTCTATATTTAGTTGCAGGAGGTAGAATTAAAGGCTACCTAGATGTCAATAAGCAGTGGCACCACCTCTCTCTGTTTAAAGTGGGCATCCTACAGTGGAGCGGATTGGCTGTTCCTGTAATAGAAAGGAGCCATTTGCAACACTGAGCTTGAACAGAGATGAATGAGACTTTCTATGCTTTGGGGAGCTTATAGTTTTAGAAAGGCAATGAGATACCAATAATTAAATCAATTAATTAAAAGGAAAAACAAGTCTATGTCATCAAAGAGGTAGAAAACACCCCAAGTGTGTGTGATTATAACTCTCTGAGAGGCTCTCTAGGAAGGAGGAGCTCTTCAGTGAATCTCTAGGAACACAAAGAGGCAGAAATGGTCATTCAGTCATGAAGGGAAAGTGAAATGAGTGCAAATGGAGGGTGTGTATCGTGGCTCAGAAGAGTCAATGACATCATTCTGAGGGCAGGAGGTGCTGGGGTCACGCTAAAGCCTCAGGTTAATGATTGAACCCAGTAAGAAGGCAGTCATCTGTAAGCTAAGGACAGGGGTCTGAAAAGCAACCAAAATGGCAGAGACTGCAACTGTGGACTTCCAGCCTAGAACCAGGAGGAAATACATTTCTGTTACGTAATTCATCTCCTTTGTGGCATTTTGTCATGGCAACTCTAACTTGAGATATGATTGTGATTTAATTAACATGATATGATATGGAAAGAAATCTCAGGTGCTGGGCAGGCCTTAAAGTCATCTAAGCAAGAAAAGCATCGGAGCTGGGCTTTGGGTAAAGAGCACAGTGGCTGGGCCTTAGTATGAACTGCAAACTTCGAGGGCCACAGGAGGAATATTAGGACAGCAGCTCTCTTTTCTAGGGTAGCAGTTTGCTGTGTACTGTTTTGTTCTTGCGAGATTTACCTTTTGACATGGGATTTGGAATTTGTAGAAAAAACTGATGGAGCAAGTGTAGCCCTCAGAAATGGAATTGGAGTTGGATGTGGCAGTGGTCCCCTGTCATCCTAGTGTGTGGAGATGGAAGCAAAAGCTAGTTCTGGGGAATCCTCAAGCCCACAGCAAATCTGAGGCCAGTCTGCGGTCCTTGAGACCCCATCTCAGTAACAATAACAAAAAGAGAATTGAAAACAAAAAGGAAACCCTTGCCAGCTGCTTCCTCTTGCTTTTATTATCTTCAGTTGTCATCAATAAATGATGCAGAACGGCTTCTTATAGTTGACAAAATGTCAGAACAATGATTCCAAGGCTGGTGACAAAAAACGCTACCAGTCCTTGATTTCTAGCGACTATGCAGAATTGCTGTAAGTTAAGATACACTGAGTATACACCACCTACAAGATCCACTGGAGACCATAGTCTCAAAGCTCCAAAGAACCTAAAGATTGACTTCCCAGTAACGGTAAATTTCCATTTTGCACTAGACCCCATTGACCAAAAACAACATGCAAAATTTCCATCAGTCAAAATGAAAAGAAAAATAATCCAATTGATTCTTGTGGGGAAATATATGATCTAATAATTTGTTGCCAGTGACAGTAAATATGAGAGTTAATTTAAAATTTTTTTCTGTGCATAATGTAGAAATTATAGCAAAGAGGCAGTGTTCTGACTTAATGTTTAAATAAAGTCAAAGATGCTATGAATGATCCTAAATGACCACACAAGGAAGATCCTATGTGTGCATTTTTTGACCATGGACTGCTTGTTGCTGGTCTGAATAAAGCCTTTTACCACCTGTGGTAGAATGTTTTTTGTATGATGTAAATAAATAACTGTTTGGACCCATGCAGGGCACTGTAGAAGTGGGTAGAGAATCAGAGGCAGCCAGGTAGGGAGGAGGGTGGAGTTAAGTCACTCTCGATCAGACCCCCAAGAGAAACAGACATGTAGAGGTACCTGCCAGCCATGGGCTGGAAGCCACGTGGTGAGCAAATTAATAGAAATGGGTTGAATTAAGATAAAAGAGCTAGCTAATAATGTGCTTAAGATATGGGCCAAACAGTGTTAAAATATATAAGCGTGTGATTCATTTCTTTTGGGGGACAAAAGCCAAGGGCGCGCAGACCAGGTTCCAAACCGCCGGCGCTGCACGCACGCCAGGTCACAACCTCCAGGACCCAAAACGGGCCGGGGCGGGGGGGAGGGGGGGGACACTTATTACAACAACCACCCACCTGGGAACATGACTTGCAGAGGGCTGAACTGACTTGTCTGCAGTCAGTGTTGAATGCTAACACAGCTCATCCACTGGGATGTGAAGGGCCAGTTCTTTGCTACAGCTCGGTTTGTTGTCTTTTCTACTTGTAGTCTGTAACAGACCTCAGCCCTGAGCCACACAGGACAGGATGAGGGTTCAGTTTGTCCATAAACTGACATCATCGTAATGCCTGGCTTAGTTCCAAGAGAATTTTACCTGCACATCAATCCTTTCTTGCTCTCTTCTCTGGCCCCAGAGAATGACCTGACTCCTAGAGCATTTGTGAACAGTGTGGTCCTCACTGAAGACAGCATAAGAAACACAGGGTAAAAAGACTGCCCCGTCATTCAGTCTCAGCTTGAATGGCAAGTTCTGACTTTTTTCTCAGTCTCTGTCCTATTACCCAACCACACGGTATCCTTTCCTAGCCTCTGAACCAATAAGAAGGTCACTTCCTGTTTTCTCACAGTTCAGTCTCTTCTAGATGCTCCTTCCAGAATACCTGCTTCAGTTCATTAAGCAAGCAGCTGGGACCAGCACCTTAGAAAGACTATGAGGGTCTCCTTTCATACTTAACATGTCCTTTGAACTCTTTCACAGCATTTCCCTACAAATTACAGAAATGTTTGATGGTAAATAATTCCTATTCCCTGATCATTGTAGGCGTGATTTATGAGCAAAACAGATGCTGCCCAAGATACACTGTAGACAAAAGCATGTGAGTGTACACAAGAGGGAAGGAGAGTCAGCAAAGTCTTTGGCTGGGCTTCTGCGTATGCCTCTATGTCACGGATGGCTGTTTAATTAAGACCATCTGGTTCATTCAGCAGTAGCTAACACAAGGAAATGCTTAAAATGCTTAAAGGACTGGTTTTCTGATATTAAATATGACTTTTGAAACCCAAATAGTTCTTATTATTAAGCCTCAGATCAAAGGACAGTGTAATTAGAATTTGGAACAGAACTGTAAATAAAAAGGCAACTCATCAATGAGTATGTTATTCCTTCTTTAGAGCTGCTTACACATCATATGTATGTACATGACAATGGAAAAATAGAATGTATGGGGGACAGAAATAATGGGGGACAACATTTTCTGGGGCTTTGCTTGATGTCAATGTAATATACAGTATACATTTATGTGTATGAGTGAACTTTCTCATAGTAGTGTGGCATATTTCTCTTTCTTACTATTATTTTGAATATTGTGGTTTTAATCATATTTTCCTAAAAATGTTCTCACCAATAGACATTCAGGAGAAAAAAAACAGTCCTCATGGATCTCTTGGTAAATTAATACCACGATATGACAACTTAAATCCTCTAATAATTCTTTGGATAATTCCTAAATTACTCGAGGAACTGTATCCTTGGCAATAAATCTTAAGAACAAAATGAACATGGTTTTGTGAGAAGGACTAGCTGAAGAAAATAGGCAACTAAAATGAGGTAGAAAAATGGCAAAAGCTTTTAGACACCATTAGCTATCCTCCTGGAGAAATAGATTAAAATGTCTGCAAGGAATAGAAATGTTAAATGCTCTAATTTTGCATCAAGTATGTAATTTCTCTTTTTTGTTGTTGTTTTGTTTTATTTTACATTCAACCAGTTGGAATCTGCAAAATAATACAGCACAGATTTCTTTTTATTGGTCCTATAGTACTTCCCCCTCCAAACAATTATGTGTATGATTCAGGGGACTGTCACAGCCAAACTGATGTCTTCCCTTGGGATGAGGGGGAACAATTGCCCTTCCCCGTGGGGTGGCTCTAAAAGCTGAGTCTAAAAGCACAGCCCATTGATGGATGGCAGGAGCTCTGTGGAGTGTGCCTCCCTTTGTGACTGGGCCAGCGAAGCTGCAGATATGGGCCAAAATACTTCCTTCCAAATGGCCAGCACATCCATGGGCCTGCTGCAAAGCTCTCTAACCAGAGAGAAGAAATGGTGTCACAGCTTTTTAACCATTTGTGTAGCATTCCCTAAGGGTTTTATTTTACTGTGTTAATAGTTCCCAGTGTATTTCAGTCCACCAGGTTTTAATGTCGTTAAATGAACAGAGCAAACCAAGAAACACAGCGGTAACTTTACATCAATAATATTTGAAGAAGAAATATTTCACTGATTTAATTGTTCCCTAAATATCTACTTTGCCCTCTCTTCTGAATCCCTCTTTTACCTTCCGATTTTGTTTAAAAAGTGGGAAATGAATCTGCTTTGTAAGCATCAAGGATCAAGTTTGAGCCCAGAGGGAAGTACCTGAATTGCCCTCATGGGCTACTAACTCTGTGATCGGCATCTTCTCTATAAAATGGGGCCAGCTGAGTTCTCAGGGTACTTATGAGGACTGAATGATAGAAGATAAAAAGTAGTCTGGGAATGACATGAGGTTAGGGATTAGAGGCTCAGGAGCCAACTGCCTGGGTTCAACCTCCCACTCATGTACAACCTGCCATGAAGTCCTGTATACCTTAAAAAATAAGGTAGTAGGAGAAACAGACTGGACATGAACTTTCTTTGTAGCCAAGGATAATTGATGTTGAGCTCCTGATGTTTCTGCCTCTACTTTGTGAGTGCTGGGAATGCAGATGTTTGCCTCTGTACCTGGTATATGCGGTGCTGGGAATCTCAGGGTTTTCTGTACTCCAGGCCAGTACTCTACCCATGAGGCCACATCCCTAGCCCTCTATGCCTTACTCCTCTCATATTCAGACTTAGAGTAAATGGCCAGCACGTCCATGGGCCTGCTGCATAGTTTAGGCTTATTGTTGGGAGGCTTAAGTAACTTCATACATGTAAGGTGCTAAGGTATTGCCTAAGCAGAGCCAACGCTTGACCAATACTTCCCTGTGTTAAACAGAACTCCTGAATCTCCACCTAGTATGTTAATGGGGTATCATTCCTTCTGTCCCCCTAAAGGGAATGTGTCTAGTGCAAAAATTTAGTTTCTTTCCCAGGCAGAGTGGGAATGTTCTGTCATGTGATGTTCCTTTATGAGTTGATGTGTTTAGGGAGAGGGCTATAGCTGGAAAGTTCACCCAGGTATTGGCTAGATTTCCGTCTTGAAAGATCTAGGGCTGGAGAGATGGCTCAGCAGTTAAGAGCCTGACTGTTCTTCCGGAGGACCTGAGTTCGATTCCCAGCATCCACATGGCAGCTAACAACTGTCTGTAATTCCAAGATCTGACACCCTTACAGTTATACATGTAGGCAAAACACCAATTCACATAAAATAAAAGTTAATATTTAAAAAAAAGATCTGGAAGCACAGGGCTGATGCAGATAACACCCAAGGGAAGGCAACACTGCAAAGCTAAGTAGAAGCTGTCTCCTACTGGGCCACTTTGTCTTGGCCAGTCTGTGAGTCTGCTATCTAGGAGAGCTTGCAGATGGGATTCTCACTCATGCTGTGACCCCGGGTTGAGACATAAGAGACACCTTGAGGGTCACACAATGAAACCATTCACAGGAAAGATACTTGGACCCTTGTATGAAGAAAGCAAGTGGCCCTGGAAGTCACGGTGATTAAATGAAATAGTTGATTGTCATGAGATCTGACTAGGGGAACTGCCCCAGAGAACAGCCTCCCACAGATGAGTCTGCCAAGCAGAAGCTGAGGGCTGTTCTGCAAGAGGAGCTAACACATTGGACAGCTGTCTCAGCTAGGGAACCTAAGGGCTCCAGTACAAGTTTCTCTTGCCATGTTCTATGGGACTTTGACATTCCCATTTGTTTATGGCCTTCTCAGTGAGCTACTTTCAGAATTCTCTGTCAACTGGGAGAATGCCACAGGGAACTAAGCATACTAAAAACACCCTTCTCCTACCATCTGGGTGACACTGAGTGGCACACTGGGTAAAGTGATTAGTTACAACCTGTGAGTGAGCGGAAACTTGGCCCTTTTCAGCAAATAGCCCCTGTGATCACACAAGCTGTTCTACAAACAGAACAACAAAGCTTTGGAAGAGGAGGGGGCTTGTTTGGGAAAAAGTAAGGGCTTCAGAGAAAGTGGGTGGTGATGAGACAGAATAACCGGGAAAAGTTACCAAAATACAGTGAGAGAAAGATGATAACAATGAAAAATATTAATTAACAAATATAAAGTTCCTGGTTGAAAATGCATTGAATCCATCCATTCTCTCCCAAAAATTCATAGCTTAACAATACAGAACATTATAGAGGAAGGGTTATTTGGGATCATAGCCTGATTGCATGTTTGATGGAGCTGATGCTCGCTGCCCCAGCCCAGCATAAAGAGAAGATTGTGTCATATAACTTTAGCTCAGGAAACCATCAAAATCCAAAGTATGGCTTCTACTTTATCATTTTTGCACAACTGAAAAATTGCAAGACTTGGCCTAGAGAAATGGCTCAGTGACTAAGAACACTTGCTGCTTTTCCAGAAGACCTGGGTCCAGTTCTCAGCACCCACATGGTGACTCACAGCCATCTGTAACTCTAGTTCCAAGGGATCTGACGCCCTTTTCTTTTTTTTTTTTTTTTTAAATTATTTATTCTGCCTCCATGTACGTCTGCACACCAGAAGAGAGCACCAGATCGCATTACAGATGGTGTGAGCCATCATGTGGTTGCTGGAAATTGAATTCAGAATCTGTGGAAGAGCAACCAGTGCTTTTAAACCCTGAGCCACCTCTCCAGCCCCCTGGCCTGGTACTCTCTTCTGACTTCCACAAGCACTAGGCACTCATTCATCTGGTGAATATTCATGCACACAGGCAAACATCCATACCCATAAACTAAAAAAAGTGTTGTTGTTGTTGTTTTTTAATTTCAAAATTGCTAGTGAAGCCAAGCCTGTAGTATGTAGGAGATAAGGACTTAGTGTAATCTTGGCAAGGTATAACTCTACCAGTTCACAGACCTGCTTGACCAGATCTCCAAAGCTAAGAAGGAAGTGATGGATAGACTGGGGTAACTTTCAGTCCTTGGAGACACCTCTTAAACTGTTCCTTATCTTAATCAGAGAACCCTCAAATAGGTCACTAAGTGCTTATCCAGAAATTCTCCTCTACAGATGTCATATAATACACCTGGCTACCACAGAACCCTTTATTTCTGAACACTAGACATGACAGTTAGTCATGATATTCTCTTAGAAGATGAGAAGAATGCTTCTTTCTACAGTACAGAAAAGCCAGTTCTTTGTCAGTCATCAGAATAGCAGGGGTAGATGATCATTTTCTGTATTTACAGCACTCAGTATTCATTCCTAGTCTCAACCACAGTTCCCCACTCAGTACACACATCACAAATTTGACATTAAAGGTTAAAGTGTGAGAGTCTGGTCTAGAAGAGCCTTACAGAACTTGCTACCACTTGGAATATTTCATCTGACACAGTTGGCCAATGACAGGAATGGGGCAGATTACTCTGGGACAACTGTAGATAGTTCTGTTGTGGGAACACAAGCACCAAAGCCCTTGTTTTGAGAGTTCCGACACACTTGCCTTTGGTCACGAGTCTCATGTTCCAATTAAAGAGATGATCAAAGGCTGCAAGCTTCAGCTCAATAATAGAGTGTTTGGGTGACATGAAAGAAGTCTCAGGTTCACTCTCTAGTACCAACCAAAGCAAAGAAAACAAAGAGATAGTTATTGGTGAGAGATGTAAGTCCACAACCACCTTGAGAAGAGATCCCGTGACTTCAACTCTATCTCCCCATCACTGACCTGAACTTAAGGCTTTGCTAGAAGAATTGGGCTAGGGACAAAAGGCTTGTATAATTAAACAATCTTATCTAGGTGTGGTCAAGTTCATCATTATCTCAGTTCTGGTTTTGCAAAGTGGCTAAAAGAGGTCTTAATTGCTAGAGGGGACAATACAGTTTTCATCAAAGTAGCTGGGATCTAGGGTTCAACCTCAACATCATGGATAATTTTCCTCATTTACTTGTTTATGTGTGTGTTGCGGGGGTGAGGGTGTATCACTGTGGCTTGTGGATGGCTTTATCAACATAAAGTCAGTCTTCCTGTAAATTCCTGGCATGCTAGGTGGTGAACCCAATATGGCGCCGGGGGAGATAAGAATTCCTGGCATGCAGAGGCCAAGTGGTAAAGTGGAACTCACAGCATACAGAGGGCACGCCCCTAGGTGTGGCTACGTAAATCCATGCTCACCACGTGGCAGTATGTATCTTTTCTTCTCCTGCTTCTCTGCTCTTGTATTCGCCTGGCATCTCTCCTGAATAAACTCTTGGGTGGCCCTGGTAGTGTGTGTGTCTGATCTCACGTGAGAAACCAACACTTCGTATTCTTGGAACCCAATGGGACTGACTGAAGGTTTAGGACTATGACTGGATGCTGAGCTTTTACGTGAGGCAGAGCTATTCCGATGGGCACTGGACGTTTAAGTGACGAATTTGGTCTCCTTCTTGCAAGGTGAAAAGGGACTGGATCTTCCCCCAGCTTTAGAAACTTTTTCCTCCTTTACGAAGTTGTTTAGGAATGTAGAGCCAGCATGACACTGGGGTACTCAGTCACTCTCTGAGCCATCAGTCCGGTTCACATTTCCAGCAAAGCAGAGGAAAGTTCAGTGGGCAGAAAGGTGGGTGTGGCCACGCAGAGGTTAGAGTTGAGCAAATTATTCTTGAGAGGGTCCCACTGACTCAAAACAAGCCTTGAAAGCAGATTCCCAGCAGATCTGGAAAATGTCTGCCGTTTTTATGATTTAGCTACTAATACTCTCTTGTTCATTCCAGTAAGCCTTCGGACTCAGTTGCCTGTTTTATTCCCAGGCATTACGATGTTAGTCTGGGCCAATCTTTCAGGGAGGAGATATCCTGCTTTGATTGTTCGGGTGATTTCCTCAGCCTTTGCCTTCCCTGTTTTGCCGTCTGTAGAGTGCTGGAACACAGACCTGGCCAAACTCACTTCCTCTTTCAGCTAGGTTTGGATTAGCTCCAGGGTGGTTGGAGATCTGTTTTGGAAGTAAGTATGGGAGGTGGGCTTCTGTGGAAGCAAAGGTCAGATAAATAACCCCTGCCGCTGACAGAGCCAGGTAGAACAGGATCTGAAGATCAACATCAAATGTTCTTTGTGGCCTCTACTCATCTGCTTCCGCTGACCCTTCTATTGTCCTTGGGGGGTGATAAGGAAAATTGCTCTTAGGAGTGTCCTGCTAAATCCCAGAGCCCTGATTGCTACAGAAAGATAGGAGAGATGATACCTTACTCAGCTCCTTCTCCAGTTATTTTGCCCTTGGGAAAGTGATAGCTTTGGAATGGGTTTGATATGCCACACACTGGGGGATGAAAGCTGGTAACTGCCTGGATGTTGTTTTGCTAGCTCAGATGACTCAACTGTCCATTCTGTGTGATAATTAATTGTGCCTTAACAAGACCTAATAAGATCCTGTGGCTTCTGCTTCCCCCTTTGGTGGCTCACCAACAATTACAGGCTCAGATCTGGAACTTCCACTCCTCATTTTTGCTGTTCATGACCAAACCACTACTTTCTTCTCCCCAAGGGCCAGGACTCTTCATCTTTTGTAGCAAAAGTTGGCAAACTACAGGCCATTACTCAAATTTTGCCCTCTAAAAACTATAGCTAAGAATGAATGGCTTTTATGTCTATAGGTAGTTACATACAAAGTAATTAAACAAGATACCAATTTAATTTGAAAGTCTAAAATAGTTTCTATCTGGTCATTTCCAGAGAAAGTTTCCTTTTCCCCTTCATGGTACCATGACACCGTTTAGTTTTTGCATCATAACTTTATCACCCACAGTGGCTTAGCACAAACTGTCTTATGCTCCACTTAGCATCTCATGCACCCCAGGCTGGTGTTGAACTCCCTGTACATTCAAAAAGGAGCTTGAAAATTTGGACCTTCTTAGTGCTAAGATTCTAGGTCTATGCCATCATGTCCAGCTTGTGTTTACATGAATGTGGTTCTGGGGATGGAATTCAGGGATGTTTCTATGCTAGACAAGCATTCTACCAAATAAGACACAGCCACAGTTCTAAATTGCCTCCGTTCTGTAGTCACCCAGCCTCACTGTGCCAGGTGCTGGAAGAGGAATGGGTGAGTCACTGTTTTTCTAAGAGTATGCAGCTCACCCGGAAAGACAGTTTCAAAGGTAAGTAGAGAAACATGGTCAGGGATCATTTGGCTTAAACACAGGGTGCCCTGGGGTCATTGCTATCAGAATGAGGTATCAGTGAGGACTTTCTGGAAAGCATGGGGGTAAGCTGAATTTTTAAGAGTAGGCGTTTGCAAGGCCAGAGAGGGGACTCAATTAAAGGGTTGCATGAAAAGAGAAATATGTGAAGCCAGAGTTGTCAGGAACTTTTTATCGAGAGAAAACTGTGGAAGGTCCCAGAAGGGCTTTCAACAGAGATAGCTCAAGGCTCCTTTGCTCTATTTAAGGATGCTCTGGATACAATGTAAAAAGAGTGAGGAAAGACTTAGGGCAGGAAGAGTTCATAAGAGGTCTTTACTCACCCAGTTAAAAAATCCTGACATGTTGAGATTTGAGAGCACTGGAACAGTTGGTGTGGTACAGATGAGGGACAGATAGGGCTTACTTGAGTCAGTTTTATAGCTGCCAATCTCTTGGCATTAAGTAGACAGATGATGTAGCCGTGGGCTAATGTAGGAGATGCCTGGAAAGACCAGGCAGCGTGGTGCAGGAAGATTAGTTTGGAACTTCTTCAAATAAGACTGTCTTTAGAGTCACTGCTGAGATAAGGCTATGCCCTGCCCTACATTACCTTTTCTGCCCAAATTTGATGGTTTAGAGTGTATCTTACCCTAAGAGACATCATCTTTAACGAGAGACTTTTGATTTGATTTTGAGAATAGAGAGTGACTGAACCTGGTTGGATTTGTGAACAACACCATCTATGTGGAACCACCAAGTCACAGATAACTTTGGATAACTCTTTCCTAAAACTAGAACCGGTGCCAGCCTGTAAATTTATCAGAGTAAATTTGAGCTGTGGCAACACATGGATATATTAAAATCTTACCAGCAAAATCAGTCATGGAAACCTATCAGACATACCGGAGTGGTGTAAGAGGAACCTCTAATACAGTCATGGTAATGGTCCTAGCGACTTGTCATCTGACCGTGGGAGTGGGTGTCAAGGGACCAACAGATAGAAAACTCCAGGCTGTCCCAGGGGCTCCAGCTTGGCCCAGTTCCCATTGTTGCCTCTGCCTTCTAGAACTGCTGCCCTGCCCTTTCATCTGCCCAGGTATCCATCTGGAGCTGCCCCCCCCCCCGGCCTGTTCTTTGTTCCCTTGGACCTGGGCTTGTCCTGCGGTTGTCCTGTCTCCACTTGCCTCCCTTGTGCCGCTCACCTCTGACCTGGGGCTCAAGTCTAAGGTAGCAGGCACCTGCATTTCCAGCAGGAAAGGTCCGCATTTCCAGCAGCCCTCCAGCATAGTTTGTCACTTTCCTCTCTTAGTGGCTGCGTCCTCATCAGCTTCTGCCTCTCAGGCCCCTTTGTAACCACTCTGTAACTTATCTATGTAGAGAGGTATAAAAATAGACAGCTATAGATGCAGCTATATATAGCCAAAGAGAGAGAAAGGTTTATAATGTGATGTGCAATATGTGATCTGAGAGTTAACATTAGTAATTGAGATAGGAATAAAAAACTTGTATTTTCCCTGGCTAGGGCTATCAAGAGAAGGGGTTCTGTTACACAGATTTCTGCTAGGGAAACCATTGTACCTTGTGAATATATTGTCATTCAGTTAAGTCTGACATGTTGGAAACTAGAATGCGTTTGTCTCTGCTTTGTTTCAGACACAGCACAATAATGACAGTCACTTTCTGCAAGAGGCCCTCAGCCTGAGCTTCGATCCTTCTCAGCTGCCTCACCAATTAGTCTGATCAGAACATTGGCCAATAGCATTCAAGTAACCTGTTATTTTCTGTTTTCTCCTTTAGGTACATGAGGTAGACTCATTGAAAGGTCACACTATCAGAGTTCAGTGGTGTTCAGCACTAAGGCAGGCATGACTGTGCTGACCTGGAATTGGGGTGTGCAGAGGTTGGCTGAGCAACAGCCCTGTTCCCCCGAAGACCTATGTTAAGAGTCGTGCTGCCCACTAGCTGAGCATGCTTTGTCCTGTCTTTTCTTATGAGGAGACTCTACCTTCCCTCCATGCTCTTAGGGTCATTCTAGAAAGAAATGGAGACAGCTGATATGAATTAGGGGACACATCGGTGCACACGAAGTCAGAAGGCCTGCATCCTTCCTGGCTGTGTTACCAATACCAAAACTTTGAATGGACTATTCCTGCCATTGGGATGTTGACATCTCTTCTTTTGTAAAGGGAGGGTTTGAATTAGATCATAGTTCTGTTATGATTTATGAGACCAGACAAGAGATGTGGCATGGTGTGCAATTGATAGATTCAGAAGCAAATGTTATGGGGATTCATGTTTCAGCATCCAAGAGAGGCTTCAGCTGTAAATGATATAAGCATAAGCTATATCCTATTTGGGCTGTGACATGTCTCTTATCTCCCCTTCAGAACTGAGGTTCTCTGCCCTCCACCCCCACCCCCAAGATGGGGGAGTGCTGTCTGCTGACTACTTTCTATAGAAATACACTGAACTGAAGAGAATCGCTCTCCCTAGTCTCTGGGGACAGCCCTTACCCAGTCACTAGATACTGTAAGAATGTGAGAGCCAAGCCCTCTCATTTCCTTTCTGAAAATGTTTAAAGAACTGCCCTAGCTCAGAGCTCCTCTGGAATCCACTAGAACTGTACCTCACTTCTACTTCACCTCTGTCCTTTTTATTTCTCACTAAAATAAAATTAATATGTATGGATGCTTTGCCTACATGTTTATCTGCACACTATGTTTGTGTAGTGTCCACAGAACAGGGCGTTGATTCTGCCAGAGAAAGAGCCACAGGTGGTTGTGAGCTGGGAATCGATCCTAGGTCCTCTGGAAGAGCATCTAGTGCCCCTCAGACACCAAGCCCTCTCTCCAGCCCCCTCTTCACTACTTCAGGTGTTTTCAAGCCTGTCTTCACCCAAACCAGTGCTTCCCAGTGACCTTGACCTCTTATTCACTACCTTTTGGGATGTATAAATTTGGATTAGGTATTCTCTTAGTAAGGCAAGAAGACATTAGCCAAGCCTGCCAAAGTGGCTCCTTAAGAATGACTTAAATGTAGGTTGAGATCTTCTACGCTACAGTGCTAAAGGTGACATCTTCTCTCAGACACAAAATCTGTCTACACACACACACACACACACACACACACACACACGAAAACAGAAGGGGGATTTTCTTGGGGAAAGGGGAATCAGGGAGGCATGAGAACAGAGATAGCAGAGGATGACAAGATGTTAGAACAAGTTAAACTAACACATCTGTATGAAATTTCATAATGATAGCCATTATTTAGTATGCTAACTAAACAATTAATAAGAGACACTGAAGACCAAACCAGCAAAGACTGATTGCTGCTAGAAATATAACAAAGTTGTATGGCTTCCTTAGTGTATCCCACTGCCCCTCAAAACGGCAAATGTGATTTCTTCTATTTTACTATTCTGAGCTAAAGGAGGTAGTAAACTGGGCCTGGGCAGGCCAGCCCCCTTCCAAATGACACTATGAAAACTCCCCATGAGGACTTGAATTTAGATTCGCAGCCGCCATGCAGAAAGCCAGCATGGATGCATTCGCACCTGTACCCGCACTGAGGCTTGCTGGATGCAGGCCTAGCTCTCAGTACTGCAAGGGACCCTGTCACAAAGGATTAAAGCAGGGAACTAATGTCAGAGCAGGGCACCTGCCATCCTCCTCTGGACCCTGTGAGCGCACCCACACTTACATACGCACATACCCCTGTCCCCCCACAGAAAAACCCCCTCCAAATGACACCATAAAAGCCTCTCCAAGTGGCGCTATACAACCCCTTTCCAAATGATTCTATAAAACAACTACACCAAAAATTCTAGAAAATTCCATCTTACTTAATACATCATAACTCTATGTTCTGTACCCAGAAACTGGAGAACCTCAGCCTCATTGCCCACAACGAGTTGCCTGGGTTTCACTGTTTGAAGACACTTCAGCCACAGGTTTTACAACCCACATCCTCTATGGAGGATGAAGAAGTTAGAGCCTCATTCTGTGGACCAAGTTCAGTGCACCGCGAAGAGGCAGAGAACAATAGCAGCAGAGACAACCGGTAAGTTATCATCCAGTGAATAGCTAGATAAATATTGACTAAGAGTGCCTAGGAAAAGAAGCATTCGGAGCTGTCTGCAAAAATTAGCTTTCCTCTCCTGCCCTCCCTCTACCGTTCGGCAGCTTTGCAGTGAGAATCTGGCTTCTTTATTTCTCTCAGTGGGAGCTGCCATTTTAATGACTCAGCGCGGCACTCCTTCAGCGGGCGGTCCTGCCTCAGGTGGCAGATCAGGCCTGGGAGAATTGAGGTCTCATTTAAACTAAGTCAGAAATTTCCCAACTTGTTTTAAAATGAAATAGATTTGTAAAAATAACAATAATAATTATTTGACAGTGCTATTATAGCTCCCAGATCGAATTTAACCTTTCAAGTAGAATCCATCCTTTTTATTTTCCTGAGGAAATAAACTTTCTTGGCTTCTGTGTCAGACATTTCCCACCTGAGCTAAAAAATGTTTTCTGGCTCAAAGAAGTCTCCTGGAGTAAGGAAACAGTCCCAGATGATCTCAGTTCTTCATGAGGTGAGCCTTGTTGCAAGGTTTGTCATTGTTCACAATTAGCTCTGTCCAGCTGTATATGTAATTTTCTTCATACTTTTAGCCTGTGTATAGGCATAAAAGGGTGTATTTATATATGACATCAAAGCATCAAAGTAGACGTGTCTGTGGAACAAAGGGATCTCAGGACAGGGGGAGAGGGAACATATACTTGTATAGAAAACAAATGGAAAAATAAAATTTAAGGATGTATATTGAATCCAACCTCTTATCTTGGAGGAAATGGTTATTTCTCCAGGCAACACATCATTTTTCAAACAGCCCTCACAGGATTTTACTTCAGTTTTTAAATAATGGTATGTAGCTTACAGGCAACAGAATGTAACAATCATCACTCAGTTTACCAGCCTTTTTCAGACCAAGGAACCTGGTTCTCTGTCACAGGCAGATTGGTTGTGGCCCACATGGAAGATGGCTGGTTTCTGCTGGAGGGCTGGGGGTTAAGTGAGATGCTGCTTATGCTCTAAGGTCTCCTGATTTGCTTCTCCATCAGCACCATGACCTAAGACTCCAGGGCCTCTAGTTCCATGGCATCTTCCAACTCTAGTGTTGGACGCCCCTTCCTTCCATATGGTGAAACTATTATCTGGTGCTGATGCCAGTGTGAAGTATTTGGTCCTGAGGGTGGAGCCCTTAGGAATGGGGTTGTGCTTAAGGCCAGACAGCTGTGCTCTGCGGCTCAGAACACAGGTTTCCCAGAACTTGCAATCTCTGGTGTTCTGGACTTGCCTTCCCCAGCCATAGTGATGGACTGTAGAACATGAATTCCTGTAGCTTGTTCTGCAGTTTGAACTTCAGGATGCACTGTTCTGGTACCCTGTGGGACTGTAATGTGTTCAACTTAACCCTCTTCAACCTCTCACAGCTTCTACCTCAGGACCACACAGTGGGACCCTCTACCCTCCAGCCTCCTGCTCAGTGTCTCTCCAACTGTGCCTCCTCCTCCCTCATCTTTTCCAAACTCTAGCATATCTCTCATTAAACTTACGGCACTCCCTTCCATCTTAGAGGAATTTTTTGTGTCTTATTCACAGACTTTACCTCCCACATGTCTGTCAACTTCCTCAAAGACTTAGTGTCTGCAAGGATGAGCTCACCAAGCCGTTCCTTTATTTATTCTTAGGCCTGTCCCACCAGCTGGTGTCTGATGGCCATGTCTACTGAGGCCCCTAAGCATGTGGCATTTCCTGGTTGGCCTTTCAGCCCTCAGGCCTGTTCCTATGGGCTCACTTGTGAGTTTCAGTCAGCCTCTCTGAGGTAGGCTGACATTTGGCCTTGTCTTCTATGATTTTCTATGAATGTGACAGCGAAGTCAAGTGCTGCTGATGCCTTTCTGATTTGCCTCCTTGTGCTGGATTCTCACTCAGTGTGTCTGAACGGTGATCTGACTAAACACTCACCAAGCCTGCTGGTACCTGTTTTATCTTCTCCAGTGGTGTGGTGTTTCCTATAGTAAGTGCAATCACATGAGCAAGTGTATATAAGACATCATGACCAAGGCAACTTATAAAAGAACATGTTTAATCAGACTTAGGGTTCCAGAGGGTTAGAACCCATGATGGCCAAGCCAAAGTGTAACAGCAAGAAGAGTTGGGAGTTTATATCTTGATCCAAATATTAGATGGAGAGAGAGCTAATCCAAAATGGTGTAAGTCCTTCGACACCTTAAAACCTGCTACCAGGGACATTCTTCCTCCAGCAAGGCAACACCTCCCAATCCTCTCCAAACATCTATCAATTGGAGACCAAGTACGAGCCTATGCTAGCCATTGCATTCAAAGCGCCAAGTGGGGGTGAAGTTACCCCACAATGTCCCACCTCAGATCCCTCCTGCTTCGCTCCTCTGGCTTCAGATGGGATGGCAGGGCCTGTCATTTGTAATCTCTGACTGGAGCATGAGGCCCTGTGCCCTTTCCCCTTATCTACACCAATTTCTGAAGCACACTCACATTGGGTATGAATGGAAAATGACCTTTTAAAGCTCCCAGTCTCTGAAACCACTGAGCTTCTTTAAAAAATAAATCTTAAAATGTTTTTCTTCACCCTTGAGAAGTTCATTCACATATTCGAGGAAATATGATCATATCTATTTCCCATTTTTCCCTCCCAATTCCATGTCTTTTTTTTTTTTTTAATAACCTAATTAGCTTAATTAGTTCTGCTCACAAGTTTCTGAGTGTGGGACCATGCACTGGAATATGAGAAACATACCAATGGGAGCATCCTAAAAAAAAAAAAAAAAAGAAGAAGATTCTTCTTCCTCCCCTGCAATAACAATAGGGGTGGATTTTAGAGAGCACCACTGCTATCTGTGCTGGCATTTTGACTGGCTTTACTTTTTATAGGTAACCACAGATGCTATGTGTTCATGAGTGTGACTGCCAATGCCACATCTGCACCAGGCTGGGAAGTGAGACATAAAACGGGTTAAAGAGAAAGAAAGGTTCAACGTAACACTAGAAGTGGGGCTCCAGAGTCCTAGTCTTCTATTGAGGAGAGAGAGGCTCAGCATATGACTCAGATGGAAAGGAGAGCATCAACAGTCAGGTGTGAGGTGTGGCGTGTAAGGATGGGATGTGGGAGTGGGGGCTGGAGAGCTCCTACTGAAAGGGGTCCCGTAGGCCCCAGCATCTGCCATTTCCTCCTGTCAAATAGGAATGTCTATATGCTGATTGTGACAGAGAATCCTAGCTGTGCCAGTGATGGGGGAACTCCCTTAGGAAGAAAGTCCTTCCTGTAACCCATCTGTGCTTCTCCCCGCGCCCTAGCAGTCTGCTACCTCTGAGAGCAAACAGTATGTCCCCAGATCCTGCAGAGTCACTGAGAAGAAACAACTGTACACCATTGCAGAGAGATCAAAATGCTCTACAGGAATTATTGTATTAGATCTCTAGTTCACACCTCTGCCCCATGCAAACCAAATGCTGAATACTATTATTGTAAGCCTTTGGAAGGAACTATAAATGGGCCTTCATTCATTTAAAAAGCACCACTTTACTGTGCCCAGGAGGAAAGGCTATTTGATATTCACCTGGGAGGCCAATGATGGACTGGGCAGAGATTTCCACGTGCCCCCTTTCTTTTCCTCAATGGACAAAGTTCCAGAATTTTCTATCTTTCCATGAATGTTGTCATTTCACACCCTTCTATTCCTACCACTGTCCCACCAGTACACCAGGCAGCTGGATGTGTTTACTGCTCTCCAGACCTCTCAGCTGTCTCAGACTTTCAAAGCTTTGAGTAAACTGCCCCTTCTGGCAGAGGGCTCCTCCTCCTCCCCACCACCTTTCTCCACCTGGACTCTCCTGATGATCCTTAAGAAGAAGTGCAAATCTCATGCCTTCTATAAAATCTGTGATGTCTACAGACTAGATTCCTTGCTCTTTCCTCTTATTGGTAGAGTCACAGCCTCAAACTGAAGGATGACTCTTTATATCAGGCACTAGCTACATGAGGTTCAGCTGTTATTTAATCCACATAAAACCTCTGTGAGGTTAGTGGTCTTATTACGACTAGTTTTACTGCTAATGAAAAATTAAAGCTTTAAGACGCTAACTCTCCCAATGTTTTATTGGTAATTAGTGACAAAGCCATATTTCAAACCCAGAACATACACTGTGATTTAAAAAAAAATCATGTATTGAACTATATTTGTAGCACATGCCTTTAATCACAGAACTCAGAGGCAAAAGCAGGCAGATCTCTATGAGTTCAAGGCCAACCTGGTCTTCATAGTGAGTTCTTCCAGAATAGCCAGAATTATATAGTGACCCTGTCTCGAAAAATCAAACTAAATAAACAAATAGTCATTTATTTGTGTCTTTCCTAGGCTTGAGTTTCATAAAGAAATTATGGCCATGGGGCTGGAGAGATGGCTCAGTGGTTAAGAGCACTGACTGCTCTTCCAGAGGACCGAGGTTCAATTCCCAGCACCCACATGGCAGCTCATAACTGTCTGTAGTTTCAGTTCCCAGTTCCAGGCAAACACCAAGGCAAATAAATAAATAAATAAATAAATAAATAAATAGTTAAAAAAATACCCCAAGAAATTATGGCCTTCCATATCTCTGTCCTAATAATTGTCACTGTATCTGCTATGGGATAGGCATGCCATAAATGTTTGTCCAATGAATAATTTAAGGCGGAAAAAAGGTGTATGCCATGTTGAAGCTTCCAAGACTTTGTGTTGTTGTTTTTTAAGTTGGAAAGGCATGAAAGTTGTTAAAGTTTCCTTCTGATAATGATGTTAGAAAGATGGCTCCCTATAAAAGAAAGGATTACTTTCCTACTAGGAAAATTCAGAAATCATCAAAATTAGAGTATACACCTGAACTCATAGAAGCCCAAAGAGCTCATCTTCAAATGGGCGTCTTCCAAGAGTAGTTGGAATATATGCATAATATCTGAATTCTATTTGTCCATTCAGCAAAGATTAATACTACATACCCAATGCATCAATATCTACACTGGGGACACAGTAGCCAACATAGTCATGGTCCACAAAGTGTTTGTGTTGTTTGTCCATAGAGCATTACTTCTGCTGAAAGAAATACTCTCCCCTCCCTCCCCTGCTTAGGAAAAAAATACCCTTCATCTCTACACCTTGTGTTAGATGGGAAGAATTTCCACTTCTTGACTTTAAATTTGGGCACATGGCCAGATGTGAATACCCACTGTATTGCATCTTCTCTGGCCATGGGAACTGCTGGAGAGTTGACCATGTGGCTGAAGGTGAACAGATGCCTGTCAGTCATAGGAATTTTCCTGGAAATAGTAGGGGGACACTAACGCATCATTGCTGAAGGAGCTTTTTATCAGAGAATGAAACCAATGCAAAGGAAGGCAGAGCTGAACTGTGGAGAGAGGAACAATATATGGATGGAAAAGGTGGGCTGAGCTGGATTAAAAGATAGCACAAACACTCTATAGAGGGGGCCGGTAAGAAGTGTTCCTCCTTAGTTTCTGCCCCAGGTTCCTTCCCTGGTTTCCCTCAGTCATGGACTATGACCTGGAAGTGAAAACTGCAATAAACCCTTTCCTCCCCAAATTGCTTTCGTCAAAACATTTTTATCATAGCAACTAGAAAGCAAACTAGAACAATCTAGAACACAGTGGTCAGCCACTGGAACAGTCCCCGGCAGGTGAACTCATTAAGAGAAAGTGGGAAACCCTGAGAAGGGAAAGTTTCCCACTGTGTCTCTTAATCAGGATCTAGAAATGAGAGTTCCTGCTGACAAGCAGATCGGGGTAAGCCAAGTTGGCCACTGAGAACCTCAGAGCTGAGGTACCCTTGTTGTCTCTGTGGCCTGCGCTTTCCTGGTGGTGAATGCTCTACACTAGTGACTGAAATGCTTTGCTGCCCTGTCTTTTCTTAGCAAGAGGGAGTTTTAATTGCTTTTATTTTTTTTCTTTCTTTATCATTGTGTAGCATATGTGTAAGGGAAGGAGTAAAGAAAGCTTATTTAAACACAAGTTTCTAGATGCAAGGACGGGAACTATCCATCCCAGATCTGAAAAGCTTTCCTTAGAGACAACAGACATAGAGGAAACAGAGGCAACACAGGAATCAAGAGCCTCGGCTCTGGGGTCACATTGCTGAGCCTACTGTCTAAGCTGAGTGACTTTGGGAAACCTATACCTCTTCTCTGTGCCTCAGTTTATAAATATATATAACACATTTGTGAATATAATATTTACAACTATATATTATGTTGTATATATCTAATAAAGATTAGGAGTGGGGATAAAAATAGCAATACCCAACTCATCACATTCTTATAGGATTGCATAAATTGATACAAGTAAAACAATCACAGTTTTACTATAAATTATAGTAAAGGCTATTCATTTCATTATTCTTCCCTCTGGAATATATATATGAGTGTGTTCTTAGTATTCGATAGGTTTTTTTTTTTTTTTTTTTTTTTACTATATTTGGTGAGCGTCTTGGGGAAAATTATATGTATCCATTCTGGACTATGGAAAAGATCGAACAGTGTCCTTCTTCTGGTAACACAGTACTTCCTTTCTTTATAGAATCATAACTTCTCATACATGTGGATTTAATAGGAATGACCCCACCACTGCCTTTGAGGTCCTCTAACATGGGGCTGGCACACATATTGCAGAATTGTAGTATTAAAATAAGGCACCAAACAATGCTGAACACATAATAATGAGTCAACAATCTCAGGACTTCCTATTGCTGCTGCTTCTATAACTGGGACCTGGAATTCAACAATGGTAAGTGAACCAAGAGGCAGGGGTCTACCGTCCCTCCTCATATCAAGGGTCCTTGATGCCGCCTCATCTATTTCCCAGAACAGCCTGCCTCTGGAAATCTTCTAAAGCAGACTTTAGAACTCTGCTGTGGGAATGGGGTAAAGCCTGAGAGCTAAGTGGGTCACCTTGAAGCTGATATAGTCTAATTGCCCACAGTCTGGCTTTTCATTATTTCTACCATGTTCTCCATTTTGCCTCTGTGCCTTTGCTCAGTTCGTACCTCTGCCCACAAGCTCTCCCTTCTCTCCTTCCTCTGTTCAGAGCTTAATCAATTTGAAGCTGCAAACCCAGCTCTTTTTTCTCTCCTCTTCGCCCTCCTGTATCTCACTCTATCACCCCAAACGTATGACTTGTTCTTCCCTCAAATCTCTATTATCAGAATTAGCTGGCTGTAACCCATTTGGGAAAATCTTACCTTCCTAACATGCTTTTGTAAACAAAGTTTTATTGGAATGCAGCCATGCTTGCATTGAGAGAAGCCCTGTTCAGGCTTCGGGAGCAGAGTTGAGTAACCACAACAGAGATTGCATGATCTACGTTGCCTAAATGTCTACTTTCTAGCCCTGCAGAGAAGATATTTGCCATCTCCTACTGAAGAACATTGGCATTGCTTAGAACTTCGTTCAAAAATATGGAAGCTCTGGTCACCTCAGGTCCTGGAATTGTGCTTAGAAGTCTCAGGTGCTTCCTATGCTTCTCTGATTTTTTTGTTTAGGGAGGCAAGCAGCCCCAAGTCAGTGCCCAGTGCAGACTATAAGGAACTTCTCTGACAGGAGCTGACTGAAAGTGAAGAGAAAGACCATTGTCTCTATAGCTTTCTCAGAATATGAAGGCCCACTCAAGACACACCATATTGTTACCTTTGCAGAGCTGGCACCAAATACCTGACACAGATTCCTTAAGGAAGGAGTTATTTTTCTTAGGTCAGGGTTTCATAGGGTGTAGAAAGAGGTTTATGGCTGGCCTAGTTCCAGACCGCCTAGCCCCATGGTCTGGATCTTTCCCCTGCCATTTATCCAGACCAGCAATCCCAAAGTCCCAAAGAAACATTCAGATGCTTATATTAATATCTTTGGCCTATGTCTCAGGCACATTGCTAACTAGCTCTTTCATCTTAATTCATTCCATTTCCTTTAATCCGTCCTGCCACGTGGCCCCTGGCTTACCTGTTTCATTACATCTTGCATCATGGGCAGCTGGATCATGTCTCTCTTGACTCTGTCTTCCTTCCCCAATCTATGCTTTGATTTTTTGCCTACTTCTATGGTACCTGCCATGGCCAAAACAGTCCCTTTATTTCACAGCATACAGAAAGACATTCCCACATCAATAGGGTCTGGTCCATAGTTACTCGGTTCCATGTGCTGAAACAGAACTTCTTGGCAGTGGGAGCTTATGCAGAGGGCAGCTGTCCCTATCATAAACCCAAAAAGCAGAGAAAGATAGAAATTAGTTGAGGAAAATATACCATTTAGGACCTACTTCCTCTAGGGAGGCCCCATCTCCAACTTGTCACAATGGCTAGAAACCAAATATCCAAACAAGGGACTTGTGGGATACATTTCGGATTCTAACCACAAAACCAACTGTTAAAACTCTGGCATGTGCTCAGTCATTGGTGACTTAAGGAGCCCTTCAGGTGACTCCAACACAGGTGTCCCATAGTCAAAGGTTCTATTTACTTTGTTTTAGGGTGAGGGCCTAATTATCAGCATAGATACATTTTAACCCTCTATTTCTAGCCAGCATGGAGGACCTCGTTTTTGATGCTCTAAATTCATTGTTTATTGAGTTCACAGTAGACCTAGACACAGAGCAAGGTCTATTGCCACAGCTACACTTATATCTATATTTACATGAGCAAGATAAGGTCTCTGCTTCTGACACTGTCACAGCTAATAGGGATGAATAGTGTGACTCAATGGCTTCCATCGAGGCTAATCTCTGCTGTGATGCTGGCAACCTGGAACCCAAAGGAAGCTGGTAGATTCATTGAGGAGACTAGATAGAATGCCAGAAGGAAGAGATAGTTGAACTAAGTGTTTTTATGTGTTTGTGTGTGTGGCACAAATGTGAGCAGGTGAGTGTATGTACATGCTTTCAAAGACCAGAGGTCAGTGCTAGGTGCTTTCTTCAATTTCTCTTTATACTGTTTAACTTTTGCACATTTAAAGATTTATTTTATTTTATGTAAATGAGTCTTTTGCCTCCCTGTATGTCTGTTTACCACATACATGCCTAGTGCCTGCAGAGATCAGAAGAGAACATTAGAGAATTGGTTCCTCTGGAACTGGAGTTATGGACACTTACGAGCACCATGTGGGTGCTGGGATTCAAATATAGAACAAAACAAGTGCTCTTAATCACTGAGCCATCTCTCCAGCTCCCACACTTTTTTGTTTTTTTGAGATAGATTCTCTCATTGGCTTGGAGCTCCCAGATTTGGCTAGCTTGGTTGGCCATCGAGACTAAGGTCCACCTTGCTGTAGCTCCCTAGCACTGAGGCTACATTCCTGACACTGCACCCAGACGTTACATGGATGCTGCCAACTGAACTTGGGTCTTCAATTGTATCCCTAGTTGGCTTGGAAGTTGTAGACCAGACTTCACTTGAGGTTGTTGCAATGTCTCTGCTTCCCAAGGGCTAAGATTACAGATATGTGCCACCCTGACCCAGTGAGCTAAGTCTTGAAGATAAGGAAAATGCACTCGGTGAGGGTACCAGCCAGAGAAATCAGCATACACAAAGGCACTGGGTCAGAGGACAGACCTGAATGAAACTGCTTCATTGAGAAATTCCAAGATGCTTGGTGTAAGATGAAATATCAGAAATAAAGTGCCAAGTGTGGAATCTAAAACTGGACAGGTAACCAACCCTAGGAGATTCCTAACTTATGTGAAAGGCCTCAGAATGTAGTTGTAACTGGTTTTAGTCTACCAAGTCTGTAATCAGAAGTTTCTGGCCTGGCCTAGGCCCAAAGAAAACCACAAAAGCTTATATTCATTATGATCCAGGCTTGTTACTTGCTAACTTTAAAGTAACCCATATTTCTACCTATGCTTAGCCATGTATGTGTCTTGGTACCTTTTAGTCAGTGCAGCATTCTCATCCAACTTCCTCTGCTTCTCATGGTCTGCTCTCTGCTCTTCAGCTTCCCAGAATTCTTCTAGTCCGGTTGCCCTGCCTCTACTTCCTGTCTAACTATTTGACCAATCAGCGTTTTATTAAACAATATTTACAGTGCCAAATATTTACAATGTACGAAAGCATAATCCCAGAGCACCAAATCTTGTGACAAGATTGCTCAGTATCTAGACTTACCTTGGTGCAAACATCACTCTAGCCAAAGAACAAGAACTACTTGGCAGAATTTCACGTAAGCACAGAGTCTCCAAGGTCTATGAAGGGAAGACAGACTCCAGTGATTTTAAACCACAGAAACTCCACACACCCAGTACACAGACAACTAGATGTCCCTCATCCCCCTCAAAATAAGCAGCACTACCCATCCCACCATGCTGAGAGACTTCTGCCTCGGTGCACTGCACACAGACAGATGTCGCTGGCAGAGTTGCTCTGTCTTGCAGCCGGGAGCCGGCTCACAGCTGTTAAGTTTCTCCCCCCCCATGTTAAGCTGGAACATTTTGCACTTTTTTTCTCCAACTCTTTCAAAGCAAGTCATTTTCCTCCTTTGGAAGGATGCCCATTGTTCCTGTGACATTAAAGATAGGTCTTCAGTGTTTTCTCTTAAAGCGGCAATTGGTGGAGTTAAGCTGTACTATGGGGACGAGTCTGAAGCATCCAGCACTGTACAAAGAAACGATGTGAAACACAAATTGCTGTCTTCAGCCTTCCCAACCTCTCCTGCATGCAGATTTCAAGCCCGTGTTCTGCCCTGGTGTGACTGGGCTTAGGGAAGCATTGGAAGGGAGGGGTAGACTATGTGATTCTCTCCAAAGCACCCTTCAGCTGCTGAGGAAGCTGGGTGGTTCTGGGAATTGAGGGACAGTGTAAGAAGGGAAGAACAGGCTGGGTGGCAGCAGACTAAAGAGAAATGTCTTTCTTTGTTTTTCTTTGAAATTTCTTAGGAAGAGTTACTTCACACTGGGAAATGTAGGAAGATGGCTGGTTAAAAAGTGCAAGGCCTTTCCTCTCCTACGAACATTCACAAATTCGTTTCCCAGTGACTTTTTATGACAATGACATAGTTAAATGTTACTACTGAAATGGGGCCCTATCTAAGTTCTGAGCAGAGAGTCTAGATGTTGCTCACTAAAGACATCATTTCTTCTTTATTCATTAATTCAATTAGACTATGACCTCTGGTCCCTATTCTCACTAAATGAGTAAGCTTGGAAAAATTATTTAAATAACTTCATGCCTCCATTTTTTCTTCTGCAAAAAGGGAATATGTGTTGGCTTCAGGAATGTGTGACCTTTTGATATTTGACATGATGTTGTCATTTACAAAGTTCATGTTTGAGAATCACACAATAGAGTTATTTTTTAAAAATTACAAAAATATCTCATAGTAGTTCAATGAGTAAAGCACTTGCCTAATGACAGGAGTTTGATTTCTGGAACCTGTATGAATGTAGGAGGAGAGAACTGATTCTGCAAAGTTGCTTTTTGGTCTCTATGTAAAAGTTGAGGCATATGCATGCCCCTCATTATGCACACACATACATAAACGCTGATAAAGAAGATGTTTAAATCTCTTAACTACTAAATGTGTGTGTGTGTGTGTGTGTGTGTGTGTGTGTGTGTGTGTGTGTGTGTTGGGATATACACATTAGTGCGGTATTAGCAGAGGTCAAAAGAGGGAGCCTGATTTCCTAGAGTTGGATTTCCAGAGTCCTTCAGAAAACTACCAAGTAATATCTTAACTGTTAAGCCATATCTCCAGCTCCAAATCTCATAATATTTTAGGTAAGTTTATAAATTAGCTTTTGCATTTATAGCTCATAGGCATCATATCACCACTTGGAACATGCTAAAGTAGAATTTCCTTATATAGCTGCTGTATGTGTTCAATACTACAATACCTATAAGTATTATGGCTCTTGACAGCTTACATTTGCTATAAATGTTTGGTGTATGCTATTGCTCTCACCATTGGTTGTCTCTGTCCACTCTCTGTAGAGGGGCCAAGGAATGGAACAGAAGGCTCCAGGTGATCTGTGGAGGGGTAGATCGGGCTGTGACAGGCTGTGACAGTTAGGGTCGGAGCTGAAAGCTGGGAAGAGAAGAGGCCTAGCTGCAAAGCGGATGAAAGAAAACCCAGGCAAAGCCAATGACTAGAGAAGAGGTGGTTCCTTGGTGGATGAACTCTGGACAAGAAGATGCTATTGAGTGTCCAAGTCAGCTGGGGACTTCTTGCCAGAGGAACAAGCCTGTGTCAAATTATTCCATCATGGGCCAGGGCCAGGGGCGAGAAGGACTGCTCAGTGGAGAAATAGAGGGCGCTTAGAAAGTTTAGGCTGGTCCTTGGGGTGTGTTTCAGAGGTAGATGAGAAGCTGGGCAAGGGTGAACTTCTGTAGATTAGCTTCCCAAGGCAGTGTTGTTTTGTGGGTTTGTTTTGAGACAGGATGTCACGTAATGTTGGGCCCTTCTGAGGCTGCGGGGTTGCGGCCCAGTGTAAATTCCTAAACCTTCCTAGAGTTTGGCCACCTGTCTCTGTGACTCAGCATAGCCTGATCTAAAGCCACCTCTGCCTAGCCTCTGCTAACATGGTAAAATACTATTGGTCCTTTTTTTTCCCACCCCACCTACCCCATCCCAAGACTCCCACCCCCTTCTCACAGCCCTATATAAGCCCCAGACTGATGCAATAAAATGAATTCTTGCTTCAACAGGGCTTCCGACTCAGCGTGTGTTTTCCCCTGGTGGCTAGAGGGTTCTGGGTCATAGACACTCATCATCCCACTCCAACCCCAGGGAGAGGCCGGCTAGTCTCCATCTCCCTCCATCCTATCTTCCGGAGAGAAAGAGTCTGGCAATGTAATCCAGGCAGGCCCACCCTTGCTTGCTTTAGTCTGCTTGCTCAGAGCTGATCCACTGTTTTAACCAATGCCAAGCTTGAAGTTCCAAGGCTTTCATCTCCCCCCTTTTAGTGCTCCATCCCCCTTCCCCCCATGCAAGTTTCTGCATTGCTGCAGCGCTGAGGACTGAACCCAGGGTCTTCTGCATGCTGAGTAAGCATGCTACAAACTCAGCTGCATATCCAGCCTTTGTTTGGGGTTGTCTGAAGCCTGGTCTCCGGCTGTGTTTTAGTCTTCCAGAAAGCTTTGAACTTGGAGTGATCCTCCTGTCTCAGCTTCTTGGGTACTAGATTTGCAAGTATGAGCCACTACATTTGCTTTTAAAGGAAGTCCTTAGACATTTTCCTGACTATAGGCACTACCTTCATTAGTAAACTTTTCCTACATGAAGGCTGTAATAAACAAATCAAGGAGCTGACTGACAGGCAGGTGGTGAAGAATGTTCAAAGGTACAGATGGCACAGGGTGGCACTGTAGACTCTTTGAACTATGGCCTTTGTGGGTCTAAATTGACTAGCTCCTCCATACCTCCTGCCTCCATAAGACTCTAAACTTGTACTTTCAGAACTTTGCAGGTGAAGGCTCTTACCCCTGCTTGGATAACGAATGGCTAACAGATGTATTCATCTCTCTGTGTCTTTCTGGTCTCATTTCCCAGAAGGAACTATGAGTTGTCTTCTTGTCTCCTGTATGTCATGCTTGCCTTGGGGAACCAGCTCTGCTTTCTGCTGCTTACAGGGATAGAAAACATAAAGAAAATAGGAGAAGAAAAGAGGGCAGCTGTACTCTCCATGATCCCTTGGTCAGATTCTTGGCTGCACAGGGCAGAGGCTGGATTCTACTCTGTTTAGCCAAGATGAACTTCTCAGGGGCTGGTTCTGTCAAGTAGGAGGAAAGCTGGGTCTACCACCTAGGCCTCTAGGTCTCTTCCTTTAGTTTGGTTCAGTTCCTTTGACCTCTTGGCTTAACATGCAGATTCAAAAGAAGAGCCCCAGCAACAAAAAACCCCCCAGTACCATGTAGATTATTCCATAATTAGGCCACTGCTATCAATTTAATTTGGTGATTCCAGTTGGATCTCCAAATTACACCTGTAATTTGTACTCTCCATGTATCTCGGGCTGTCAAAGAAATCCTGTAATTATTTTTCTAGGTGACATAATCTTAAGGAATAGTTCAATAAATAGAGCTAAATTTAGAGTTCTGCCTCTGTACAATGGATTGTGGCAAGAGGCAGGGAAGAGATCTGTAGCTGGAATTGGAAGAGTCTCACTTCTATCCAAAAGGTGGCAGTAGAAATTACCTCAATTAATTGAACAAGAAGCCAGGCCTCCTCTGCCAGCTCTCCAGGAGCCCTGGCACACACCTTTTCCCTTTTCTGCCAGAATTCCAGGCCACTCTCACCAAGGCGTCCCCAGCTCCATCTGCTGCTCCCGTCTGAGACTGATCCCCAGGCCCTAGTCACTCCCCATGTCCTCCTCCCCCTCAGCATTCCAGAAGGAGCAGGGTCAGAAGTTCACAGAGCAAAGAAAGCTCAGCTCAGAGCCACTCAACAGGGGGCTCAGAAAAGAGACCAGGCAGGGCCTGTGTCTGGCCCACACCAACTCCACAGATAATGGGCAAGGCTTTCTGAAACTCACCAGTCAGATCCCTAGTGAAACATAAGATCCAATGCTTATCAAGCTCTTCATCCAAGTTGTTTGTATTTTACTTCATTTATTATTATAAGGCCTCACTATGTAGCCCAAGCTATCGTGGACTCACCAAGTGGTCCAGGGTATCCTCATATTTACAGTTCTCCTGCCTCAGCCTTGTATATGCTGAGACTATGGGTATTGTTTTTTTTGGATTTTTTTTGTTTTGTTTTTTAGATGTATTTAGTTAGTTTTGATTTTCTTTGGGCTTGTTTGTCCCATTGGTTCTATTTGTTTGTTTGCTTTGGGACAGCGTTTCACTGTGTTACCCCGTCTAATGTAGTCTACATAGCCTAGGCTGACCCAAACTCATGTCAGCCCTCTTGCATGTTGGAATCATGAACATGCACCATCGTGCCAAGCTTCATTGGAGTTTGTTGATGCTGAGTATGCTCTGTGCTGGATGTCTGTCAGTGGCCTGGGTAACTTAGTGTTCAACAGGGCTATAGCTGTCTAGGTTTTGGTTTTACGGCAGTGAGCAAAAGATAAGTCCTTGGCTGCGTTCTGCTAACCCTCCTCATAGAAATAAACATGACAAATGGCAGGCAAATGTGCCTGGTTAGACGGGGAGACATGGAGGAAAATCAGACACAGTAAAGTACCGGAGTGACAGAAGGGTCTGTCCCAGCTTCCAGGAGGGCAGCCAGAGCCAGTCTGGCTGAGGAAAACACAGGAGGCAGCTCTGGCCTGTGGAATGGGATTGGACTGCAGTGACAGGATTAAGTTAAAAGCCCCCGAGAGGACAAATGCTAAGTGGGCTCTCACAACACAGGTGAATCTTGTAAAAGTGTCACAAGAAGGGAGACATATTTTTAAAAATAATTACTGTTTTAATTTCACTGTGGTTGTTTAGACTAGGAATAAGTAAACTCTATGCGTTTATATAGTCATGAGCTAGGCTTAGTTTTTATGCTTCTAAGCAGTTAAGGGAAAAGAATAAAGAGAAGTCTATTTTATGACATGTGAAAACTAAATGAAATTCAAATTTCCAAAGTGCTAAATAAAGTTTTATTGAAACAAAGCTATGTTCATTCATTTATATCATTTCTATGACTCATTTTGTGCTATCGTGGTGGAGCTAAATAGTCAGGATAGAGACCATATGGCTGTGAAGACTAAACTATTGATGTTTTAACATTTGACAGAAAGCACTTATTAATTCCTCTTTTACACAATATAAGGAGGGTGTTTACACCTTAGCTTTGAGGTCAGGAACCCATTTGTATGAGTGGGCTGTCCCTCCTTTCTAGGGGAGGGGCAGAAGTACCAATCCCTTCGAGACTTAGGAGATAAAATGAAATAAAGACTTTGTGACACACAGCAAGTGCTTGTCCTGTGTAGACCCCATAATGGCTATACCTAGCAAAATATGAAGGTAGGTGGAAGGAGGCAATGGACTGAGCAATGTTTGTGTACTCAGGGAATTCATATGCTGTGATGGTACTTGAGCCTTTAGGACTCAATTAGATGTAGATAAGAGAATGAAGATGCAGATCTCAGTGTATGTGACCTTAAAAAAGACACTAAAGTGTGCCCTCCCCCTCCCCCCAATCAAGTGAGGACAGAAAGAGTTGACAGCCAAGCAGTCATCTTCAGACTGGGAGAGAAGTTAGTCCCCACCAGAACCTCACTGGCATTGTCATCTTAGACCTTCATCTTCTAGTACTGTGAGAACTGGGTGTCTGTAGTTTAAACCCCTAACCTGTTTCATTTATTACTCTGAGCTAGCAAAGAACTACTATCTCTTCCCCGGGAGCCAGAGAAGTGGTCACTTTCAGAGGAGACATCAACATTTCTCAGGTGAAGAGAGAAGAAAAGATAAAACTCAATGCTCCCACCAAGCCCTGGTGGTGTGAGTGAGCACGTGGTGATTCAGCACGGAAAGAGGGTGTGAGGACCTGGAGGGTGGGGCCCAGTTTCAGAGAAGCCTTGGTGCCCCTGCAGTCAATGGATTAAAAAGTTGGATTTGAGCAGAAGACTCAACCAGTCGCTGCTGTACCTTATCCTTTTGCTCAATCCTGGAATGCTAAGGTGTGTAGCATCTTGCTTACATATTTTTTTTTATGACTCCCGCCCTTCAGAGTGGCAGGGTCCTTAGGCTTTCCACTGTGCCAGAACAATGCTATTGACCCGAGGTTCCTTGAAACCTATATGTAACCTATATGTAATAATAAAATCCTCATGCCCCATGTTACGGCATGTCCAGCTTCCCTGGTGGCAATTGGGGAAATTCTTACACATGGGCATAATAAGAGGTATTTCCTTAGTTAGTGATCAATGGGGGAGGGCACAGCCATTGTGAGTGGTGCCATTTCTGGCCTGGTGATTCTGGATTCTGTAAGAAAGCATTCTGAGCAAGCCATGGGGAGCAAGCCAGTAAGCAGCACCCTTCCATGGCCTCTGCATCAGCTACTGCCTTCAGTTCCTGTGCTGTTTGAGTTCCTGTCTTGATTTCCTTCAGGGTCAGGCTACAATGTGGGTCTAATAGACACTTTTCTCTCAACTTGCTTTTGGTCATAGTATTTCATCACAGCAATAGAAACCGTGAGTGGTTTGTCAGAGTAGTAATGGAGACTGGAGAGGAAAGAAGCATTTGGTCCAAGAGAGACTAGAAATGCACATTAGTGGCAGGTCAGATCCCCATTCTCAAAGAGACCTCATGTGTTGAGTCTTGCCCATTTGATTTCTGAAGTGTTCCATTTTCTAGTCCCAAAGTCATCTCAGAACAGTGGGTGAAAAGCTAGCAAATGAGGACACCTGCTATTTGTTCTCTCATGGCCACAGGCTAGCTAGTTCCCAAGCCCCTTCTCCATGGCCATGAATAGAAAAGATGTGCCCCCCCACCCCTCATATCATTCAGGCTGTGAAGAGCACTATGCAAAAGAAGGGAATCTCTTTTTCAAAGAAGAACACAAGGAACTGAGAAGACAGTACATGCTGACCTAATAAAGTCTCAGTGGCTTTGTGCTGCAGACATTGCTAAGGGTTTACAGGGTTCTAAATATGAAAGCAATGTTCTCAGACTTGTCTTTAAAAGGTTGCCCCTGACTTCTGCAATTTGGAGGGAGCTGGATTAGAAGAGGGGGCCATGGTGGTTGATGGAGGACACAGAAATCGCTTAGACCAAAGAAGTGACTGTGGAACTGAAGTCCTAGAGTGACAGAGGAAACAGAACAGAAAAATGAAGGCCTGGGAGTCAGGAGCCACATATGCATATGAAGCTTGAAGATGGTCAAGGTGACAGGCAGATTAATTGGTGACATTGTGTGGATTGTGAAGTTGTTTATTGCCATGGACAAGAAGAGAGGGTACAGGTCAGGGAGAGAGGACCAGTGGGTACAAAGTGCAGGATGGGGGGATGCTGAGCTGGGTATGGCTTTGAAGGATTCAGCTAGAGTTATCCTAGAGTTCTAACTAGAGCTAAAAGTCAAAGAGTTATTAGTAGATGGGTGGCAGCATCCAGAGATGATCATTTTGCCCATATGCTGGTTGTATTCATAGGATGACAGTGTGTGTCCTAGTCATGGTTTCTATTGCTGTGATGAAACACCATGTCCAAAAGCGAGTTGAGAGAAAAGTGTTTATTAGACCCACATTGTAGCCTGACCCTGAAGGAAATCAAGACAGGAACTCAAACAGCACAGGAACTGAAGGCAGGAGCTGATGCAGAGGCCATGGAAGGGTGCTGCTTACTGGCTTGCTCCCCATGGCTTGCTCAGAATGCTTTCTTACAGAATCCAGAATCACCAGGCCAGAAATGGCACCACTCGCAATGGCTGTGCCCTCCCCCACTTATCACTAACTAAGGAAATACCTCACAGCCAAGTCTTTCTCTTGGGGGCAGGGGTTCTGTGTAACAGCCTTAGCTGTTCTAGAACTCAGTGTGCAGCCTAGGTTAGCCTCAAAATCCGCACAGATGGGATTAAATCCCAAGTGCTGGGATTAAAGGCTTACACCACAATGTCCAGTTATAGCCCAATCTTATTGGAAGCATCCTCTCAGTAAGGTTCTCTCCTTTCAGGTAATTCTACTTTCTATGTCAAGTTGATCTAAGACTAGCCAGCAGAGCGTGCATAATATTTTGTCTTTCAAACACACACACACACACACACACACACACACACACACATACACACACATACATCTGCAACCCCCTATGACTGACATGTGTCCTACCCTGATTGTGCAGTTTTATAGGAAGTTGCCAACACAACAAACCATTAGAAGCCTCCAATGAAGCAATTATAGAATGTGGAAGAGACAATCAATCTCTATAAACTGCAGTGGGAACTACACAGAGATAGAGCAGAGATAACGGGCTTACTGCAGTTAAGTCAATACAATTTGATTCCTTATTAGAAGCTGCCTGCCCCTTCCACCAGCACACAAAAAGAAAAAAAAAAATGCCTCTTGCAGTCTATCATTGCCCATCCACCAATCAGCTCTGATCTCATACGCGTCATTGTGCTATCACGAGGGAAATTTTCACACTGGGGAAGTTATTCATGAAGATCTTTTGACCACGGTGGCGGCTGCCAGGTAATAGAATCCAGCATTCCTTTTGTGCTTCTTGAGACTGAATAACTCTGCTCAAGCCATGTTCAATGTCTGGCAATGATGACAATGTTAAAATTTCCATTGCACTGTGGCAGCCCTATGCATGCCATCCATACCTGTAACTCCTTCACAACAAACTTGTCAAGTGCATATTGTTTAGGTTCAACATATAACAAAAGGAAGACACCGTCTAAGTCATGGTGGGTATCACAGTGGCATCACTGTTTCAAGCCAGATCTGTGTGACATCACAGTACATCCATCCAATTCTAGCCCTCTAGCCTGCTACCTTAGTCTGAATCCATTAAGTTTCCTCTATATTCAGCCCATTCTCTTGATCTTTGGGCTATCAGAAGATCCTTGCTGATGCCACCACTCACTGTCCTGAGCTCACACTTGGAAGTAACTTATTTTTTTAAAAAATAATTTTATTAAAATAACTTTTTTCATTTATTTTATGTACCAAGTGAAGGACCCCTCCCACTTCTTCCCATCTACCCCCTCCCCATCCATTCCTCCTGTGTCTCTGGAGTAACTTACATGGGACCTTGAATAGAGTGACACTTGTTGGGAGTGACTGTACTGTCTTCCTATTGTCACCTCTGCAATCCCCCTTGTTGCTTCTCTAGCCTGGTTCAGTGTGACACCTGACAGCCTTGCTCTCTTTCCTCATAGCCTCTCACTAAGGTAAAAACTCCTGAGGACTCCAATTTCTTAACCGTATTCATTGTGGGGTTGTTTTAAAACCATTTGGATTCGGATCCCCAGATAGCAGCATGGTGCTACATAGAGAAGTCAGTAACGGATGCCGAGTATTATTTTATTGCTATTAATGAAGACAGAAACTTCTCTTCACTGATTGGATTCTCTTCAGTGCAGTGTGAGGAAGGCATGAGGCTCTCACAGCTTTTAGTATTCCCGTGTTCATGTGTATGTAAAAAGTTTCTTGTTTTTTCTTGATGGATGTAAAAAGCATCAACCAGAAGACTTGGGCTATGCACAGGTCACTCAAGGAGCCTGTGCTTCTCTGGTTGGAAAAGGGTTTCCCCAATCACTTAAAAACAGGAAATTTCATATTTAAGAAAAATAATTAGATATATTGTTTAACCCTTTTGTAAAAGACATAGTCACAGGAAGCCAGAAGTATAAGGGGCAGTTTACTTTTAAAGAATAGAGTGATTTTTCTTTGCTGAAAAACTGAAGTTCTTCTCTAGGCTTCTTTTTCAACCATACTCTATTTTATTAAAAAGGGAAGGTGAACCAGCCCTTAGGACTCTGACCTGTCTTTGTATTGACTCATCTGGAAATAACGAAGTTCTCATGTTTCCTGATCTGATGCAGCCACACAAAGCCAATCACAGAGATTCTTCTCCTCAAGGGATTTCTTGGTAAGATGTTTCACATGTCTGCTAGAGAACTACTTCTCACAAATGGCTGATTGCATTCTTCAAGCATTCAGTATGAATGGCATCCCCAACTTCCAGTGTCTCCAGTAACAGCTTTCTCCGGTAGAAATGACTTCAACTTTCCAAAATCAAAGTGCCCCCTCCTATCAGATGAGTAAAGTTCAAATCAATCCTCTGGGTTGATCCCTTAGGTTTGCTTTCTGCACCACATCTTGACCCAGGACCTGTGGGAAGAATTAAGGGTGAGGTAAGAAGAAAAATGCTTTGCACTCTTTTCCCATTCTCCATGCTGGTGCTTTATCTAGCTCAAACTTAATAAAAGTCTCATGCATACCACAGCTCTCTGTGAGCTCTGCACACACACATCAACTCTGTTGTACCTGGAGAACATGGTCTCCCTGGTGGTATCTACCACCTTTGGCTCTTACACTCCTTCTGTTCTCTCTTCCACAGAGATCACTAGTTCTGGGAGGAGGTGTGGGAGGGAAAAGATTTTTACCAAAATGCATTGCACAATTTTTTTTAGAAGAAAATTTATATTCCAGAAATGGACACGAAAGTAGGTTGGGTTCCAGGTGTGGAAAGCTTTGGAATATCTGCTTTGATAAAAGAAGTTGCTAGTGCTTGAAATATGAGAACTTGGATATCCTTTCTTTGCTTGTTCATTTCTGACAGTTTCCTGTCTTGGTCTTGAACAAAGCTGGTTTTGAACTCTTGATCCTCCTGTTTTCCTCCCAAGTTCTAGGTTACAGGCTTGTGCCATCACACCTGGCTGTAGCTGGCTATTGTGCATGTGTGAGAATAGCAGACTATGTGATAAAAAGATGCAACCGTGTCAAGGGGATAGACAGCCATCACGGATGCTTTGTTCTTCGGTGGGATGGTGTTTTGTTTTACAGGACTTACTTCCTGCTACTTCCCCACCTAAGACCGTACATTTCCAGATTTCAGGAATAATGCCATATGTTCCTCTGTGTCCCTTGTGCCTGGCAGAAAGACCCAGTCATTGTGGATGGAACAAACAAAAGGAAATATAGGAAAGAACCCGGAATCTCTTCAAACATCAAATAATAGAGTGTGACATAAAACCTTCCAAGATAAGCTCTGAGATGTTTGATTCTCATCCTTTCCAGAACTCTCTAATGACTTCATCCAAACACATGAGAACGAGAGATCTGCCACAGCACCAGCCACTTGATTTCAACTAGAAGCCCTAACAGGTTCTCTGGAATGCAGTTAGTCAGGTGGAGTGCAGACAAGTTAATACCAACAGCTCATCTTGATGCCTGCTCTGTCCCTAGGTTCCAACAAAGGTGTCCTCTGTGGCAGGACAGATGGTACTTACAACCCAACTCAGCATCTGGGAGATGCTTTTCATGCCAGAAATTAAGATGCATGTCCTCCTCTGTGCCCCTCACTTGGACAGTCTTGCCTGGAGCTTGTTCACTGGAGGGCTTCCTTGTCTATCAATGCTGTTACTGCAGATGCAGGCAGTGTGGCAAAAGCAGGAAGCTGAGCTGCAACTACACTGGAAACTTCCTGATATGACAATGGGATTCCCCTTGTCTATGAAGGTTTAAGGTTTTTATTTTGAGACACAACTATGCATACTAGTCTGTCCCCAACTTGAAATGTAGCTTAGGTTGACCTGGAATCATGATTTTCTGTCTCTTGATTTCTGACGCATACAGCACTGTGCCCAGGCAATTCTTTTATTTTTCCTTCTAGTTGGCAATTACTGTGGACCTACTATGTGCCAATAGATGCTAAAGGAGAAATAGATGATCAACATCTGCCCTTGAGAAACTCACAGTCTGGGAGTAAGAAAGCAATTCAAATATGCTATAGAAGTGCCCTAAGGAGGGGCATTCTGAGACCCTGATGAATACAGAGGAGATGACTTTCTGGTTGGAGGAGGGCCAAAGTAAAACTTCAGTTTTAGAGAGGCCATGGCTTGACCCTCTAGATTCATATAAAGTAGTAACGTTTTTATAACACATGGTTTTAATACTTCCCCAGATTTGTCTCATTTTATTTTTTCTAAGTTTGGTGTAGAGATTGTTCTTCCTGTTTAAAGCTCAAGAAGTTATAAGGCATAGATAGGTCAGAAGATTTGCTCAAGAATGATGGAGGGATGGTGCTAAGATAGAGGGAGAGTCAGGCTAAGTCCTCCAAAGACAGCAGGGCTCGGAACTTTGACCTTAGATCTCAGGGCTTATCTAAACTGATTGTGGTTTGGATAGGGCTTTTAGCTACAAACAGAAGTTAATAACAACAACAAAATAAAACAAAATGCTTTGCAACACTACGTTTAGGGTGACTGTAGCCTGGCACTTGACTGCCAGCATGGGTCCAGCCCTCACCCCAGGAGGGTAAAAATTAGTCCTCCAGTGAGGGCTGGTTATTGTTGATCATATACCTTGTGCTGCTGGATGGACTGCAGTCCTGAGTACTTTTAGAAACCCAGCAGAGGGCTGAAGATGCAGCTTATTTGGTGGAGTGCTTACCTACTGTGTACAGTGCCCTAGATTTGATCCATAACACCACATCAAACTGGGTGTGGTAGCTGTAATCCCCCGTACTGAGAGATAGGGTCAGAATTAGAAATTTCAGGTGAACACTCAACTAAGTAATTAGTCCAAAGCAAGTTTAAGCTCTTTCTCCAAAACAACAGTGGATGCTTTTTGAAAGAGAGAGACAGAGAGAGAGAGAGAGAGAGAGAGAGAGAGAGAGACAGAGACAGAGAGAGAGACAGAGAGAGAGACAGAGAGACAGAGAGAACAGAAAGAAAGAAAGAAAGAGAGAGAGAGAAAGGAGTCAAATGGAGTTTTCCTGATCATTAGAAGGTAGATTTTTAGATTCTCATTCTTGTCTCTTGTCTGGAGTTTACTCAACAATGAACCAAATCTCCATCAGATCCTCAAATGCTGGAAAAGTAAGTCCTTAGCATCATTCGTTGTATTGATAGTCCTTCGGTCCAAATTCACAAACATGGTGTCTCAGGACTGAGAAAGATGGGGAAGCCAGAAAACATTTACCTCCTCTTCTAGTAAGCCTCAGGAGAGCTCATTTCCCTAACAACTCTATTCACTCTCCTTGGCTCTGTTTCTCTTCTCAGAACTCTTCTGAACCTTGTACAAATACTCAAAACTACTGCCACCCACCTCTGCACTGTGCAGCTGACTTCAGCTTTCTTCTCACCATCATTTGAGAAACAAGTTAATTGTTGACCAAACTCACTCACTGAGGTTTGTGGTTCAACCTTTTGCCTAAGACAACTTGCCAGCCCACCTCCAGAGATTGACCATACTTCTTGGGAAAGGAGGGAGAGCCCTTATTTAGCTGTGTGGTGAAAAATGGTTTCCTCTACTGATGTGAGGCAGATGTTGGCTGTGCTTTGAAAGGAGTCCATTTAGAAAGAGCAACTTCCAGGCTGGAAAGATGGCTCAGGGGTTAAGAGCACTGAATGTCCTTTTGGAGGACCCGAGTTCGATTTCCAGCATCTACATGGTAGCTAACAACTTTCTGTAATTCCAAGATCTGACACCCTTACACAGTTATACATGCAGGCAAAACACCAATTCACATAATAAATAAATAAATATTTTAAAAAAGATCAACTTCCTGTATTGAGTCTGTAGTTATTCTAGGCCAGTGTTTATCAAGTGAGATTCCCTGTATAGCAACAGCAGTAGCAGTATCTGAGAGTTATGTTCAGGGTAGAGCCCAAAATTTTTCATGTGTAAAAAGTGAAATTTTTTTGCTCCAATCTGAACATACTGAATCAGATATCTTGGGAGGAGAGCACACCCAACTGTTTTAACAAGACTTCTGTGGGATTCAGAGACTGGTAAAAAGCTTAGGAGCAAGGCCAGCCAGCCTACATTTAGTGTTGCATCCTGCAAGTCACACTCCTTAAGAATTGGCTACCCCTGCTTTACTGTAGATCTTCTCCTCCAGTCATGCTGGCACATCTGAGTCCACTGCCCACCCAGACAGAATACAAGAAGCAGAAGTTAGCTGAACAGATGCTTCAGAGAATTATTCTTTTTCTGCAATAGCTGGTTTTATCTACAAGTATGTGTGCTATGGGATTATACTTTTGCACACTGTAAATATTCGTCATTGTAAACATTGGTTTAATAAAATATTGATTGGTCAGAAGGCAGACAGGAAGTATGGATGAGGCTACCAGACTAAGAAAACGTGGGAAGAGGAAGAGGAGAAGCCAGCAGACACAGAGGAAAGAGGATGAGAATGCTGCTCTGAGAAAAGGTACCAAGCCACATGGCTAAACAAGATAAGAATCATGGGTAAGTTTAAGATTAAAAGTTAGTGAGTAATAAGCCTGAACCATAGGCCAAACAGCTTGTAATTACTATAAGACTTTGTGTGACTATTTGTGGCTGCTGGTACAGACCTCAGGGATAGGCTGGGCCAGAAACTTCTTACAGTATACATGGCTGAACAGTTTGGGCCGACTGTCTATATAGTTATGGCTGGATTTGCTTTTTGGTGTTTGCTGACACTTCCTCCATGGCTTGTCTATTGCCAGCATCCCCTGAAGTGGTTACCTGTTCAAGACTTAGGCCCAGAAGACAAGAAACCAGGAGACAGAAAAATGAAAGAGACATGCAAAAAAAAATTGAGCACAGATTTCAGAATCCAACAGCTGCTTTTGTTTCCTATAAGATAGATGCCTGAATTGTTTTCATAACCAAAAACATGAGCTTGAACCAAACTACCTTTGTTCTCACAGTGCAGATGTGGAGATCTAGATGTCTTTGTTTCATTTTTAATTCAGCTGTATTTTAATTTATATAACTATTTTATACCATATTTTTATAATCTTCACATAGAGAACAGGAATATTAGTAAGCAATGCTTCTTCTAGGTGTACATAATGAGTAAATACCTTATAAATGGCAGTTCTTTTTTTCTTTCTAATATAGTTTTGCAATAGGTTCTCACTATGTGGACTGGGCTGTCTTCAAGCTAAAAAATCCTCTGCTTCAGCCTCCCAAACCACTGGGATTACAGGCATATGCTACCACACCAGGTCTGATAGGCCAGTTTGTAACTATCAAAGATTCACAATCCATTATGAGTCATTGAACTATTTCAGTGGTGGGAGTTTTTGGTGGTGATAGTGCTGATTTTTGTTTGTTTATTTGTTTGGTTTGGCTATTTTGAGATAAAGCTATCGATATAGCCATAGCTGTCCTGGAACTTGCTCTGTAGACCTGGATGGCTTTGAATTCAGAGTTTCACCTGCCTTCAACTCTGGGATTAAAGACATGCCTCACCACACCTAACTCAAATGAATTTAATTAAAACTCATGGTGAAAACAAAAACTTAGGAGCCAGAAAAAGGAGTTATTTCTGATATAGGTACCAACTTTCCATGCATCATGGATTCAGCCACCTTCCAATGTTCTTTAATGATCATGGAAAGTAGCTGGGGGAACTTTATCTACTTAAATCATTTTAAACAACTCTCCTTTTCAAAAAAACTTGCCCCAAAGAAAGCTATGCTGGTTGGGCACACCAGCAACCTTCATTCACATCACTACCTATCTATTATCCCACTCTACCTATACTGCAGCCTTAAAAGGAAAGTCATTTTCACAACAGATCTATGTAACTAGAAGCTCCTGACTACACTCCATCAGGGTGAGGGCGCGACTCGGCATAATCCAGCAAAAATATCTACAACCTATCCATAATTATTATATCTCAAAGATTATTATTTCTCATAAAAGATCTGCTTCAATTAATCATATCTCTTTGCTAAGACTGTATCTTTTTGACTTGGTAAAATTATTTTTTTTTAAACTTTATTTATTTATTTGCCTTGGTGTTTGCCTGGAACTGGAACTACAGACAGTTGTTAGCTGCCATGTGGGTGCTGGGAATCGAACCCGGGTTCTCTGGAAGAGCAGACGGTGCTTTTAACCGCTGAGCCATCTCTCCAGCCCCAACTTGGTAAAATTCTTAAGGATAGTACTTTCTTGAGTAGTCTTTTTATTAATAAATATAACTCATACAAATCTTCTGTTATCCTCGATGACTTTGTGATGAATATGGCCCAAGATGGGTGTACAAGCTTGGTAGCTCATCCTAAGTGCAGAAGGTAGAAAGTATGAAAATAGGATCAAGAAGCTGCCAGACTGCCCTTGCCAAGTTCAGACACAATTGAAGCCACTGACCTTCACCAGTTTTTATGAAACAAGTGGCTATTTTTCAGCTGTTGCTAAGCCTCCTCTTTACATTTATCATATTGTTTCTGATCCCACATGCACTGTTCCTATTAAATCATTCCTTATTTTTTTTTTCTGTCTTCCTAACTTAGCTTGATGGCATGGCTATTTTGTTCAACTCTCTCAATCCCCAAGACCCACATAGACAACACTTCCTTCTCTTGCCCTAAGTAAATCCACTATTTTTTTCCCCTTCTCTTCTACTGCTGAACCAGGTTACCTTCAAAGTGCACAGCAGTGCCATAGACTACTTTATCTCAAATCCAAGCCTTGATTTGTGATAAACTTTCCTTAAGTATATTCAAGATTTTGTCTCCTTCTTAATTCTTGCTCAATCAAACTCCTTTCTATTTTATTAACAGCCTCTGTATCCTTGTGCTTTTCTTCACCTCAAACTAGAAATGTGGTCAAGGTCCTCATGTATAAACCTTTCTTGTTGGGTAGAGACCTCAGTGGTTAAGTACCTGCCTATCATGCACAGGGTCCTGGATTCACTTCCCAGCAACACAAAAATAACAAGGAAAACAAAACCTCTTTCTCTTTTATTGTCTCCTAAACCTCTAAGGAATCATTCATGGCCATAGATTCTACTTCTTTTCATATCAACACAGCCTTCTGGTTCTTTCTTCCATCATTTCTCTGTAACTTCTGACTTTCTACAGGCAAAACCATTGGCCTGTCTAGAACCTTCTTAACTTACTTCTTTGCCACATCTGACATTTTGGAATCTCTTTTAAACCCTTTCCTTTGATGTTCTCATACTGGTTTTTCACTGTCTCGCTCAACTCTTATATCTGCTTTTCAAAGCTGGTGTCTCCCATGGCACCCTTTTCTACATCTTGTTCTCACTCTCTCTCTTTCTGACAAAACTTTACCACATCCAGATTGTGATGTGGCTTTGCTTCTAGAGCACCCAACAGAGCATCCACTTGACAGAGAAACTCTGAGATGGTCTTTGTTGGCTTAACAGATTTGTTACTGTCTCATATTTATTCCTCAGCTCTATATCCCAAAACCTGATTTCCTGTCAACATAAAAAAGCAAGTTTATCTCTTTTAATGTAAACTTATATAAACTGAGTTAAAAGTGATATTTTTAAAAAAATAATAAATCAATGTTATCTGTAATAAGTAGATACTAAGAAGTTATATGTTTTGTAAATCATTGGAGTGGGATGTCTGGAACATTGATTAAGTTTGTGTTTGCCTTTATAAAAAAACTGTTAAACATTTTCCCAGTGACGGAGTCATTTACATTTTTACCATCAGTGTATGAGAATTCTGGTTCCATATCTGTCTTAGAGTTACCATTGCTATGATGAAACACCATGATCAAAAGCAAGATTGGGAGGAAGGGTTTATTTTGCTTACACTTTCACAGCACTGTTAATCATCAAAGGAAATCAGAACAGAAATTCAAGCAGGGCAAGAATCTGGAGGCACAAACCTGCGAGCAGTAGCTGATGCAGGGGCCATGAAGGGGTGATACTTACTGGCTTGGTCCACATAGCTTGCTAAGTTTGCTTTCTTTTAGAACCTAGAACCACCATCCCAGGGATGGCATCCCCCACAATGGGCTGGGCAATCCCTTATTGATCACTAATTAAGAAAATGCCCTACAGGCAGATCATAAGAAGCATTTTCTCAATTAAAGTCTCACTTTTCAGATAACTAGCTTGTGTCAAGCTGACATAAAACTAGCCAGGACAAGTGACCCTTCATCAACTTGACACACCGAACATATCACTGTTAAGCCATACCTTTTCTTTATCATTCATCTCCAAGATCACACATTAACATCAACATCACAATGTAAAACATTCTGCAAATTTTAAAAGTCCTGAAGAAGTCTTTAAATTCAAATGCTAAAATTAAGTCTCTATTAAAACCTAGAATATTTTGAAAAACTTGGTCTCTTCACCTCCTTTCTTGTAATCAGGTAAGACTTCCATGGAGAGATAGAGACCCCAACCCAGCCACAAAACCTTTGACCTACAATTTTCCCTGCCTACAAGATGTGCTTGAGTAAAGGTAATACAGAAATTTTGAGAGTAGCCAACCAGTGACTGGTCTAATTTGAGACCCATATCATGAGAGGGAGCACACTGTGCATTGCCTAGAGGGCCAGTACTCAGAGGTGGAATAGCCCAGAATCCTAGGATAGAACCAAACATGGCTGACAAAAAAAAAAAGTATATGAAATGATTTCTAACAATAGTCTGCTCTACTCATAGATTGGTACCTAGCTCAAGTATCATTAGAGAGGCTTCACCTGGCAATTGATGGAAACAGATGGCAGAGACTCCCAGCCAAACTTCAGGCAAAGTTCAGAGAATCCTGCAGAAGATGGAGAGGAAGGATTGGAGGAGCCAGGGAGGTCAAGGACATCACAAGACAACTCACAGAATCAACTAACCTGGGCTCATAGGGCATAGGGACTCACAGAGACTGAACAGGGAGTCTGCATGGAACTGACCTCTGCACATATGTTATAGTTGTGTAGCTTGGTCTTCTTGTGGGACTCTGAACAGTGGGAACAGGGGCTGTCTCTGACATTGTTGCTTGCTTTTGTGACTCTTTCCTCTTAATGGTTGCCTTGTCCAGCCTTAATAAGGGAAGAGGCTGGGAGAAGAGGGAGCAGAAGAGGCTGGGAGAAGATGGAGGAAAAACTTCAGTCTGTAAAAACAAACAAATAAAAATCCAGTTTCTTCACTGTGGGCTTTGTAAAACAAACAAACAAACAAAATACATGTTTACTTCATTTAAGTAAACTATGAGTTTAGTCACTCAGAGTACAGTCATCATCAAATCAAAGCAAAATCAAACTCCAAAAATGTAAATAACTCAATTTCAGAGGTCTGGAGTCACTCACCATCTTCTGGGCTCCTGCACAGGGCTTGGCCCAATTTTCCAGCTCTGCCAGCACACACAGCTTGTCTTCCTGGCTCCAGCTGGCTCCATTCCACAGCTGCTACTCAGTGGTCATTTTATGGTACTGGCATCTTTAGAATGCTGGGGTCTCCTGCAACCTGGCTGCACTTTCACCAATAGCCTTTCCTATTCTGTCTTCATGGTGTCCATCTTCAACTTTTCTCTATGACTCCTTCAGTCCTGGACATTCAACTGCCTTGGAGGCTGTACCTTTGCCAACGGCCTCTCCTGGCTTCTTACAATACCAAGCCTCAGTTGCTCTCCATGACCCCTTTATGCCTTCAAAACCAGTATCACTTGGGTGATGCTTACACATTATCAGATACAGCTGCCACCTTGGCCACCTCTGTAACACAGCTTCTGTGTGCTGACTCAGGAAACACTTCCCAGAAGATTTTACTTCAATGAAGATGGTCTCTTCTTACTTACTGTTAATTTCTCAGGTTCAGCTGATCAGCATTCCAGCAAAGCAAAGGTTTCACTTTAGCAGTTCTGGTATCTTATTAGTCACAGCTGATTCTTCAGCACCATTTACCAGAACTACAGGGTCTTCCCACAAAAGGCCTGGTAGAGTCTTTGCTTCCCCCCGGAACTCCACATGCCAGGCCTCCATTGTCTGCATTGTTCTCAACACTGCTACCTTCCAAATGCCTACAGGAGAGTTTATTGAGCTCTCAATCCTCAATGACTTTTCCAGCCCAAAGTTTCAAAGTCCTTCCCTAAACATGGGTAAGTCTATCACAGCAATACTGCACTCCTGGTACCAGCTTGTTTCAGTTAGAGTTACTATATTGCTATGAAATACCCTAACCAAAAGCAGCATGGGGAGGGAAATGAAGTTGACATTAAACTAGCCAGGATAATATCCATTGGGTCTTACCAGTTGTATGATTGTAACTACTCTAGTGACTATGAAATATTGTTATTGGAGTTTCATTTAAATTTCTATGATAGAGTTATTAAATATACTATGTATTTGTTAGTTATATTTGTCTATCTTCTTATTAGCCCTAAACTTAAAATAAACTGGAAAAAATTCATTGGCTAAGGAATGGTATATTTATTTTATGGAACAGTAGTTAGCCATGGGAAGAAATGATGACCAACCTAAATAGCAGCAAATAAGTTCCACGGGCAGTAGGATGAAAAAGGAGGCCAGATGTAAAAGAGCATACAGTGCATGTATTAATTTATATGGAGTTCAAGGTTGGTCAAGACTAACTCATGGAGGAAGAAACTCAGTAAGCATTGCCCGGTGGGTAATTGGATTGATAAGGAAAGATTGAGAAAGCACCTTCTCTGGGCCTAGGGTTGCAGTTCAGTTGGTGAAGTGGTTCTGTTGCTTTGCAAGTGTGAGAACTTGAGTTAGATCCTCCAGAACCCATGTTTAAAATGGCTGGGAATTATGTTGCAAAATTGCAGTGTCAGTTGTAGGGAAACAGAGACAGGCAGAATGCTAAGGCTCTGGCTACTCAGCTACTCAGCCTAGAGGAGACACTGTCCAAAAAAAAAGAAAGAAAAATAATTAAAATAGAAACCCGAAGTGTTTCTCATCTGGGGAACAACAGCTGACATTTGTTCTCTGGCTTAACACACACTTATACACCTACAAACTTACATGCACACACACACACACACACACACACACACATCTTTGAGTTTACAAAGATCTTTTATGCTTTTATTATAGGTGTGGGTTGCAAAGACACACTCCTTTTATCAGAATCCATCTAAATATAAGATCTGAGAATTTTTCTGTAGGTTATACCTTTTAAAATACAACAGTAAAATAATTTTAGAGTTTATCTTTCTTTCTTTCTTTGTTTTTTTAACTAGCGCCTTCTGCCTCTCCAGTCAGCTTTCCATGGCAAGACAGGAAGTGGGACTCATGGAGAGGTTGGAAACTTGTTAGGTGAGCCTTCAATTAGCACAGAGGGCAGAAGGTGAAATGCATGTTCAGTGGAGTATTCTGAGCTATCTGTGTGGAATTCATCCCTTAATTGGGAGGGCCTGCCCTGAAGGCTTGACGTCTCTAAGCTACAACTACTTTTGGTCATCTAAAGCATTATAGACCATTTTAAAGAATCTACTAGCTTAAAAGGGAAAAAAATGTTGCACTGTGTCTCACAAGTCTACAAAATTGGTGGCCTCGGCTATACAGTTCTTTCATTGGTCTTGCCAGTGACCACCCTTGAGGCTCTGTAGTGTCGGCTTGTCAATGAAGACCAGGAGACTGTAGGGATGCCTGGGTCTCTGTTTTTCTCCTATCAGGGTTTCTATTTGTGTATGCTTTTTCACAAAGACTCTCCAGCAGTGATGTAGCCACCTTGGGCCCTGATAGGTCTGAAAACTTCTAGCTCTGCAGTAGGCTCAGATTCCTATCATGGAGGCACAAGGCTCATCAGAACACAGAATTAGAAGCCACCAAGTATATGTTGTATGCCTAAAATGACTTGTTATTACTTCTTATATAGTCTTAGACTGAAAGAAAAGCTCAAGACCAGTCTAGACAAAAGGGAAATGTCCTCCCTTCATATCTGTTGCTGTGGTAAAATACTCTTGAGAGAAAGCAACTTAGTTTAGTTGTGGGGGATATAGTTCACCATCATAAGAAGTTGAAGCAGAAAATTCAAACAACTGGTCACATTACATCCCTAGTCAGTAGCAGAAAGAAATAAAAGCACACAAACTACTTACTTGCTGGTGCTCAGTTCAGTCTCTGAATCTTTGTGTAGTCAGGACTCCAGGCCTAGGGAATGGTTTCACCCACATGGGGCTGGTTCTTCCCACATCAGTTAACTTGATTGAGATCATCTCCAGCACACAAAGATATCACATGCGTACTCAAAATAGACAATTTCTCTCTGAAACTCTCTTCCCAGGTGATTGTAGGTTGTGTCTTGTTGGCAACTGAAGCTGACCATCACAGAAAGGGGCTAACAAAGTCTGATTCATTAAAAGCCAGCTCTATAACAGAGTACCAGGTACTTTTTACACATTGGAAGAAGTTTCCAGCTGAACTCTTCCTATCTGTTTCTCAGACTCTTTTTTTTTTTGATATTGCCTAATATTTTTATTTCTGTCTCCACTATGTAGCTGAATAATGTATTCACATATACAACAAAACCCTATCACTCCTTCCCCCCAGTACTTGGGATTAAACCTAAGCCATCACACATGCTAAGCAAGTGGTCAACTCCTGAGTTACATTCCACTTCTCTTTTTAACTTTCCGTTTGTGTTTTCAGTGTGTATGTGGTGGTGTGTGAGTGTGGAGGGAGACACCCACTAAGTTTCTGGTGTCCACCTCACTTTGTAGCCCAGGCAGACCTTGACCTGGAAATCCTTCCACCTCAGCTTTCAGACTGGTGGGATTTACAGGGGGATTTACTTCTCAGGATGCTAATCTCTCTCTCATTCAGGTTAATTTGCATATCTCTCCCAGGAGAATATTCATTTCCAAGTTCTTGATAGAACATCTTTTAGCTTTCAGGTGCTAGCAATTAAGGTTTTAGAATTTTCCCCGTTGCTCTATCTTTGCCTTCCATTTATGGGTTTCAAAACCATAACGGATGTAAATTCCTGTTGTTTTCATTGGTGCTTTGACAATTATGATTATGGATATTTGCAAGAAAGCCAGGATAAGACTGACTTCAAGAGCTGTGGGTGGAGTTCAAAGATAGAACATTTGCCTAGTTTCTTCAAGGTCCAGAGCAGCTCAGGGCCCAATAGAGTGCGGTAGCAGGTAGCAGATGCTTCCAATCCCAGCACTAGCAGGGTGTTGTCAGATAAGTGGGAAGTTCAAGATTCCTATCTGCTATAGCAAGTTTGAGGCCAGCTGGGGCTACATGAGATCATGCTTTTGAGATAATGCAGGCATTTTCTTCGTTTCTCTCACACAGACCTCTGCCCTCACGCATCACAAGAGCCCTCCACTTATTTCAGGAGTCCTTGGAGTGTTTCAGGCTCATTACCTCATATAGGAAGGCCACAGACCAACACAGGAGAACAAAGGCATCCCTTCTCAACCTTGAGTCTCAAAGGTACCCTTTCAAAAGCCAGGCGAAGGAATACAGGTTGGTATAAAAAGTTTCTTTCAAAAGCTTTGCTTTTGTGTGTGTGTCCAAAGATTAAGAGACACTGAGTGATGCTATAGGAAAACCAATGCTTACTATAGTTTCCAAGGACTGGGCTTGGGGAGGGGCTAAGGAAAAGAAAGAGAGTTGTAGTATGTATTTCTGAGTAGGGGCCCAGAATACTGTTCAGATTTTGAGACATTGCAGGCCAGGGTCCCTATGAGCCCCCATTCTAGAATGACAGTGGGGTGTAAAATGCTCACGAGCAGTTAGTGACCCATGCAGGAAGCAGGAGGAAGCCAGACTGGGCAGGGGAAGAGACCAAGCTGTGATTGGAGCCTTGGGAGAAGGAACTCCAGAGTAAACATGACTTATGAGAATGGTTTTGTCTTGGGCAGGAGGACAGGAGCCCCAGAACCCCACTTCACTCAGTCCCTGGGCATAAGCTGCCCTGCAGAGCGCATGGCCTTGGGAACTGTTGCTTTCTGCATCCGGAAAGACTGAAAGCTGGAGATCATCTGCCTGCTGTCCTCTTCTCCACAGCTGGGCAACATCTGCCTGCATAAAGAGTAAGCTGGACAGTGTGCCTCCAACTCTGCCTTCCCACATGTCCCCTCATGTGCCAGGAGAGGTAGCACTCCTCAATCAGGAAGGCAGTGGAACTTTTAACTAGCTATAGGAAACCTGAAGAAGGGGTCTCAAGGCTGGTAAAGAGGAAGTACCCAGGGCTGAATGAGAGGTATAGTAGCAAGGTTCATAAAAGACCCAAAGGAATAGAACAGCATGGGAGAGTCTGGAGTTTCCTGTACTGCCAAGAGAGACCAGAAATAGTAGCCAGAGAATAAAACTAGGGTTTCTATTGCCATGAAGAGACAACAGGACCAGGGAAGCTCTTACGATGAAACCATGTCATAGGAGTGGCTGGCTTACAATTTTAGAGGTTCAGTCCATTATCATCATGGCAGGGAGCATGGCAGCATGCAGGCAGACAAGGGCTAGAGAAGTAGCTGAGAATCCTACATCTTGCAGGCAACAGAAAGTCAAGTGAGACACTGAGCTCAGGAAGCATCAAAGCCCACCCCTACAGTGACACACTCTTTCCAATAAGATCATCCCCACTCCAACAAAGCCATACCTCTTAATAGCACCACTCCCTGTGAGATTATGAAGGTCAATTCCATTCAAACCATCACAGGCTCTTTGGAGCAATTGATCCCTGGGTTTGATGGTAGGGCAGAGACCATGATTGCTTATAAAAGTAGGACCTAATGGAAGACTACCTGGAGCCACGTTTTTAGATTCCAGCTAGAACAGATGATGGTGCAGAAACAGATCTCATCTACTTCTGTTCAAGACTGAGTTCAAGTTATGCTGAGGCCTACTGCCTCTATCAGTCTAAACAAGTCTTCCTGAGTAAAAGAAAAGAGATAGAAAACCCAAACTGACTGAGTTTAATCTTAAAATGACAGGGAAAACTCCAAGTAACTGCTTTATTGAGAATTCTATAGATTTGGGCTAGTGAAATGGCTCTGCATTTATGAACACTTCCTGTGCAAGCCACTGGGCTGAGTTTGATCATTGGATCCCATAATGAAAGGAGACCTTTAAAAGATGTCAAGCAGGGCTGGAGAGATGGCTCAGTGGTTAAGAGCACCCTCTGCTCTTCCAGAGGACCCGGGTTCAATTCCCAGCACCCACATGGCAGCTAACAACTGTCTGTAGTTCCAGTTCCAGGCAAACACCAAGGCAAATAAATAAATAAAGTTTGAAAAAAAAAAAAAAAGATGTCAAGCTTTCCCAAGAGTACTGCGGTACATGTTCACACACACACACACACACACATATACACACTCACACCATTAAAAGTAAAAAAGAGTGCTAGAATCATGAATATTTGAGTTTTCAATCATTAAGCCACATGGAGGCTCTAGATGAATACTAAGTTAAGTTATGAGAAAAATATTTGGAAAGTGACATTTCTATTCATTTACACCATAGATTGAAAATTCATGCTCGAATATAAATATGAAATGATCAAAGACGTAATTATGACTTCAGTCAGTAAGAGAAATAACTATGAATGAACCAAAAGATCCAAGCTTGCTCTAGGCCATGCATGCAGCATCTGAGAAGGCTGTCTTAAACTCCACACTGCGGACATGGCTGGCGCTTCAAACAGATACAGCTACCTGCGTGATCAAGAACCCTGAGTTCTTTATGTACATTCTTTTTACAATCACACTGCCATGTGTCAGGCTTAAAAACAGTAACTAGATATTACTGTAGCTAAAATGAGTAGAGAAATTGAAACTCAGGGGACAGAAGTGGTCTTTAAAAAATCTTGGGCAAGAAATACCAGCCTCTTTTGCTTTGGGGGAATGGCAGTGGAAATGGAAATTTCACACCTTCCCTGTGAACCTTACAACCTGCAAGCCTTCACAGCTCTGCAGATCCACCTGGAATGATGTGGGAAAGGCTCTTGAAGAGTTGCTGCTGGATAAAATGTACATGAGGGACATGGGGATGGCCTCTAACTTGGCGGATGATGGTGTCATTTATTCATATGGAAAAGCTTTCTGAGGGCTAGAGGACAGTTTTGTGAGAGAAAAGAAGCAAGTGTGTGTGTGTGTGTGTGTGTGTGTGTGTGTGTGTGTGTGTGTGTGTACTGGACTTTTGATAGCACTAAACATCTACATGCTTTGGCTTTGTCTCTTGGACATCCAGGCTGGGGTTTGCAGGTGAGAACATGGCAGGAGAGATTCATTGGAGAATCATGAGCATAAACTTAGCATTCAGAGCCAAGGACTAGCTAAGATCAGTTGTGGATTTAGTGTATGTAGCTATAAGCCAGTCCAGTGCCTAGGACAGATTAGGTCTCTAAGGTTATTGCAGATGGTTGTTCCATTTTTACTGCCTATATTTTCCAAGATGTTCACAGTATAGTGTGAGTATATTACTTTTATAATCAGAAAACAAATAAAACCTTAATAAATCTGCTGCTGGTACTCAGAAATGCATCTGGGCAACTTCCCTGCTCTTCCTCTTAGTAAAGAAAAAAGGCATTTTACCTGGAATGAGCCTTAAAAATATTAATGCACTTATTTAATTGAGCATCTTTGAGGCCCTGTTTGCATGCAAATCAGCAAACCCATCTCCTGTGCAGTGCAAATGAGCCACTCACAAGCTAACTGTGTCTTGCTGCTGATTGAACCTGTGCCTAATTAGGAGCTGCTGCTTCCATTCTGGAGTGTGTAATAGTGCTGTTTATTTGTCTGGATTGGCGGGGATGACTAAGTTATTTTCCTCCCCCTCCTACCTCTTAAGTGAAGAAGGAGAGGACATGGTTCTGCCTGCGATGCCATGAGCCCAGTGGTGACACCTGTGTCCATATTTAGTAAAAAGTATGACAGGAGTCCACACATCTCAGGGACATTTTATCAGAAGCCCCAGAGAAAGAGTTTCCATAATTTCTCTGAGATGACTTTCAGACAGTGCTAAAAGAACTCCTTGGCCTGGACACGAATTCATTCAACTAAAATTCACTAGATTCCTTTGGTGTTCCTGAGCCTGCACTGGTCAGAGGCACAGGTTAGTATGACTTTGTATGTATTCTCATGGATTGCACATTCACATTCTAGGGACTCATTTTGGATTCCATTTGTTAAGAATGGGGATAAGGAAAATGGGGGGTGTTACACAAACATAGAACCAGTGGGGTTCAAGATCAAGACTCCATGTTACAGATAATAATGGCTACTCTCTGACTCTCGGACTGCTAAGCACAGATCTTTATGTGGATTAACATATTTCCTCTAACAACCTATGGAGTATGTACTATGGGTTAATGGGAGAAAAATCCAGGTCCAGAACTGTTAAAGGTGAGATATTAAAGGCAAAGAAAGGTTCAGGTTGTGGTCCAGCTGGAGTGCTTTCTTAGCAAGTATTCCCTGCACCTCATAAACTATGGGTGGTGTTAACATCTATAATCTCAGCTCTGAGGAGACAGAGACAGGAAGATCAGAGCTTCATAGGGAGTTTGAAGTCAACCTGGGTCAGAAACCTTGCCTCAAAAAAAAAAAAAAAAAAAAAAAAAAAAGGAAAAGGGAAAAGGGAAAGGGAATTAGCTAGGATTTGGGTGGAGGAGTGTTCCAAGCAGTTAGAACAAGATGTGGAAGGCAGAGAAAATGGATAAGGGTGAAAATATCTGGGGGAATGCAAGTGACAGGTGTTGGTTCTGAGTGGCAATTGGGTTAAGTCGAAATCTGAGAAGAGGACCTAAGGAGGATGTTGCTGAGGGTCTTGAGATGTTGTGATTCAGAGAATGATAGAATCAGGTTTGCTGCCATGGAGACTGCCATGTGTGGTCTGGTTAGACTGGGGGCGACAGAGGCATTGGTTGATTGGAGTGGCCTTGATACACAGAGTAAAGCCACAGAACAGGAATGAGTGTGAATACAGGCTGATGCATGAGCTTGTGGACAGGTAGACCTAGTAGAGGTGACATACTAGTGTGAGGGAAGAATCAGCCAAGGCTGAGATCTCTCCTTGGTTACTGGATTAATGGTGGTGTTTCCTTGGGACTTCGAGTCCCAGGGGAGGAATCAGCCTGGTATGGGCAGATGGTACATGAGGCTTGTTGTTTTTCAGAGTCTTGAGACTGAGTCTCTGGGGAACAAGGGAGAACAATGGCCAAGCAAACCACCAACAGTAAGAAAAGAATATCCTGAATACAGGACTAACAGTCAAGCCAACAGCAGACACCTCTTATTCTTCCCCTCCTCCACCTACATTCTGGGTTTTCAGCATGTTTTATTGCAAACCTTCTTATGAAAACAGGATGGGTAAATAGAAGCTAACTGTATAGCACCAGCCGACTATGTAGTAAATGGCATTTTGTGTCTCTATCTTAGGACAAAACAGAGTAGAGAGGTAGCTCACTGGTCAGGAATGCTTGCTGTTCTTGCAGAGGACCAGGGTTTGGTTCCCAGAATTCATATCAGGCAGCTCACAAATATCTGTAACTCCAGCTCCAGAGGGTTCAATGCCCTTTTCTGGCCTCTGTGGCTACTAACCAGCTTATTCACTCATACACCTTTGTGCACGCACATGCGTACACATACACACTTAAAAATAAGTTAAATCTATAAAACAACAACAAATCCTAAAAGCCTGCATCTTTCACACATTTCTTGCTGATGTGGCCTCATCCTCCCCTTTGCTCTCGGGAAGAGTTTGTACTAGTTACAGCTTTCGTTGGTGTGACAAAATACCCCACAAAAGTGACTTATGGATAGAAGTATTTAATTTGGTTCACAGTTTGAAGCTATGATCCATCCCAGTGTAGAAGGCACAGTGTCAGCAGCATGACTCAGAAGGTCACATCACACCTGTTCAAGAAGCAGAGAAATGTATACTGGCACTCAGATTGCCTTCCTGTTTACTCCATCTGAGATCTTCGCCCACAGAGTAGCGCTGCCTAAATTTCTGGTGGATCTTCCTAACCCCATTCATCTAATCTAGAAATTCTGCAATTGAGCAAGGTGTTTCTCCTAGAGATTCTAGAACCTTTCAAGTTGACAATTGCTATTAACCCTCACAGTCCTTAATTCTTCAAACCTACATGCTCCTTTTCTAAGGAACCAGGGAGAATTTCAGAAGCCCATTCTTTGAGGAAGAATAGAATGTGATTTACCTATGGCCACCTTATGTTATAGAACAGAAAAGAGGAGCCACATTGTCTTTGTCTTCATGGCCTCATTTCATGTCAATAGTAGAGCTGGTGTTCAATGAGACTTGGGAAAAATCTCAAGGGTCCCTACTTTGACCTGCTCTTATCTCTTATCACAACCCTGAGAAGCAGTGTGGATGCAGGTTAGGGACCATTATCCAAGGGCACGCGAACACAAACTCTGGGCCGTTAACGTGATAGTCCTTAAACATGCTTTCTACTGTCCTGACTTTATGTTCTTTCAAGGACTTTATCAAAATAAAAACATATTAGGTCATACATCAAGAATGTTTGCACATGACAGTATGACCTTGTGACTAAACCATGCTAAAGCTAGTAGAGGTGGAGATCACCACACAAATGAGCCCTCATGAGGAGTGCTCACTGAGCATACAGGAAGCATAGCATAACACTGACTGTGGTCACTCCTGTGAGGAGAACAGAGCAAGACGAGAATAGTTCAAGATCATCTTCAACTGCATGGCAAGTTCAAGGTCAGCCAGGGCTACATGAGACTCTGCCTCAACAAACAGCAACAACCACAGCTGAGTCCAAGTCCTCTTCCATGAGATGTCCTTAGTAAACCACAGAATCGGCTCAGATATCAAAGAGGACATAACTCTTGATCTGTGCTGATTTAAAAATCTAAAACTTTTGGGATCACACAGCTGGGCAAAACAATAGTAGTTTTCTACAAACTTGGCTAAAGATAAGGCCTCTGCTGTGTGGGTTTGAACAACAGTTGCATAACTTCCTTAGCAGAAACGTGAAGGCTGCTTCTGTTGAGAACGTGTTGAGGCTTTTCACTGGGACCTGTGAGTGAGCAATGGCTACCTGGAATGAGGTGAAAAGGCTTGTCTCTGACTTCACCTTCTATCTGTCTCCTTTGCTACCTCAATCTTTGGGTCAGATTTTACTTGATTCTTAATGGAGGCAATTTGATTATCTTTAAAATGTTTTCCCAGACTCCAGAAATGACTCTGTGGGTAAAGATGCTCACTACCAAGCCTGACGGCCAGTTTGATACCTGGAACCCACACAGAAGAAGGAAAGGAAAAAAAAAAAAAGATTTCTAATGTTGTCCTCTGGAGAAAGGAGGCTTTATTTTTGTTTGTTTGCTTTTAATTTTGTTTTGAGGCAGGTTCTTACTGTGTAGACCAGGCTGGCCTGCTTCTGCCTCCGGAATGCTGGATTAAAGGCATGTGCCATAACTGCCTGGCCTTCACATAGTCACCTGCCCTCCCAGCTAATACCACAGCACACATGCACATACAAACACATACATAAGTACATACAATACAAATTTTGCCCAAGACTGTGACACAGGATTAACTTGGCCTGTTACCTGAAGGAGCTGATACCTTTTCTCTGCCGACCTTTGTGCTTTTTCAGCAGCTCTACCACCAGAGGTCTCTCAGCTTTATCATAATACCCAGGGCAAGTTAGGGGGCAGAGACATCTATGTGAGATGTGGAGACATTTGTGAAAGTTACAGAGATATCTGTGTAAGATGATGATATCAGGAGCAGGAGCACAGTGCTGTATAGGACAATGGAGCTATATCTTACACAAAGAAGAAGAACATTTCCCTAATCCATGGCCAACAGAAATGTACCATAATTCAGTCTGCCATGAAAGTTACAGGTGCTTCCACTCCATTTGGAGAGTAGCTTATGGTCCTTCTCTAGATCGACTTGGAGTGAAGCCTCCTCAACACAAGACTATTCCTGTGTGCTCTTTACATTTGACTTGACCTCATTTCTATTATCCCCATGCCATACAACTCCGTGTGAATTTTTAGGAGTTGACCATACCTTGGAAAAGAACTGAGGTTCCTTGTTATTGGTGGGTTTTTTTTTCCTACATGGCTACTTCTGATTCTTAAAAAGAATGAAGTGTTGGGGCTTGGTTCAGTTCATAAGACAAGAGCAGCAGACCTATAAGCATCACCTTCTATAGCCAGGAAATGTTCTAGAAGAGATCCAGTGTTGTCAGCACAAGCTTTAGAAATGATTTTGCTGGGCAGGACAAGTTTAGCTCGGAGCAATGGTGACTGAGAGAAGATGAAGACTGGAAATGGTCTTACTCTGCTGAGATGGATAACAGGTGTGGTGATTTGAAAACACCATAGGAAGTGACACTATTAGGAGGTGCTGCCTTGTTGAAGTAGATGTGGCCTTGTTGGAAGGAGTGTGGTACCATGGGGACAGGATTTGAGACCCCTTTTGCTCAAGCTTCACTCAGTGTGACATACAGTCTACTTCTGTTGCCTGGAAGATGTAGCACACTCATCTACTTCTCCAGCACCATGTCTGCCTGCACACTACCATGCCCCACCATGACGATAATGAACTGAACCTCTGAAGTGTAAGCCACCACCCCAATTGCATGTTTTTCTTTATAAGAGTTGCCGTGGACATGATGTCTCTTCATAGCAATAGAAACCCTAACTAAGACAATAGGCTACTGAAGAGAAGGACATCCTAATGCATGCACAGGAAGCCACTCTACATCCCTCACTTATTCTGTGTACTTCCTACATCACAAGAATTCCTAGGAGCATCAAGCCATGCTCTTATTTTATAACATCCCTTCACCAAAAGGTTATTAAGCACCTATGCAAGGGCTCCATTCATTGCCTAATTAACAGCTGCTTTTGTCTTTTTCCTTAATTTTTTTAAACATTTATTTTTTATATATACAGTGTTCTACTTGCACATATGCCTGGATATCAGAAGCAGACACCAGATGTCATTATAGATGGTTGTCAGTCACCGTGTGAGTACTGGGAATTGAACTCAGGACCTCTGGAAGAACAGTCAGTGCTCTTAACCTTTGAGCCATCTCTTCAGCCCCTTTAATTTTTTTTATTACTTTATTATTTATTTTGTGTGTGCACATGTGTGTGTGCCTGATTTTGGGTGTGCCACCAACAAGGGACCGCTTGTAGCAGTTGGTTTCTTCCTTCTACCAGGTGAGGCTGGTCAAAGGCAGAGTATCGGGCTTGGTGATAAGTGCTTTTACCCACTGACCTGCTGTTTCTCAAGTGAACCTCTCCAGTGCATCCCATTCCCATTCCAGATAGAAATCCCAGCTCCCAGGAGAAAAGCAGATGATGGCCAGCACTGCTAGCCACTGTACTCACAGACTGACCTAAACTGATGGAAGCAGGTTTCAAGGAAGGTGTCTTCTTGGGAGACAGGCATTTTCTCTCTTTTAATGTGAACAGCAAAGTAACTGGGGGTTCTGCTGAGGCCTCAAGAGAAATCAGCTTTAGGGTACAGATGACATTACTGATAACCAGAAGAAAAGATCGGTAGAATCCAAGCTATTGATGACCTCATGAATCATTGACTTCGTGTGTGTGTATCATTGACATGATAATGTGTGTGGACTTCTGTCATTTAAAAAATTATACATATTTATTTTCATGGGGAACATAGCAGGTTGTGCTTGTCAAAGTCCAAGGACAACTTGCTGGCATCTGTTCTCATTTCTTGCTATGTGTATCCAGGGACATCAGGCAAGATGATGAGTCCCTTTGCCAGGCACAGTGTCAGGCTTGGGACATAGTCAGTGAGACACAGTCTTTGCTTCTGGTGGGGTTAGCAGAACATTTAGTTCCAAGAAATCAGACTAAGAATTTCAGTAAACCCTGAAGGTTACCAGAGCACCAGGGAGGGAGGCCTCATCCAGTCACAGGGTGAAGGGACACTTCCTGGGGGAGACGTAATAAGTTTAACCCTGGGTGACAAATTGTTATTTGCTGAAGAAGAATTTGCTTGAGTCTGAGAAAGACAAGCTCATTTAAATTTCAGAATGATCTCTCTTGTAGATTGTGGGATAGACAATGTCTTACTCTCAAAGGTTCATCAATCTCAGTACCCTGAGGACTTAGGGTCAGATACCTATAATCAATTCTAGCACTTGAGAGGTTCAGGTAGGAGGATTGTATGTTCAAGGCTGGCCTGATCCATAATGAATGTCTAGACATCCTGAGCTATAGAGCAAGATTCTATCTCCAAAACAATAACAGTGGGCATGGGAGGCTGAGAGAGAGGCAAAGACAGAAAGATGAAAACAGAGAGACAGAAAGACAAAGTTCTCAAGAAGGAGAAACAAGTGCCCCCATGTTATCAAGGAACTAACCCCAATGACAATGGGGAGGGGAGATCAGTTTTATTAACTGAGCATACTTCAGGATGGTATTAAGACAAAAAGCACCATGGGAATGGTACTATGCTAAATGCCTCACATTTAATTTAAGCCATATAACATATATACTTAGCCTTCAGAATCTGCTGGGGTTTGGATCTAAGACACCCCAGGGATGCTCCAGTTCCCCATACACACTGGCATTGTTTATTTATCTTGTCCACTTTATCTCTCGGTTGCATGTAATCCCCAATGCAGTGAGATTGCTAAGTGACTAGCTGTACTCTGTCACTAAGAACCTATGGACAAGAGCAAACTGTCTGTGCATGTTTAGCACAGATGCAAATTTCTGTTAAGCAAATATTTTTCCTCCAGGTAGTTGGTTGAATGTATAGCTGCAGAAGCTACCTATGCAGAAAGCTGACTGTGTATGACTACATGTTGCTGTGCCAATAATACACTTGGAAAAGTTGGGATAAGAAGATCACATTAATTCCAAAGACATAGAGAAAGTGGAATAGTAAGGATTTGACTATTATCCACAGTTCACAGTTGTGACATGGTTCTAAAATTCAGCCACCTTAAGTTTCTGATTGCATGCCCTTTCTCCTATCCTGTGGTGCCCCAAACTCCTGGATCATCATCCAAAGACTTCTGAGAGGCTGGAGAGCTTGTCTAGTGATTAAGAGCATGTACCTTTCTGGAAGAGGACCTGAGTTAATTCAATTTCAAGGTGGGTCTCCTCACCTCAATTAACTGGGTCAAGAAAATTCCTCACAGATATACCCAGAGGCTTGTTCTATGTGATTCTAGATCTGCTCAGGATGACAATCTGTACTAACTAGCACAATCCCTGTGAGCAGCACTCACTTTTCTGAAACAAGCAGCAGCCTCTAGGCTGATGCTAGACCTGGAAAGGACAGGCAAGAGGCAAAAAGCCCACCAAAAGCCTGAGGAATGGGAGCCATAAATGAGCTTGGGTCTATAGCTACAGTCTTTTCACACAGCGCCTGGAGTGGGCCCTTTCAGCTTTGGGGAAAGGTCAGAATTTCAATCTGATGTTTTCACACATATTAAATGGATTTCAGAAGTACTGTTGCTGCCTGGCTCCTGTCTTTAAACAATGTGGTTAAGCTGCTGTTGCTGTGAGAGGCCACATTCCTTCTGCATTGTGATGTGGTTTTTGGAAGTCATGCATGCAGCCAGCTAAACCAAACTTAGCTGTTTTGTTAATGAGAGCAAGCTCTGGAGAGAAATGAATAGAGAATTCGCTTTCCAAGTCTAATTCAAAAAGCCAAATAATTAAGTTGGTGGGGGGAGTGTCCCTTGAGACTCCAAGGATGACCTGGTCCTTTCTTCATTCAGTGGGTGGTGGTATGTAGGAGGATGGGGTGCAAAGGGAGTTCCCTCATCTCCTCCCACTAACAAAAATACCTTCTAAGTGCTGTTCATGTTCACATTATGCATGCTGACAGTCCACTCATGTGTCTCCACCCCGTCACAGCTAATTCTGGCTTCTGCTGCCTCGTTCTCCAACAGTCATAGTTCACGTCATTACTCTGCCCAGGCTCTGTCTATCTCTGAGGAGAAATGGATTGATTAGGAAGCTGGTAAGCAGAAGTGCTGGAGTTCAGATTTCTGGTGTTTTCTTAGGGAGAGCCTGGAATTGCAGACAAAGACATTTTTCATCTACCAAGCTGCATATTTTTACTTAAGATATTTAAAAAAGCAATATCAAGCTCAGAAAGTAAATGTAACATTGATGCCAAATCAGATGAGAACTAGCACTTGGTATCAGCAGGAATATATTTGAATTTTAAAAGGCTAGCTGCATCTGACAGCAGTGTGTGTCTGCTTCGGAAAAGTCTGGGTTGGGTGGGGGGAGGGGTGAGCAGAACATTTCAACATCCGTCCATCCATCCTTATCTTCCTGCAATGTTACTGGGCTCTGATCTGAGCCAGGTTCTGTGTATGGCAGCTGTGACAGAAACAAGTAAAATGGAGAAAAATGGTGGCGGGAAAGACCTGAACCCATCTGAGCTCTGAATCTTCAGCAATTAATGAACCCTTCACCGAGGACTCTAATCCACAGCCCATGCCAACAATGCAGTCACCTCAGATGTTTTTAAGCTCAGGGTGGGCTAGATAGTGATCTGCCCATCCTAAAGAAACATTCACGTGGGATCTACATGATTCATTTGGAAAAGGAGTGTTTTCAGGGTGTTATGAGGCATCTGGAGATGATGTCATTCTTGATTGGGATGGGCTTTAAATCCAATAACTTGTGTCTTTAAAAAAGAAAAATAAACTCTGGCAACATAACACTCGCCTTAACATACCAACCGCCCTGGGTTCCCATCCCTAAAACCATAATAGCAGAGGAGAGAGAGAGAGAGAGAGAGAGAGGGAGGGAGGGAGAGAGAGAGAGAGAGAGAGAGAGAGAGAGAGAGAGAGAGAGAGAGAGAGCATAAAGGAGGTGGGTAAAGAAAGAGGCAGAGACTAGAGTCATGCATCTATAAATTACAAATCACATCTCTGCCATGAGAAGCTAAGAGGGTCACTGAGCAGAGTCTTCCCAAAAGCCTACAATAGAACACTTACTTGAACTTTCAATTTCTGGCCTTCAGAACAATGAGAATATTTATATATATGTCACCATTGCTCTTGTTTTTATCCACCAAGCTTATGGTCATCTGCGACTGTGTCACTGAGAAAAATGAATTGAAGGGATAAATGAATGATGGTATTCCTGAAGTGTGGAGATCTGCCCATGGAACATGACCAGTCTTTGTGGAGCTTTTATTAAAACAGGAAAGAGGTGAGAGTGAGGGCGAGGCACTGTGCCCTGTGACGTGCAAGGAGATAGGAAAGGCTTCCCACCTGAAGTGACATTTAGGCTAAGTATTAAAGGGCTGGTGATTCCAGAAAAAGAAAAGTTGGCACCAAAGGCATACACAGTGTGAGCTGCCTGACACTTTCAGGTATTGATGACTACAGTCCTTGGAGGTATCATAGGAACTCTCGGCTGGAATGATGCTCCCTACAGTCTCTGGGCATGTAAGACTGAGAAGCCCTTTGACATACACATCTATTTCCTGTCTTTTCTGCACCTGAGGGCACTAGAGAAAGAGTAGAGTAGCCAAGAGGTTCTGTGTGTTTCCCCTGTCAGGGCAAGTGGGCTAGCCCTGTCATATCCCTTGGTGAGTTTTGAGCTTTGGTCAGAGTAATCATTAGGGTTAAAGTCTCTCTTCCAAAGGGCTGCAAGAAACTACTAACTCAGGCCCAATCAACACAGAGGATAAAATCTTCCATTTTAGCTCAACTGTGGGATCTTTTTAGTCATAGGGCTTAGTTAACTAAATGGCAGTGAACTTGCTTTGACTTCAGCTGGATGTCACTTTGCAGGGCTTAGGACTGCTTTTGTCTAGAAATAGCAAACCATACTCAATGCCAATAGCTTCAACATACACCCCTGGACTCCCCACACCACCTCCAGCACACCCACAAGACATTTGTAGAATAGCCTCCTTCCATTTACTGACCCACTGAGCACTATTGAGTAGAAACAAATCACTCATATTAAGGTGGTCTCATGACTGCTGCTGCCATCCATTTAAGGAGATAGTTCAGGAAAGAAAAAGAGTAAAGAAATAAAAAGGAATAGGAATTAATGAAATGCTCTGGAAAAAGGTAGAACCGCCAGAGAGGACATTTTTCTTAGAAAATTTCATGAGTCCCTTCTTTTACATTTTACTGGGCAGAATTGTGATGCATAGTACATAGACTTGCAAAAGAAGCTGAGAAAACCAAGAGGAGAAGTGTACACCTTTAATCACAGCACTTGAGACACAGAGACAGCCGGAGCTCTGTGAATTCAAGGCCGGCCTGGTTTACAAAGCAAGTTTCAGACCAGTCAGGACTCTGTAGTAAAACTGTCTCAAAGAAAACAAAACCAAGCAAAACAGAGAGAGAGAGAGAGAGAGAGAGAGAGAGAGAGAGAGAGAGAGAGAGAGAGGAGTTGAAAAATATGTTTTCCAAAGCTAGGCATGTGAGGCATGATTGCCAAACACCTTTAATTTCAGCTCTTAGGAGGCAGAGGAAACCAGATCTCTATGAGTTCAAGGCTAGCCTAGTGTACATAGTAAGTTCCAGGCCAGTTAAGTCAACATATTAAACCTCTGTCTCAAACAAACAGACATACAAACAAACAAAAACAGCAACAGAACAGCTGAGCCTTTAGCTACTCTATCCTGAATGAAACATGATGGGACATAGATACTTCAGATTAAATTGACAAACACAGTCTTTCTTAAACTTAAATCTGTCAGTCAATACCTTTGGTTAAATTTCCTTACTAGGTTTATAGTTTCTATCAGCATTTCTTTTTCTGTATATTAAAAAAAAAAAAAAAAAAAAAAAAAAAAAAAAAAAAAAAAAAAAAAAAAAAAAACAGCAACAAAAACCAGCATGATACTCAATGCTTTGAGGAATTAATTCCATGGCCTACTGGCTTAGGGACACCTTGAATGAGTTACCCAACCCTACTAGTCACTCAGAATACCAGACAGCATTTTTTCCCTTTTGTCTGCCTTCAATGTCTCCAACTGATCCCTCTTTCTTCCTGGTATGTGTCCCATACTTATCATTTACATCCTTTTTTAGAGGGTTAGCCTCTTTCCTAAGTTTTACATCCCTGGTCCTCTGTATTTATATTTTAAAATATTTATTTATTCATTATTGTGGGAGCGCATGTTGGGTGTCAGAAGACAACTTGTGGTGTGAGTTCTCTCCTGTCTTTATGTGGGTTCCGGGATCAGACTCAGGGCAACTGGCTTGTATGACAAGTGTGTACCTGCAGAGCCATCTCACTGGCTGCCTTCCTTCCCATTTCTAAGTCACTCGGTGATGCGTTGCTTTGCCCGCTTGGTACCAGGGTTTTCAATCTGATCCTGGATGCTAGAAAATAGGTAAGAATTCTTCCCTTTCTTATGACATAGACATGTGTTGAAAACTCAACAGCTTTGAGACAGCTGAATTGACAGTCTAGTCTCTTAGTTTTGAATAACTTCTCTGGGCTGAAATATGTAGACAACTTAAAAGAGCAATAAAAGCAAGCAGAATGCATGTTAAACCCTACTTGTTCATTTTAAAAATAAAGCAAGGAAAAAATGAGTAGATGGTAGTGACTCACACCTTTAATCACAGCAATTGGGAGGCAGAGGCAGGCAGATCTCAGTGAGTTCAAGGCCAGCTTGGTGTACAGAGCACGTTTCAGGACAGCCAGGACTTACACAGAGAAACCTTTTCTCAAAATACCAAAACAAACAAACATATAGGACAAAATAATAATAAAAATACAAAATACAGCAAAGTATATGGGTTTAAGTAACCTGCCTAAGAGATCACACAACAAATGGATCAACTGTGGCTTGTGTGGGTCACCTGACTTTAAATGTAGTCCTGACCAGTATCCTTTGTTTTGTTTATCTGTGGGTCTACTTCAGTTCCTGCCCTGACTTCCTCCATGATGGACTGTGGGGTGCAAGTGTAATTGAAACTAGCCTTTTCCTCCCCAAATTGCCCATAAGACAATGAAGCCCTTTCAGACTTAACACATCAGTGAGACTGGCAGTGAGGAAGCTGCTGATAAAATGGCACCTTCATCATTGTGTAAAATGTAGAGTTCTCGAATGTTCAATAACTTACCGATTCTATCAGCCAATATGCTATAGAGTCTTAAGTTTCTAATTCCAATCACTGTACAGTAACACAAAAAAATATTCATACAATGTGAAAAGAATTTTATAAAACTATTTATTTTTTAATTAATTAATTAATTTAGAGATAGTGTTTCTCTGTGTAGCCTTGGCTATCTTGGAATCACTCTGTAGAACAGGCTGACCTCAAACTCAAGAGATCTGCCTGCCTCTGCATCTTGAGTGCTGAGATTAAAGGCGTGAACCACCACTATCATAAAAGCAGAGTCAGACAAGGAAAGGGCTAGAAAACATTCCAGAATATGAATGTGGAAGGGACTGAAGTGACCCGAACACCCTCCTCTCAGCTGACAAATCATTAAGAACTAGGAAAACACATTTATTTATTTATTTATTTATTTATTTATTTATTTATTTATTTAGAGGCAAGACATTACTACATATCCCTGACCAGCCTGGAACTTGCTGGCCTGGAAGTCAAAGGCTCTATCTGTCTCTGCCTTCTGAGTGCTGGTATTAAACATCTATATCACCACACTTAGCTAAAAAGAAATTCTTAAGGTTTCATTAATGCTTTAAAGCCCCATCTTTTGTTCAAGACAGGAGGTACTTGATTTTGTTAAGTTTCTTCCAAAGAGTGATGGCCAGACAGTAGACAAAATGAAATAAAAGGCGAAAGGAGAGACATCCTACAGCATGGTTTGCTAAAGCATAGACCTGAAGCTTCACACAATAGGTATGCCATACACCTTCCTAAACCAAAGACATTATTTTAGGTGGACAGGATAAAGCATCTTCTCTCAAGATCAGTATGGAGAGGGCTGGCTATATCAACAGAGACCCAAAGTTTCTTAAGACGAAATGAAGGGCTCCAGAAGAACCCAACACCTTTGATGGAAGTTCCCTTTCCAAATCTCACATCTCCACCCTCATTTGTAAGCTGTCAAAAGACCTGAGCCATATCAGTCTGTCTGTTATCCAGTTGCTAGCACCCACTACCTACAAAGAAATGCTGTATAAGCACTTGGCTGATGGGACAGGCATCTTGTGTTTTTGAAACATACAAAGTTCCCATGTCTCTTGTTTTCTGTTTCCATTGTGGTAGAACCTCAGCTCACTCTTTTTTCTGGACTCAGTGGTAGTCTAGAACAGATGCTTTCCAGCTCCTATGTGGATAGTTGGGACTGTGACCAGGTCTAGCCTATAGAGTGTATGCTATTACCTGGGCAGAATGCTGCTAAGCAGGCACAGGGACCCTGGTATTTCTGAGCTATGATGAAAGTGCCATCATATCATCAGATGAAACAGCTAGGGTTATGGAGGAAAGATCATTCCACAGAACTGAATCAGACCTCTACTATTGCTAAGCCAGGGGCGTCAGACTTTACTTTGTGGCTCTTAAATCTTCTCTACATAAAACAGAGCAGAAGCATAGATTAGACATAAACCAAGTTAAAGATACAGTTCATAACTATTGATGGAAGTCATTGGAAAACATCAGCTTTGCATGGAGGAAGCCTACTGAATGAGAAACGTAAGACAAAGTCCTACAAAATCTTGAGGACTCCTGAGAACTTTAAGAGTATCCTTACTAATTGGGCCTTGTTTTGTATTACCTACAGCAAGCTCAGATCAAGCACCTGGAAGAGTCTGCATAGCTCCACAAATGTATTTTTGTCAACTCACAGCTACCCTCCCTTGGTGTCCTAACGTATCTGGTTTCCTTTTCATCTCTCACACACAGCCTTGTAACTCTCCACGGGTGAAGGCCATAGAAAGGATTAAGGAAGGGTGGGGCAACCAGGATGTTAGTGTGACTAATTCCTCCTTTGATTTATAATAGGGTAGCTTAAAATCATGAAAGAAATGGTGATAATTTGTGCCAGATACACAGTAAGATAACTTGTGTCACAGGGTTTGAGGCAGTAAGCGCGACAACCAGGATGCTTCAGGGGCCGTGACTATCATAGGCTCAGAATTCCTAGATGATGTTCCAATATTGGCATTTGCTCCTGAAGCTTCACTTTGAAATTTTTTCGTTTGAGGGGGCTGGGTGGGAGGGAGGTGCACACAGTGTGTGTGTGTGGGGGGTGGGTAGTTGTGGTGATCCTCATGCATCAGCCTCCCAAATGCTGAGATTTCAGGTTTGAGCTACAAGTGATTTTCATTTTTGTTAGAAAACATTGCCTCCATAAAATTTCCATTGGTGTTACATATCCTGATGCAGGGATGTTGATATCTTAAAACTCCAGCTCCCATCTCACCCTGATCTCTCTTGTTCTCCACATTTGTTTGGATTCAGTACACAGACTGAAAACTAGTCCAGCTATTCATTGCCAGTTTCCCGTCTGTGATTATACCCATAAATGACTTACGACAGATGCACATAGACACATGTGAAAAAAATTCTTTATTAATTTCTCACATTTCATTACAAAATGTATGTTGCAAACAACTTGAATAACCTACTTGTGGTTTTTATTTTTATTTTTTATTATTTTTTTTGTGTTTAAACCCTTGGCTTCAAGGAGTCAGGATCCCTCTGTCTTTCATCAAGTTTCAGGAAACACTGATTATTGGAGTCAATAGGTTATCATTTTGCTATTATTTTCTTCTCTCAAGCTCTGAAAAAAAATGTCCTCTGTATAAATTAAACAACAAAAAAATGTTGTAAATTCTATGTCATTACAGTCAACAGAAACAGAATGCATCCAAAATGTGCGGCCACAAAATATCAGGTATATGTTTGAAAAAGAAAAAAAGTGACATTCTAGCCTTGTTAAAAGGATAATGGTCCCATATTTTTATTAACAGGTTAGCAAAACAAATCCAATGGATTACAATATTTACATGTTATTTGAAAAATAAAGTAGTGATAAAAGCATGTCACAATTATTTTCTCTTTTTTTCTTTCATTGTTTTGTTTGATTTTTTTGGTAACCATCACAAACATCCAATCCAGGTATGAAACTGTTTAGTACATTTCAAATGAGGCCAATCAAAAACAAATAAGAACACAAAAGAATCTTTGTCTAGATAGTTCACACTTTCCCCATGTTCTGCTTTCTTTCCATATGATGGCCCCCATCCCTAAAAAAATTAAATTAACATCCTACAAATAAAGATTAATAGCAAAAAAATTAAAAATTAAAAACAAAACAAAAACAAGAACATGCTTTTCAAGTAAAAACTTGCTTCACAAATTGGACATCATTCCATGGATTTTGAAGCTATGTGGGACACTGATATCTCAGTAATCCCTCTTCCCTTCTGGACCCGCCCCCCAACCCATCAACCCTTCCAAGTTAAACAAAACAAACAAAACAAAAACAAAAACAAAAGAGACATGATGATAACCAAAAGACTTAACATTCACCCATACACGTTCATCGAACATGTGAGCACATACACACACTTCTAAAACCTAAGCTTTAAGAAAGCTCTTCTCTACTTTTTGGAACGAAACCCTTGTTCACAATCAGAACATACTATAAATGTAGACTTACATTTAGTCTAAGCTGCTCTCGTGGAAAAAAAAAAGGAAAAGAAAAGAAAAGAGAGAAAAGCTAATGTGGGGAAACAGAACAGCTAGATGGAAGGAAAAAAGCACTTCCCAGGCTCCCTGTAGGATATGCCATCTCTTGCCCATGCTCATGGACAGGATGGCTCCCAGAAGAAATGAGAAAGCCTCATAATACTCAAAGCAAACAAAACACAGAGTTCAAATCACACACAAAAGCCAACCCAATAGAACAGAAATTGTTGGTGTGAGACGGATGACGTGCTCGTCAGAAGAAACGAAAGGGTGAGAGGACCTCTTTGTCTGGCCCACACGCTGCATAGCTGTGCTGGGAGTTTGGTTCTTTAGTTAAATTAAAAACGAAACAACAAAAAAAGGGCAGTTAACCTCTTTGTTATTTCCATGTTTAAAATTATAAAAATTCCTATGCACACACACACACACACACACACACAATCCTCCAACTCTCCCTTGACCTCAAATTAAAACAACAGACACACACAGAAGAGCTTATATGAAAAAGAATTGAATTTGTGCTGTGTTCGTAACACTCAAATTGAGAGAAAATAAACAAGCGGCCAACAAAACCCCACAATCACCTTAAAATTAGTTCACATGAACCTACCAAATTCTAAATTATAACTGAACACTAATAAACAGCTTACCTGGAATACAGGGTGACAATTCACACACAGTTATCTAGTAATTAAAGTCTGTTTCTTTTTTTTTTGTTTTGTTTTTTACTAAAATAATTAAAAAAATCACAGTATTTTAAGAAATAAAACCCACGTGGGGATTTTAAGCACAATTTGTGTTCCTTTCTTTAAAACTCTTTTTTTTTTTTTTTTTCTCCATTCACCATCCTGTCCAGCAGCTCTCTCTACATTTAACCATAAGAGTGACAGGTAGTACAGACAAACGCAGAGATTTCCCTTGGTTAAGTCTGAGGTACTAGGAAACAGGTGACTGTTTTATGCAAAGCAGTTTTTTTTTTTCTGTTCTGTCATTATTATTTTTTTTCTCCCAAAGCGGCTGCAGTTAGGTCTTGAAAAAGCTTAAGGTATTAAAACTAGAAAAACGCACTGAAAGTTGTGCGCCTGAAATGTTGTTCCCCTAGGAGAAGTCTTCTACTGAGTCCACACTTCGGAGAAGGTCACAGAGAGCGAGGGCCGAGCCCGTGGAAGGTTCTTCCCAAACCGCGCAGAGGAAACTTCCGTGGCGAAGATCCGGAAGGAAGGATGTAGTGACGGGAAAGGAGCCACATATTCCAACCATTTAAATAACTTTAATTTACATACTCACTCACACAGGTACCAGTGCTTTGAAAATAGATTGTTCAGTCCTAAAAGCAGCTTTGTTCTGTCTTCTTCTCTGTCCCCTCCCTTCTCAGCCCACGACGGCCCCTCCCACGTTTTCAACACGGTTCAAGTAAGGTTTGATAAGAATTTCACCAAACTCTTATTCGTTTTTGGCCTCTGCATTCTCCAGGAGAGATTTGTCGGCAGCTACTACACAGATGGCTACTGTTTGACTCTTTAGGGAAAAGTCTATCCCGATTGGCTCATCGTCTTCCTTTGCCTCTATGGAGGGTAGCTGCATTCTATCATCTACCATCTCTTTTGTATGGACTTCGTCTCTGCTCACTTGGTTGGTATCATGCAATGCCCTGGGAAAAGCAAAACAACGAAAATATTCATAAGCCAGATGCTGTGGCACATGTAATTCCAGTACTTCAGTTGTGGAGATGGGGTCAGGAGCTAAGTGCATGGGCTTCTGGAAGCCATGCTCAAGCTCAGGGATCATTCCCCAGGCATCATTATTTTGTTTGTTTTGAGGCATGGTATTCTCACTGGCTAGGTAAAATACAGTAGTCTGGTTAGCTAGGAAGCATAAGGGACCCTTCTGTCTTCACCTCCCCAGAGCAGGCATTACAACCCGCCCACCCCATGCCCAGCTTTTGTTTTGTGTTAGAGAAAGGGTTTCTCCGAGTAACAGCAGCCATAGTTGTCCTAGAACTCTCTTGGTAGTTCATGCCAGCCTCAAACTCTGGGGTCTGCCTGCCTCTCACTAGCAATACTAGGATTAAAGGCCTTGCAGGACATTTAACTGGACTCTGCATGGATCTGAAATCCTTAAGCATTCTATCAGTTGAGCGATCTCCCCAGCCCCTCACACGGTTTTTCTAACTAAACAAGCAAAACCATCTATTGTTATTTCTCTGATCCTAAAAAGAGCATTGGTATTCTATGTGTATATGACTAAATTGCCAGTGATTTATTTATTTATTTATTTATTTATTTTGGCCACGTAGACCTCTTTCTTTCTAACCATTTAGGTCCCTAAAAATATTCTGTGTTGTACTGTGGTAATGCTATGTTTTGTTTCCATATTAATATAATATTTTGCGATCATCTCCTTCCCTAAATTATAATGAGAAAATAGGAAAAACCAGCCTCATGTTCAAACTTGTCAGCTGAACTCAGAAGCTTAGGTAGTAGCCAATAATGATTAAGACAAAAGGAGCAGCACAAGTATTGAAGATTAGCCAATGTATTGATAAATCATCCAAACACACAAAAACCTAAAACTCTGCAGGCAGCACCTACATCCTGAGAAATTTAGTTATAATCTCAGAGGTCTGGGCGCTTTATGAGCCAACATGCACAAACCACGACTTACTTCTTTCTGTCTAAGGGAGTAAGGGTTCCTTGCAGAGAGAACAGTTTTTATGTTCAAAGGGATTAGTGGTCAGAACCTGACAGGAATGTTCTCATTTGCTGGGAGGCAGGTGGAATGGAGCTGTATCTCTGAGGTAAGTCACGGCCATGATCAAAGCCATTCATGAAACAAGCAACTTAGAAGCCAGAAACGCAGACCCACATTCATTCTCTTAGAGAATGCCATGAAGATTCAACTGAAGGGACCCACTACCCTTGGGTCTGGGGGATTTCCTTCACCTAATTGGTGTCAGGATGGCCATTTAAAAAGTAACAGAGAAGGAGCAATCTGGCTTCTCCAGCATCACAGACTATCCTCCATTTCTGTAAGGTGGCATGGTCTGGTCTGGTCTATGTGGTATTAGAGAAATCCTAGCCTCCCTCCCATTTTCTCCTTGGGACAAAGGTCTTCTTAGGGCCCTACTCACATGCCATGTCTCAACACATGTCTTTCCCACTCAGAGCCCTGTGAGAACGCCCGTCCACAGAATTCACATGGAAATCGCTTCTCCATGTTCACACCAGTCCCTCGGTCAGAAAATCTCATTAGCTCTGCAAAGAGAAAGAAAGGAGAGTATTACCTGTGTGCTTCTGGAATCAACATTCTCTAGGAAATGGCTCCTGACTTACCTGGGAAGGTATACTGCACGTCATTACCATACTCAGGATTTCTCTTAGGCATACATCCGGAACAGCTCTCAGAAACTGTCCTGAGTGCCCGTCACCAAGGCTCCCATTTCTCAACAACACAGCAGCTTCCATCATCAACAACCTGCCAGAAAAGGCTCCTTGGCCTACTCTAAGATCCCATAGCTTTTATTTCCTAATTAACCCATCCCTTCTGCATGTTTCGGGATGAAGGCTTGACAGCTTGGCAGCTACTCAGTGTCTCTCAGAAACAGGTTTATCTTCTCACTGAGAAGAAAATAGACCACAGAAAACACCCAATCAGTTGTACAGTGCAGATCACGGGAATTTTTACTCATCCCAAGTGAGGATGAAGCTTCACAACATGAGTAACACTGCAGCGGGAGGGTTAGGAGCCCTGCAAAGACCCTCAACTGTGCAGTGGGGGTGGGGACCTATATAAAAGCATGTCTGGCACACTGAGATGGCTCAGTGGATTAATGTTGCTTGTCATCAGGCTTGATGGAGCCCGCATGATAGGAGAAGAAAACCAGCAACTTCTGCACTTTGTCCTGTGACCTCCACACGTGCCAGTCTCTCATGCACGCAATAATACACACATGTAATAATTTATTTTAAAAGAAGCATGTCCCCAGCTAATGATGGATCCTGATCAGCTGCCCAATATTTATTTCTCAACCAGTGGTATGTATAGGGGATACATAGATATTTCTGATTGAGTCTGGGTGTATAAATCACATATTGATCTAGCTGTTTTGTTTACTTCCTGCGATGCTGGCCGTGTAAGGGGTCTGAGAAATGTGGATTGTTTAGCTAATTGTTTCTAACGCACACCTTCTGGCAATTCAAAGATGAGGCTTACACAGCTTTGTGCTGTCCTGAGTCCTAAGCCCATATGTCTTTCATTAGCCCACGGAAGGCCAAGTCCTCACATTGGTAAGCCTTTCCCTAAAAGGGCAGAGTTTGGGGAAATCTGACCATCTTCACCTCTGAACACTGTGGGTCCCACAGATTAGATAATATTATAGGAGGATATCTCCTGGCTGAAATGGCCCATATTTTACAAAATCTTTAGCATGTTAACTGGGGATCTCTCACGCCTCCATCCTCTTCACAAAAAGCTATGTGAACAAGGCCAGTTTTTACAAAAGATGAGACATTTTCTCACAAATTAAGAAGATCACCACACAAGCCATTAAAAATAATTGCACAGACTATCTTCCTTGATTCTTTTCACTGGAAATGAGACAGCACCATCTGCTCGGTGCATTAATTCCTTAGCAGGGATTATCTTGGGCAAGAAATCAACAGAATGCCTTCCTGACTCCTCCCAGCTGCATAATGAGAGGGGGCGGGGTGAGCAGTGTTCTGCTTGGGTTCCTTTCAATTTCTTCGTGCTGTGGCTTCTCTCTGAAATTTCCTCTGCGCTTCCCAGTTCGATCTTGCAGAGTGTATCTGTTGACTACACGCCTCAGTTCTCTTCTTTGGAAAGGAACTGGGTAGTAGGAAGGCAGTGGGTTCCCCAACTTTCTATATGAAAGTCCAAGTTACTCACAAGGAGAATCTTACTCCTTTGCCCTCAGGAAACATGAAGCCAGTCATCTATTGTCTCCAAGGGCACATGTGAAGCTTCATCCTCAAAGAAGAGGCCATTCTACCTGTCAAATCTCAAATCACTCTCTCTCAGCCTGAGAGCTGAGCTAAAACACCCTCTTGCCCTCTGCCAGAAGCCAGGATGTCTGGCAAAAACACCCCAGGCTATTGTTGGTCCTGTCTTCTTGGCAAGAATTTACTGAGTCGGTGGAAGATTGACTCTAGATTGTTTCAAAGGAGATGGGACAGAAAAAGCTGTTCTTGCAAGGATGGGAGGCATCGAAGGGACAGTTTTAGCTTGCAATTTCCAAGGCACTCAGGTCAGTGCCCCATACCAACTTGGCCAACCTGGGAAGGACTTTTGCTTCATGTGGTCAGGTCTCACAGATGCAGCCATGACTCTTTCTAGTGAAATGCAGAAGCTCTGCAGCTTTCTATTTACACCTGATCTCATGCTGAGAGCCCAAAGAGCAAAGGGAGGCCAACCTGGACTATCGTGGAGATCTGCTTGCTACCCTACACATCTCACTGGCTTCCTCATAGCCTATGCTTGTTTTATCTATTTTGGGGGACATCATGGGGAAATGGAGGACTGTGGGATGCTGATGGCTTCAGAATTGTGCTCAGCCTTAGACATAAAAAAGTCATAATGCCCAATAAGGAGTCTTTTATCTCCTAAAGGGGAACAGCAAGGCCATAGAGTAGTAGAAGGAAAAGGGAGCCTTTGTGCCCTCAGTCAGAAGCACCCTTCCCTCCCTCTCCCTGAGGACATTCAAAACTGTGCAGAGATGTTAAGAATTTGTTGCAAAGAACATACTTGTGAAAAGATATTTAGAAGAAATGGAATGGCCGTCTGATGAAGCAGTTTCATTTGTGTGGTCTTTCAGGCTGCATGGGCAAGCAGCTTTGGACTAGTTAGCACACCTTGGCAGTCAGACTTTGCTGTCTTCATTGGTTGGATATCCAAAGGCCAAACTAGAGCCCTTGGTTACCACAGTAGAAGGGTGTGGGGAGTAACACAGCAAAGAAGAAAATGGTCTACAGAAGACATCTGCTCAGGCCAGCCAGATGTTCTGCCATGGGCCCTTAGAGTCTAGCCCCAGGGCCAATCCCTCTCCCCACCCAGCATTCATGGCTAGGTTCCCTTTAATAAAAAACACTTTATCTGCTCTGATTCAACCCCCACAGGTTTAAAATTTAGCAACCTACTCTAATTTAGATAGGTCCTAACTACGTCACACACACATTTATAGGTCCATGCCTCAGTAGTCATGTCATTTAATTAATGTTTTTGGCCGTGATGGGGTGGTGAGTCAAGGCCTCTCACACGATAGCTAAGTACTCTATCAGCGAGTTGTTACATCACTAGCTCTTGCTTACCTTTGTAACATAAAGATAATCAGAAAAGACCCCAAAGAGTCAGAACAATCTAGAGTAAAAAGGATAAGAAGTCCAAAGCTGGACAGTGATAGTGCATATCTTTAATCCCAGCACTCGGGAAGTAGAGTCAGCTGAATCTCCGTGAGTTCAAGGCCAGCCTGGTCTACAGAGCAAGTTCCAGGACAACCAGAATTACATAGAGAAACTGTCTCGAAAACCCCCTCCCAAAAGCAATATGTTCTGTGACTTTAAGATATACTGCTAAACTAAGGTAATCGAAGCAGCAGCATGATACTGTCCTAAATCATTTGCATGGACCAACGGAATAGAACAGAGAGTCCACAAGTAAATTATACATTCACAGTCAGTTGATTTTTGAGAAAGTTGGCTCAATATCACATAACAAAGGAAAAGATGGTGCAGTAAATAATTGCTGGGACAACTGGGCATCCCAGGCAGAAGAAAGAGCTTCCAGAAAGTTTAAAAATAAAAATCAACTCAGGATAAGAGATTGAAATGTAAGTCCTAAAGACATAAATACTGCTTGAAGAAAGCAAAAATCAAACAAATGGGAGCTAAATCAAGTTGAAAAGTTTCTGAACCTCCAAGGAGACCTGGGAATGAAAAGGCAACCCCACAGAAGGGGAGGCAACATCTGCAGACTACATATCTCTCCCAGGGCCAACATCTCTGATGGATGCAGAATTCAAACAAATCAAGCCAATACCTGAGTCAACAATTTCCCCGATTAGGAAATAGACAAAAGTTCTTGATAAGCATTTCCCAAAAGATATGCAAAGAGACATCAGCTATATAAAGGCATTCCACATCACAAATAGGAGGGAGATGCAAATTCAAAGCTTGTGTTCTGCTCCACAGCAGCTAAGAGAGGGGAAGACAACAGGTGCTGGTGAAGCTAAGAAGAGAATAACACTGTGGACTAGGAGTAAAGTAGGAATATAAATTAGGGTGGCCATTATGGAATACTGTAAGTCACTCAACCATCTCACTACTGGAATTGACACACTAAGAAAATGAAGTGAGTATACCGAATAGATGTCTGCACTCCAGCACTACTCACAAGAGCAAAGACACCGAAAATGTGGCATACACACCCATTAGCATTCCACTGTTTTTACCATTCCACTTAAGACAAAGAATCCTGCCATTTGAGATGACATGGATGAGGATTGTATATTAAAGCAAATAAACCAGGCACAAAGGCCAACACTAAATAATTCCGCTCTACGTGAAATTTGAGTCAAATGCAGTGATGCAGAGAGTGGAACAAACATTTCCAAAGCCTGGAGGTGGGAAGCCAGGGACGCACTGGTCAAGACACCAAATTTTGGGTAGACAAGAAGAATGAGTTTAGGAGATTTATTATATAGTATGGTGACTGTAATTAATAACGCTATTGCAGTTTGGAATTGCTCAGTTCATTAAGTTCTTACTTCCCAAGATAAGTGTGTGAGGGAGAGCTATGTTAACTAATTTCACTTAGCCATTCCACAATACACAATTATTTTAAGCACCGCAAATATATACATTTTTAAAATTTGTCAACTAAAACCAAAGTTCAAAATTTTAATTTTTTAAGTTAGAAAAAATCTATATATTGACCACCTTAGGAGACAAACACTACTATCATCATCATCACCCAGACTATTATTTCATAGCTGGTGAGCTCACAAAGACATAAAGCAAAGTTCTATAGACTAGGGACCAAGATCTGATGGGGTAACTGTAGGACCTCTCATGCTACTAAAAAAAAGGACACTCCATAATGGCCACTAATATCTTTCCTATCACTGCAATGGTGGTGCCTACAATGCTTTTCCTCATATGCACAGCATCCATGAATTAATCTCAACCTACAGTAACTCAAGAACACATCCCAACGTATATTTTTTTTAATTGAGTATGTGTGTGGGTCTGTGCACATGAGTGCAGGTACCCAGAGACCACAGGGAGTCTGATCCCACGGAGCTGGAGCTACAGGTGGTTGCGAGTTCCCAGAAATGGGTGCTGGGAACTGAACTTAGGTTCTTTCAAGAGTAGTAAACACTCTTAGATGCTGAGCCTTCCTCTTTCCAGCCGTCCATCCCCCATCCCAGCACACACACACACACACACACACACACACACACACACACACACACGAGAGAGAGAGAGAGAGAGAGAGAGAGAGAGAGAGAGAGAGAGAGAGAGCATACTCATCGTATTCCATGTTTAACCAGTAGACAAGGACAACTCTCTAGATCTTCTAAACATGTTATCTGCATCTAATCACGTTTTGGAGTCTTTTAATCTTAGAATAATGGCCGAATGGCAGGGGCTGGAGAAACAGTTCAGCATTTTCACACAACCTTAGCTGATGTTTTCTGCATATCAGAGAAGGATCCTTGAGAGACACTGTTTCTCCCTCCTAACAGAGTGGAAACAGAGCCCTAAGGGGGCTAAGAGAGAGGCCCAGCAGGGGGCACTGAGAGAGCTCAAGTTCATAGCAGCCTCTCACTATGACCGTGGCAGCAATCATTTTAATGGAGTGTGTAATTCCAAGTTTATTCTTGTTCCTCAGTAGCCCCACAGAATCATTCAGCTTGCTCTTTGCCTATCTTTCCTCAGAACTAGTTTTCTTTGCTAGGAACCATATTTTTTCCCCTCTAGCAAACATACATCTATAATTAGGAAGAAAATGTCTGTTTTCCTTGGAGTTACTATAGCTGGTAATAGTGTATAAGACAGGGCCCCTGGTGGAGCCTAAGCCAGTCTGTTCTGCTACTTAACCAAGAAGGATCATTCCTTCTGTTCTTCCCCCAACAGCCTCCTGCTTCCCTTCTGTCTCATTGTGGACATTCCGGGTGCCATCTGGGACTCAGAGGGCAGGGTGAAACTAACCTCTGTCTTCAGCCTTGCTGTTCATTTCGTTGTCCTTGTCTTCCTCATCATCGCTGCTGGAACTCTCCATTTTTTCCTTCATCTGTTCGAGCTGATCCAAGTTAACCCGTCCAACCAACTCAAAGTTACGGCTGACCTGAAAAGGGTCCAAGCAGATGATGGAATAATGAACCACAGACTGCACGGGCTCTCTCTGGAGATCATTCCAGCATAATTTCCTCCTATGTCTGTGTGTTTGCATCCAAAACCAAACAAGCTAGGAGCCTGAGACGTCCTTTTCTTCCCCCGGCTCTCAGCACAGATCTGTTCTTGACTCCCTACTCCTCAGGGAACAGCACTGGACCTTCTTACCAAGCCTCTGAGACATGGGTACAAAAACAAAGTCCAAAGCATTACAAAACCTACAACACAGAGTCAACAGTGATTTTTAAAAAAATGACTATTTTTAACTACTAGAGCTTCCAATCATTCTTCTTGCAATGAGGCTCTTACAGATTTCCTGGCCACCAGCAGTGAGAATCAAAACTTTCTTGCATGATCCCATCAACCACACTTCTGGGCTGTTCCAGCCAGGACCAGTAACTTTTGACTCTTAACTCTAATTTAAATGGAAGACCATAATATTAATATACTAGTTTAGCAATGTGTTTGAAGCTGACCACAGCCGACTATGAGACTAGGATTCCCTGCGAAACAACAAAACCCCACAGCTAACTCATCTTAAGGGTTCATTAAATGTGTTAACTATAGGGCTGGCGAGAGGGTTCAGTGGGAAAAGGACCTTACTGCTCAAATAGGAGAACCTGAGTTCTGACCCTCGAACTCACATAAAAGTCTGGATGAAAAGCTTCATGGTCAGGAACAGACCCATCTCAAATCACAGCAGAGAGCATGTAAACACACACTGGGTGGTTTTTGTTTACCTAAAATGTCATTAGAATAATATGGGAATCTGAGCTTTCTTCAAAGTATATCACTCAATTGGAGCAATAATCCTAACTATAGAGTCTAATGAACTCTGGTTGCCAAGTCAACAGTAGTACAAAATCTGCCATCTCTGGTCAGCTCATCTGCCCTTTGGCAACTGCACCACATAGAGTAGTTAGGGATGACAGGTGAGGCCAGAACAAGCCCGAGATTATGGCTTTGTATGAGGTGGGTGCCTCAATCCCCTTGTTGAAGGGAAGGGGAGGGAGATGCTAAGATAAACATGGCTCTGTTCCTGCCTCCAGAGGCTGGCAGTATAGTTGATGAACAGAGGCAGCCATCATTAATTAGGGAAGCTGATTCCACAGCTGCCATGGTAGATAGACAGTGCAATGAGGGTACAAGAGAGGAAAGAGGGCTTACAAGACAATTCAAACTATTCTCTGCGACCAGGCTGGGACAAAGATTTGCTGAGCACCACCAATTCCATATGCCTGGCAGATGGGATCGTCATCATTTGCTGTGACAAATGTCAGAGAATCCAGGGCCAACTCAGTGCTGTGATAAGACTTAATACTGTCCTGGCAGCTTTGTATAGAAGATTGGTACATCGGAGCGGAGGCAGAGAACACCTTCTGATAATGCATTGGCCTACCTATGAAAACAGAACCCATGAAATCAGTTGATTTTGCTTTCTCCTTGCCAGGAGTGGGGTTCCTCCTTGAGGTCCTAGTTCTCACACAGCTCATAGCAACAGAAGGAGACCTGTCATTAAACCAAATGCTCTTTTGTCCCTCTCTTTTTTTCATGGATTTCTGATGAACTATGCTTGTGTATTTTCCCTCCATAGAAAACTGCTCACGTTTTGGATTCTGCACAGTTTTAAAACAGTATGTGGCATTTCCATGGTAGACGTTCATCCCGGGACAACCCAGGATTTATCTGTCCTGAAGATGTCTATAATCTTTGCAAGGCAATTAAGACTTAAAATTATTTTCTTTTTTTTTGCTATGTGATGAGAAGATTTCTAAAATTAAAAAATCTTTATAGTGCTGGGTTATCCTAACATTTTAAACCCCCAAACTAGCCATCTAAATGCTAATCTGAACACCGAAGGAAGACACCTTTCTCCTGCTTGCCTAACCCACCATCTCCTCTGTCTGGGTCACTGTAAGCCCCATTCCAAAATTGGCTCCTCAGCATCCATTCTCCTCTCTTCCTGTATCTATTCTCCAGTGTGGTCACAGTCACTTTAAGGAAATGTTAGGAGGCTGGGGAGATGGCAAGGTCAATAAAAGCTTCCCATACAAGAGTGAGGATCAAAGTTGGAGTCTCTGGGCCCCCTATAAAAAGTTGGGCACAGTGGTGCACTCTTCAGTCCCAGTCGAGAACCTGAAGACATGATGGTTTTCTGGGGTCGACAGTCTAGCAAGTGGAGCTGAGTGGGTGAGCTCCAGCCTTGGTGAGAGTTCCTTCGGAGGACACTCAGTGGCCACCTCTGTGCTCCATACACATAAGTCCCATCTAGATACACACATACATCAGACATACACAGAAAATATCACTCTTCGAATGAAGATAGAATCCATGTTTCCTTTGTGGTTTACACGCACTCTCCAAGCTGCCCTTGTTCCCATCACCTTGACTCTCTGAGCTTCTCTGAGCATCCCTTTTCCTGAGCCTGTACTTCTGAACCTGCTGTATCCCTCACACACAACGATTCAGTCTCCAAGCCCAGCTCCATCCCTTCATCAGGAAAGCCTGCCTGTCATTGCTTCTGCACTAACTACACTGGCTGTCTCCTCACAGCACCCATACTGGCTCACTTCTTAGGCAGATGCCCTATGCCCTAAATAATCCCCTGCCCTGCCCATTCCCCACTGAGCTGCAAACCCCAAGGAAAGATATTTCTATCATCTCACAGCCCCATATCTCCTTTTGCCTGAAGAGTCTATATCAGAGTGGGCACTACTTGTATTGTGTGGCTGTTGGCTAGCTTCATTTGACCAAATGAAGTGTCTTTTGCCTTGTGTGACATAGTGTTCTGCTAGCAAATGTCATCTTTAATCGCTTATCATATTCCATCAAGAGGATATGATCTTCCCCTATGTATTTATCTGGGGCTATGTTACTCCTGGCTTTCACTGTATTGTAGCAATAAACCACACTGTATATGAGCCTTTCTTTCATATTACATTTTCATTTCATAACTGGTTTCCAGATGTGAAGTTATGGGGCTTGAGTCAAAGGAGGTAGATCTGATTAAGGTTCTAGTGTGTTTCTCAGTTAGCCTCTGAGAGAATCTCAGGTCCTCCTTGGACCTGCTGGGTAACTCACTAATGTCTCAGTGAGGAGGAGGATGAATTGGGGGCAAATCACCTCCCCACCTCCACCCCAGGACCAGAGGCAACCTATTACCATCCTATTTCCATAAAGGTAACAACTGAGAGAGAAAGACCTAGGAACTTTACATCTAGAACTCAAGTCCTTCCCCACTTTTTGCAGATGAAAGCTTCCACATGTGTTCTCTAAACATGTGTTGTTTCAATTATAATAGTTCAGGACTATATGCTGATCCACATGTCCCGTGAAAGACAAAAGTGAGTGTCTCTAGACCAGAGTTTCAGTTGAAAGCCGCCAACCTGGTGTCTGAGTGTCTGGAGAATGCAGCTGTGCATGGGAAATGTGAGAATTGAAGCCCATGAGCTGATTGGCACACACCAAATCCTGAAATAATGACCCCCCCATAAAACTCCTTCCCCAACTAATGACAATTTTCACAGCCACCCTTCCCTTGTTTGTTTTGCTTTTGGGAGACAGGATTCTCTATATAACAGCCCTGGCTGTCCTGGAACTCCCTTTGTTGACCAGGCTGGCCTCGAACTCACAAAGATCTGCCTGCCTCCTGAGTGCTGGAATTAAAGGTGAATGCCATGATGCCCAGCTACAGACTTTCTTATTTGTTGGTTTTAAACCAATCAGGAGATGGAGGAGAAAAAGATTTTTATCTGTTCTTAGCATGTATTCCTTCCCCTCATCAGAGTGATTTAATTATGAAACTTATTAAAATTATCAAATTTAGTACACATTTTCATATAGGGCCCAGATGGGAACAGATATGCTTACTGGTGACAGAGGGAACTTGCCACCCTCACCTTCAGGTGACATCAGACATCAAGTAAGAAGACTGCGATAAAACAACTCTACCTTGTATTTCCAGAGTTTCAGGGGCAGAGTTCAACCTCCTATTTATTACCTGCACATATTTATCTTCACATGAGACACCCAATCAGGATGCTTGCATTACCTACAAGTAATTATTACCATCAGAAAAGCCAGAGTGAACTTTCCTTTCTAGAAAAAGTAACAGCAGAGAATACGGAATCACGGCCTGTTGCTTATCTCAGTAATGTCTGGTGGTCTCTAACTGACTGTGGTACTCTGAAGCTGAGGCAAGCCTTGAACTTTCAGGCATCCTGCTTCAACATCTGGAGCAGCTGGGTTGACAGGCTTGAGTAACCTGACCAATTTTCACAATAGTTGGACCAGTTTACATTCTTACCAACAGTGCACAAGGCTGTTCTTTCCTCCAGGTGGTCCACAGCACCACACTATGAACCATAATAATGCATCATTCTATCCATCAAATATGCCTCAATTAAGTTGGAACAAAAATGAAACATCTCAGCCAAGTAAAGCAGCTGGGCGGTCTGAAGTCCTTCTGAGACCGTCTGTGAGCTGTGTATGCTCTCACTTCATGGTTGCTTCTGTTAAGCACTATGCATGCTGAATTGGGACTCCTAGTTGTCCTATCTGCTTAAAAATCATCTAGGGTAGCAAACACTTCTTTACTTTGCTGTGTGTGGCCAGTGCAGACTGTTAGATGAGGCATGTAGTTCACACACAACAAGTGTTATTTAAACTTATTGGTGATGAGATCATAATTTATAATCATAAATTATAAAATAGTTTATAACATTTGCATCCCATAAATTTGCTTGCTGGAGTGAGGAAAAAATAGGATACTTTCTAAGAGATTAAAAAACACTTAGAAAATATCTGTTATATACTATAAATGTATGTATCCTTAGACTGCTGTGTACAGGCTGCAATCTATAGTTGTCTTCTACTTCAGAAGATGAGGACACATCAGAAACCAAGGGCTAGAGTCATGATGTGGGCTCACCTTCCTTGAGGATGAGGCTTTCTCTGCTATAACAAACCACTGTGAAAATGCAAAAGCACTCACAGAATGCAGCAAAAACTGCCCACCGTGGTGAGACCAGCTAATTCATGCAAAAGAAAAATAGGTATTGATAACAATGCCATGTTGTAAATTCTAATGAGCAAGTGGTATGCCTTGAGACATTTTCTTCAAAACAAAAGTTTTGTTAAGAACAGTACAGAGGATCACGAGATAGCGAAAGGGGTAAGGAGCACAGAAGATGAGGGCCAGGTCCACTTTAAGTCCAGATGAAGTCTGGAAACACTGGAATATAACTCCAGACATGAGTTCTGAAGAAAGCCAGGAGAGGGACAACATCAATAGGCTTCCATCTGCCAGCTGAGCTGCTGTCAATCTTCTGGACCCAAAACACAAATGCAAAAGTCACTGGCAAGGCCACCAAGATGTGATAAGTTGAACAAACAGGCTTCTTCAAATTTCATCTTCGAAAAGTGATTTCCCAGATTCACTTAGTTGAGTATCTATAGCAGGCAAGGTACTATTAGATTGTGGAAAAGAATGCAGGAACATGTCCAAAGAGAAGCTAGTTGGAAGAGCGTTAGGTTTTGACCTGGGAAGACAGTGGATACATTCAAAGGTTCTGGGTGAATAATGTCATCATCTAATGTTGACTTAATAAATACTGCTCAAGGCTCTTGGAGGCATATTCCTCTCAAAAATGGTTATATTTCTCACTTGTCTGATTCTGGCTTCTCTGGCTTCTCAGTCCCATGAAAAAGACAGATGTCCAGCTGACCCATCAACAGACAAAGCCAACAGAAGGAGAGCAGTGTTGAGATAAGGCGAGCCTCCAGAGAGGCCCAGAAGACCCTGTGGAGGTCTTCAGAAGCCACGAGACTGTTCACTGGTAGTTAGTTCAGAAATTAAATGCAGTAAAAAATGTGGCTAAAAGTATTCCTGATGGTTTGAGATAAAGGAAGATCTATAGTATGTAGATTCCTTGTATCATTTTATTAAAGAATAAAGCTTGGGAATAAGTATTAGAGAGTAAATCAGAGATACAAAGAGCGACAGAGACCTCTTCACTTCCTGGATCCAAAAGGCCACACAAGCCCTCCTTAGCCTCTCTCCCCCCTCAGTGTGCCCTTCTTACCCACCCACTCCCACACCAAACCAGGAAACTGTCTGGGCTGCCCAAGCCAGCAGAATGTGAACTCCATTCTCCAAACCAAGGTCGGACTATAGTGTTGAAGTAATCAACACAAACAGATCTCCCAGCACTGTAGTATAAAAACTCATTTTCTGAAACTTGTACTACTGTATGTTTCATGAATTCAGAAAACTGAATTAATAGCTCACTGCTTGCTTTGGATTAAATGTTCTGTTGTTTCTTGGAAACTAGTGAGTGAGTGTACACACACACACACACACACACACACACACACACACGAGTCAAAGATACACATTTCTTAGAGTTCAGTTGCTTGAGGCTCGATTTGTATAGAAAATTAAAACCACTTCAAAGTAAATTCAATTAGTAAATGTATATAGCCTGAATAGACTATCGTAAATGCAACATACTGAGCATGATAATTTTATAAGAAAACCAAGTTAGAAATAACATTTTTATGTCCCTTTAAGTAGAAAAGAGACTTCAGAATAATAAAAAGATTAGCAAGATACTACGTATATGTAATTTTTTTAAAGTGTGTGCTTTTTTTATCTGAGAAGTGTAAATTTTGTTTGTTTATTTGTTTGTTCCTAGATGTGTTAAGTGTGTTTCAGAAAGTGTAGGGAGGTAGCATCACTGACTAATATTTCATTGTGTATGTACAGGAGGAAGGGAGGAGGAGGGGGGATTGACAGAGAATAAAATGTGGCCTTCTGAGGATCTAGCAAGATGAAGGAAAGACTGGGAGTGGATGGTGATAAAAATGAAACTGCTGCACTGTTTACTTTCGGTCCCAGAAGATTACACGTGATTCCTTGCTCGCCGACAGAGAAAGGTCTAGAAGGACAGGATTCTGTTTGTCATCTCTAAAATGAGGGTTCTGATTGTCACCCTTTTCCTCTGCACTTTGGCTTCTGAGGATAAACATGGCAGCCTTCATCAAGTGCACTTGACATTTTGGTTCTTAAATGCAATGATGTAGTTGACTTCAGGAGCCTTTCTGCTATTAGCAGCTTTCTGTCCATCTGACACAAGATACCTAAGGATCTTCCTTGGGTTTCCAGCCTAGGCCGTGGGAGCTCAGATGTCGTAGGCTGGAATGCCTACTGCTGTTTAATAAAGTCCTTTAGTGGAAAACACACCCTACAATGTCTTATAGATTTTCTCCTCCATACAACACCCCCTACAGTGATTTATGACAGAATACAAAAAGCAATACACACAACAGTGTCTTATTGAAAATGTGGCAGTAGGGGTTGGAGAGATGGCTCAGGGGTTAAGAGCACTGACTGTTCTTCTGGAGGACCTAAGTTCGATTCCCAGCATCCACATGGTGGCTAACAACTGTCTGTAATTCCAAGATCTGACACCCTTACACAGTTATACATGCAGGCAAAACACCAATACACCAATTTACAAAATAAATAAATAAATATTAAAAAAATGAAGAAAAGAAAATGTGGCAGTAATCTCCAACTCAAATTTTATTATTAACAGTTTATGCATTAATTTAACTCTATTGGTCCAACAATCAGTTTGGTAGGATTCCTAAAAAACTTAGCAACTACTGAGAACTTACTCTGTGCTTGAGTTTGGGGATTGAAGTATAATCCACTGACCATCAAATTTATCTATTTTAATTAAACAGTTCTTTTTGTTTTTTAAAATAGGTTTACTCATTTGTACAACCCTTACTCAAGTCATTTTAGGAATATTTTCACCTCTGAAACAATTCTTCATATCCTTTAGAGTCAAATCTTACTTCCAAGATTCAGCTCCAAGCAATGTCTTGAGCTACTTCCTGTTGCCACAGTTATGCATTTTCTAGAAACTCAAAACAGAAATCTTGCTTCTGTCCATTTAACATGATCTGGGGTCCATCCATGCTATTAAATGTTAGTAATACATTCCTCACTCATGAGATGTTTCCCACTGGATAGACAGTCTGTATTTCACTACTTTAAGCCAGTGTGCTGTTTGAATAAGAATGGCCCTCACAGGCTCATAAATTTGAATGCTTGGTCATTGGGAATAGTGACAGGGATTAGAGCGTGTCCCCTTGTTGGTAGGTGTGGCCTTGTTAAAAGAAGTATGCCATTGTGGGTGGGCTTTGAGATGTTTTTAATACACACGAGATATTTAATAAATCTTATATTCTCAAGCATATTATCATTGTTAAATTTTGTTGACAAACAGCAAAAATTGTGGGTCCATCATCTATACTTGTACTTGAACTCAGAAGGCAGACACATGAGGGTCATGTTTTCAACATTACTGACATCCAAGCCAAGCTACATAACAAAATAACAAGGGAGTTTGTAAAAATAGGAAAAAAAATTAGAAACAATTCACCACCCTTTTACAGACAAACTTACTTGAAAATTATGATTACATACTCTTGATATTTCAATAAACATTGGACCAAATAAATGATGGAGATACCATTGTATACATTAGAGAGTAAATATACCTCTCACTAAGTGATTTTATAATTATCTTCAATCACACGAATTAACTAACTTATGTGTAAAACTCTATGGATTTGTATTAGTTTCTTTTCTTTGGTTGTGATATAATGTCTATGTTAACTTAAGAGTTTAATTTGTCCCTTGGTTTCAGAGGAATACAGGATTACCATAAAAGTTGTATGGCAAAAACGGGCTTTGAGATTTTAAGGGCCCAAGCCCACCAGTGTCTCTTCCTGCTGCCCGAGGATCCAGATGTGGACTCTCAGCTACATCTCCAGCACCGTATCTGCCTATAGACTGCCATGTTTCCCACCATGACTATAATAACCTAAACCCCTCTTCATAAGAGTGGTCATGGTGTCTCCTCACTTTAACAGAAAATTGACTAAGAGACAGCGTAAAATTGCTGGGTTTGACCATAACACAATACTTAACATTAAACAGCCTGCCCCCCTGCTCCAAAGTAGCTGTATGCTTTTGTATTCCTACCAGCATCCCATATATTTCTCACTTTCTCCACATCCTCAACAACATCTTGGTATTGAAGTCTTAGTACTGACAGTCTGATATCAACCACCTTGGAAGATAGTAAAAACTTAATATTTCTTTAAATCTCTACTTTGCTAGTGGTAGATTGTGTCAAGAACCTTTGAACAGACTCATTTATCCATTTGTTGATTTTTTTTTAAAGAAAAGTATCTATTCAAATTGTTTACTCATTCTGAGACAAATTAAAATAGTTTTTCATATGTGCTGATTTCATGACCTGGTACATAAATACTTGGCAAATATCTGCTTCATTTCTGCTTTTTGGCCTCTTTTCTTAAAGCTATCTTTTAAATAGCAAATTTAATTTTGATGACATTCAACTTATATTTTTTTCTCTATATGTCCATAGCTTTTCTGCCTTATTTAAGTATTATTCTGCCACGCAATGTCTCAGAATTTCCCATGTCACTAATGCTTACAGGTTATCCCAAATAGTATGATCAATTTTAACTGACTTTTGTGTAGAGTTATGTAAAGACCAAGGGTTGAAATTTATGTGCAACTCCAATTGTTCCAGAACTATCTTTGAAAGAACACCATCTCTCCATTGTGTTCACATGCATGGTGGAAATCAACTAAGCACATTCACATGTCAGTCTATACTTGGGCTTTTTTTCCTTCTCCTTTGAACTGCACATGTGATCTTGTGCCAGTGCTACACTCTCTTAATTATTGTAGCTCCATGTTAAGTTTTGAAAGCAAGAAGAGCTAAGTTCCTCCACTCAGTTTTGTTTCCCTTCACCATTTAGACTATTTCAGTGTTTCTCAACCTTTCGAATGCTGTAACCTTTAATATAGTTCCTCATGTTGTGTTGACATCAGTTAGAAAATAATTTTGTTAGTTTGTAACTGTAATTTTGCTACTATTGTGAACCATAATGTAAATATCTTATAAATGGGATATCTGATACATGACCCCTGTGAAAAGGTCATTCTCCCCCTCCATAAGTTATGACTCACAAGTTGAGAACCACTGGACTAATCCATGCCATGCAGCATTACATAAATTTCAGTTTCAGTTCATCAACTTCTATAAAAAGGTACTTCTCAAAGTTTGGACAGAAATTATATCAAATCTGTAGATCAGTTTAGGAAAAAATGATCAATACCAAATCAGTTGCCTATTTCATGAACATGGTATGCACTACAATAATGTAGGTCTTCTGTTTAGTTCAGTGGAACTTGGTAGTGCTAAGTAACTAGATCTCTTAAGCTGATTGGTTCATTTTATTCCAAATTAGATTTTATTCCTGTTGATGTTAGTAGATGCAATTAATCTTTTATAACTTTTGTTTTTAGCATTTAAGAATTTATTTTTTGTGTATTTACCTTATATCCTGTAATCGTGATAAGCTCCTGAGTATTCTAGTAGGTTTTTTTTGTTTTTAATAGTTTCATCAGGATTTTGTAGCTACTAAGATTTGTGAATAAAACACATTATCTTTTTCTTTCTAAATCTCTCAGGTCTTTATTTCCTTGCTTTTGTCTTATAGACATTAACTTTTACATTTGAATCATAAACAAGGCTCTTGAGCACATATACCACCCCATACCTTTTCCATGAATTATGACATTCAGATACCATTTACCCTAACAACAATGCTTTTCTAGTGCACAACAGCAGTACTTATCTTCTGCAAATCATCATTTAGGAGATTAAAAAAAAAGAATAGAAAATAAGAAAAAGAAAGTGGCGCTATTTAACACAAATCTCATAAACGTAGAGACAAAGATGGAAACCACTGAGCATGCTTAAAGTGGTGCCTCCTCAGCCTTAGGCAGGTACTCATTGGACTTAGCACACTCATCAACTATAAGAAAGGGCAAATTTAACAACACACGATGACATGGTAGAAATATAACAAAAAATATATAGAAAACAAGATATCATTACTGATTTTGTATTTCAGGCCTTTGAGAGCATGGTTGCCTTTATGCTTCATACAATTCTTGCTATATTGGAGCACAATTCCATTCACAAATCGTCTATGGAACATAGATTGTCAACCTGCAGGAAGTTCAGGACTTCATCTACTCTTATGAGGCTTCTGAGCAAGGTTTAATAATCCCCATGGTTAAACCAGAAAAGAACCTTCAGATTGAAGCAGCTTCCTAATGCATACGCAATAAGCCATGGAGCAAGAGTAATTACACAAGTTTTTTTGTTCTAAAATTGATCCCCTCTTTTTGAAGAACCCCACTTCCCAGCCCACATCCTCCAATCCACAGCTCCAGCCTTCAATACCCTGCTCAAGAAGCCTCTGACTTCATTATCTAGTTTGGTTTCTGACATTCTCTGGATTTCCTAAAAGCTTAGAAGCCACTGCAACAACCAGGGAAGAAATTCTCTCCTGACTTGTTCTGTTCCCAGATACCAGCCTGAAGGCTTGAATGCTATAATAAAAAGATGACTGTGCATAAATGGCGCACACATGAATGATTACAAGAAGCTTAATCTAAAATACATTTCCCTGAGTTAGGATGAGAAATGCCCAGGAAGTCAGAAGAAGCTTTAGAGAATATGAAAATTTCCAGGAAGGTAATCAAGGCTTTCGTTCTCAGCTTTAACTTCAGGGGCAGTCATGGGGAACTGGAAGTTGTCATCAACCATTAAATTGGGGACCTGAGACAAAGCTCAAGACCCTGCAGAAAATTCTAGCCCTTATCAAGAGGTGATTCAGGCTAAAATATTTATAACGTGGGTTTGGAAGGCTAAGAAAGAGTGGCTGAGTTTCTGCTGAAGAGGATACAAGACAGGAAAAATGAAAAAGTGCTTTTCATTATGCCTTAAGTGAATGCTTAATAGATGTTTTGGACTCAGTACTAATCATAACACCTCCTATACTTGGGTCCATCTGCAAAAAACCGGGAGTAGTCAGTCACCTAGAGCCACAGTAAGTCAAATAAACCCCACACTGAGTAAGATAGCCACCATGTATGGCTCTAATTCTCAGCAAACCCAGAGAAGAGAATATGCCTCACAAATCTCCATCACATGTTCTTCCTAATCCATTAAAAAAATCAATTTCTTACATTGTGCAGATATACATAGTAATGCCTTTGAAAGTCCTTGTAATCAGCAAAACCCTGGAAAGAACTTACATGATTGAGAGTCAAGGGATTGGCAACTAAGGGCCCATAGTCTGTCACCTTTTGTTGGATAAAATTTTATTAGAACACTACTGTGTTCATCCACCAATACACTCCCTGTCCATGGTTGTTTTTTTGTTACAATAGTAGTGAGTTTGAGCAATTGCCACTGAACTCATGAGGTCCACAAAGCTCAACAGAGCAACTGACTGCCCTTTGCAGGAAGTCTGCCAACACTGTGATAACAAAACACATTTAAAAGAAGACAGAAAAAATTTTATCAGGATAAAAAACAAAAAGAGATAAAAAATTATATTAAATTATATATATAATATATAAATAAAATTATGTAAAACAAATGAAAGCAAGTATAGAAAAAATCCCCTGAAGTTTTGGATGGTGGCAGTATGAGTGACTTATCCTATTTTTTGGACAAGCTCTACATAATGACCTTTCATTTCTTTTATTCTAAGAAAATAAACATTTCATCTCCTTGTCTTGCACGTGGTAGGTAAGACTACAGTGATAACCTGTCTTTCCCACACACTAAACTATCTCCCCACGGGGGCCTTCCCCACAGGAGTGCTGAGGTACGGGGAAGTCCTGGGCAAGTACCTTATGCTCATCCCGAAGGTGACTGTCCAGTTCCTCCGTGTGCTTGGTCTCATAGTAGCAGAGCTGACATTTGTAAGGTTTCAGTTCACTGTGCTTTTCTATGTGTTGCTGGAGGCTCTCGTCACTGGAGCAGGTGAAGGTACACTTATCACAGCGAAAAACCACTCCCTGCAAGTATTTGGACAGTTTGGATCGGCACACTTCAATCGGGACAACTCGCTCTTCTGTGGAAAAAAATTGAATGGAGAGATGGGCATTTTTTACTGACAGAAAGTACATGTTCCTTCTTTGGGTTATAAAAAAAATGGACCCATTCATTTCCCATGTTTCTTGTGAGTCTTGGTGCGTGAACAACACACACAAGTGCAGTATCCTTCCCTGACTCCCCACATGGCACAACATCCCCTGGCATAACTGGATACTTTGAAGACCAAAAGCTTCTGAGTACTCACTACCAGGAATGATATATAAATAGATGTGAGGCAGGTGGAAAGGTGTTATAACTTCTAAATGGAGGTGATGAAGGCAGGCTGGACATGAGAGTGGCTGCCATCTTTACCAGCATTAATAACCACAGACAAAAACCACTGTAATGTCCTTCAGCAAGGGCAATGATGGCTGGATGCCAGCTGTCTCTGAGGGATGGAAGTGGATATTAACTGGGCACCTAAGTACCATCAACATGTTTCACCTTGCAATGACATTGTGGCTAGATTTACTCCCATTTTCAGAATAAATAAAAGTAAGGACCAGCACCCTACTAACATACTTAGGATCAAAGCCAGGGTCTCATACATGCTCAGCAAGCACTCTATCACTGAGATACATCTCCAGTGAGGAACAGTCTTTAAAAATGTTCTAAAGTTCACAGACACTGTGCCTGACAGAGCTGAGATGTGAACCCAGGTTGGGCTCACTGCTTCTGTTCCTGTGTCCCCTTGAAGATGTTCTCAAAGATGTCCTTCTTCAGCCCTGAATACAAGGAGATCTCACATAGAATAGCAAATCTAGAAACCAGCCAACTTAGCTTACAAGTGAAATGGCTGTGGGAAGCATTGAGGGGGCGGTAGTAACCCCTTTGGAGCCACCGAAGAGCTGTGCCATTTCTAGGAAAATCTGTAATCCGATTGCCGAAAGAGGAAGCACATTCAAAGCGGGAAGAGAGGACTTGGGTGCCTTTCCTACTCACATACCAAATGTTGTCGGGCTGGAAATGCATGTGCTTGTGTATTTTGCACTCTCTCACCCTTGTGTTTAACTGCTCAAATTAAATTTCACACCAGTCTGCCCAGAGTATTGGCACACGTGCCAGATATCCATAACTGGGATAAAATTAAAATCTGTGCTATATATGCAAGAATCAAATATAGCATGTGTTTTCATGCTGAGCCTAGATTTCAGAACGCTCTGCAAGTTTACAAATGGACGCACACAACATATACTTATATTATTTAGAAGCAGAAATGTATTATTAAGTCAGAAAAGCATGATTTTATTCCCAGAGACACTGAGTAGCAAAGTTAGTCTTTTGCACGCCGATGTGACTGCCTCTTCCAGCTTTTCCTTAGTTACTGACTACATTCAGACCCAAGGGAATTTCCCTCACCCAACATCATGTCTTCATCTCAACCACAACATTGTAACTGTGGGGCATTCACTGCTTTGGAGCCCTTGAATGTAGCGCCTCAGCGGCCAGCAAAATGCTAGGCAGAGAAAGCGTGGAGGGTGGTGTCTGCAGCATACTCCCCAGAGATCTAATGCATATGTTATTTTCCCTATACAAAGAGTCAGTTGCTTATTTAGAAATATAAATATTTTTTTGAACTAAAGTATAGCAGACAGCTATGAAACACATGATTATAAAGGAATGCACACATTTTCTCAGAATAGCAAATGTTTAACAGTCTTCTAAGCCATTCAGTTCCACGGTTTGGTGTAAGCAGAGCGGGAAATAAATGCTTTGGCATAAACTAGTTGGCCTGAAGAAGTCCATGCTAGGAACTTCTCCCCTCCTCCTGGTTTCCATAAGAGAAGCATGGCTGACATGTGAGGGCTAGACAGTTCTTGGTTGAAGGGCACTGTCCTGTGGATTGGAGTATGTTAGTAACTTCTATAACCTTCATCCACCAGATTCTTCCAGTACTCCTTCCTGTGACCCCCAAATGCCTGCAGGGTGGTGCACCCTGGGGAAGCTGGGAGGACTGGCTGAGAACCACCACATTCAGCAACAGCAGGCAGAACTACCACATAAGGTAGACCTCACTAAGTCCCTAACCTGCTGTGGAGGGACATAAGGGTGACAGCGGCATCCACAGGGACCAACAGGCACACTGGGGTTGAACTCACAGGAAGGGGTGCATGCCACGAACATTTCTGGCACTTCCTTGAGGCTGCGGCCCTCCTGTTCCCTCTGTACTTGTTCCTGATTTATCTTGTCATCTTTACTGCTTCCTCTTTTTGTCTTTGGCTCCAGCCTGGCCCATCGGCCCTAGATCTGTCAACCTCAGGGGTGATGACGAACAGCTGGGTACACTTTTCCATGTAACAAGGCCTCAAATGTCACGAGGACAGCTATTGAGTCACTCAACAACCTGTTCCTCACACTCAATTATTGGTTCTTCCAAAGCCTGTGCTTACGAATCACCCTTTCAGTTCCTCTACCACTTTGGTTAACTTTCTATTTAGTTTCTAATTTCACGATGCATCATTAAGAATTTTACTCAGAGGTTTAAGCATTCAAAGTCATGCCCTGAAGTTCAAATGCTAATAGCAGTAATAACCAATCCATGACTTTACAACTGATTAAAAGCCTGCTCTGAAGCATGCTCTATTAGATGCTACGGTGTTATCAGTTATTATTAGTGTTATCATTTGAAGATGCTTTCATGATCCCCCCACAATAAATAACTAAATATAATTTTAAAAATTAAAAAATGAAATACAAGAATTTTCCATTTTCAAACTAAGATCTAAGTTAAATGGACCATATCCCTTACTTACATAAATGCATATTATCATTACCTAGCAATCTAGACTGGAATGTTCCAGATATGAGCTGGATCCTGCCTTGGCTATAGGAACTCATGTTTCTATGAGAACTCACAAGTCTTTCTTGACTTCACACCTCTCAAAATTACCCTGGATAAGAAATGGCCTGAATTGTACCCATTGTGACTCAGCTCCCAATGATGCTGCAAAAATATGGTGATGTCATCTGTGCACTACTAGATGGATGGATGGTCATCAGTCTCATCTCCTCCAACTTAACTGGCACTCACTGCTACAGTGAGATATAAAACTGGAGAGTCTGCACTCCAGAGTGATGATACAGTGGAACACCTATGTCCTGAGGTGTAACAAGAGCAGAGACAAGCATGCACAGCCCAGCCAAGGAGCCCAGTAGAAAAATCACAGAAATCAACGACTGAAGGTCAAGAATCCCCAAGACTCTGGAGCCCAGAGCCACCGGGTAAAAACAAACTCCTCTGGAAAGAGTTCTGCAAGAGTTCCCTTCCAAGATCACTCCAAGCCTTAAATAAGGCCTCGAAAAGCTGGAATTCTTTCATACTGACAAACTTTGTGTGCAAGGCATTAACTCAGAAGATTGACTACAAAGACACTGCTCGTTGTTGAAAAACCAAGTGACAAAGGCCAAAGACCAGAGAAAATCATTAAGAAAACATTAGTCCAATGTCAGTGCACTTGGGACATGGAGGCAGGAGTTTGGGGTTAGCCTGGGCAAAATACTAAATTTCAGGTCAGGTTGGATCCTCAACCCTATTTCAAAGGGTCAGAGGTGGGAATGATGAGGAAGAGAAAGAGGAATGTGGGAAGTTAGAGGGATAGGAAGAGGAGAAGAAGAAAGAGAAAAAGACATTATTATTTTTAAAAGCATTCTAAAATAAAGCCACAAATAAATACATAAGCATAGGCAAGCTGCTCCTGGTAAGAGCTATTAGGTTTTGACATTAGCAAGTTTCTAGAGAGAGCTAGGAAGGAACAGTTAGTACCTCTACCTACCACATAAAGATGCTGATGGAAGAGAACATATAATTTCACTAAATCAAAATAATATTGCAATAATTCTTCTCAAATCAAAGTGACCCTAACCAGTTAGAAGCAATGACTTCTGTTCAGGATGTCCACCTTTGAGGCTTAGCTTTAGTCAGCACTCACTTACTGAAGCAGGAAACAGAACCTTGAAGTCAAATGCCAACGGAAGAGCCCCACCATGCTTGCACAGCCATATGGACACAATGTAAATATCTGTTAAAATGGTTTCAGCCCTACAATTCAATCTGTGCCCAAATTTTCAGGCTTGTTATAAAGGTGCAAGGGACAGTTGAGCAATCTGTGTCTGGGCACCATGCTTCCAATGGTTGTACACTCACAGCCGTGCAATCATGAAGCTTCATGTACTTGTTTATTATGTCTCTTTCCACCAAAGCTCAACTTCCCTCAGGGAACAAATGTTGCCTGGCTGTTCATGGCTGAAACACACACAGTATTTCTTAAAACTCTGGTAGATATGCTACAGATCCATTGCTCAAATGGCAACTCACCCTAAGTCCTATTAAGTGAGTTCATGAAAGAAGCTTCCAAGTTAAACTTGTCAAATGTTGATTAGGTAGATGTTGACTGACCTAAATCCATAGCTCTTAAAGAAAGAGCTAGGCCTACTGATTCCTTGCTTCAACCTTGGCTAAATTCTTATTTGACGGTGTCTAACTGGCAATCTGACTTTAAAAGATTTTTCCTGGTTTCCTATCTGTCTACTAAGTCAAGGTCAAACTTCTGTATCTACCTCTAAAGCCTCCATCCAGAACACACTTTCTTCAGGTACCTGGAATAGTCTGATGTCATGCTGTAAATAGGTCTTGCCTTCAGTACCTCAGTGATTTATTAATAAATTACCCCCAAGCAGTAGTTAGTAGTGTCTCCCAGCTTTGTGTTCACTTGGAACCCCAGAATATGACTATTGGGATGAAGTTTTTAGAAGTAATTAAGATGAGTGAGGTCATAGTAGATTAGGGCTGGCCTAAAACTCAATGCCTGATGTCACAGAGAGAAACATGCAGGGAATGAGACTCCAAGAAGGGGCAGAAGTTGGATGGATGCCACTGTGAACTAAGGATATCAAAGAATGCCAAAGAGACAGGCCATGACAAGGAACCACAGGGTAGGAAGTGATCTGTCGCTGGGTTATATCTCCCTTTCCCATCAAGGATGGTTTTCTTGAAGGTTGACATGATGCATGGCCCTGCTGATAATGCTAGCCTCTACAACTAGGAAAGAATACTTATTTAAAGCCATTGAGCTGATAGCCATGTGTCTCAGTATAGCCCACCTCAGTCTTCCCTGTGAGATGCTGCCATGGCTCAGCTGGAAAGTCATTTACATCCATCTCTTTCTTGAACATACTTAGGAATCCTAGACACCCATTACTCACTGTCTTGGATAAGCTCTGCATGTGTTCATCTTGAGGGTGAAGTAAGACTTTTCTATACTTCATGGTCTACAAACAGCCACATGGAGTACAGCAAGTAACAAGCAATTAATGTGTATGCTGAACTCATGAATCAGTGGGATGGTCCCTTTGCCATGACCAGTACACATTCCTCATTAGCTCTCATTCAGACTTCCATGGAATGGGTTCCTCTCCCTTCCTCCCTCACTTAAATGCATCACTGTGCCCCAACAAAAAGTGATGGCAACTGTCCTTATCAGTAGCAGGTCTGTCTCAGGGCCAGTTCAGAAGTTGTTTTCCTGTCTTTCATCCCAAGGTTTTTAATTAACTGAGGCCACAGAAACATCTCATGCTGTGGACCCCAGGGACCAAAGATGTTTATTCATCCAGAGCAGGCAGTGCACAGGTGCAGAAGCCTCATCTTATTACTCTGGGATCAGCCCCAGTGTTGATCTGCAAAGCAGACATCTGAGATGCCAAGACCAGGTTCTCTCTGATCTGCCTTCAAGTGGAGATGGACACCAGAGCCAGAAGTCAGCAGGTACAGCTATCTTAGGGCCCTCTGCCACCTGTGGATTGGGGTCCTCATTTTGACCTCCACCCCTAGATTAGCTTTTCCAGCCTCTGGAACACTGAAGAGGTGACAGCAGCCTCCCAAGGGTAAGAGAGTGATGCCTGGGATTCAACAAGTACTGTGGGTCAGTCACACCTGGGTTCCAATCCCAGACTGTCACCCAAGAGTCCTTGGGCCGTAGGGAAGTTACTCAGTTTTTCTGAACCTGTTTTTGCTGTTTGTCATCAGGGCTAACAGTCATATCGAACTTGCTGGATTTGGTGAGTTACTGTAAAGCACTCACCACAGTGCCCATTGTAGAGAAAATACTCAGCCATGGCAGTCATAGCACTTGTTACTACTGATCCTTAGCTGTACATATTGGGACCATATTTCTGCCTTGGTGAGGACAATGTTCACATATCCAGAAAACTCTCTCCCTAGAAGCCAGAAGAGACAGTGCCACCAATGATGGGGGATGGCATGAAACACAAGAACAAAGAAGACTGGGGCTGGTTAAGTTATTTTAGCTCTCTATGACCCTATGGAATCGATTGATACACCTGAAATCCAAAACTTTGCCAGCACCAACGTGACTGTTAGTTAAAGGATAGTCAACTGACATTCATAAATATTCCAAAATCTGAATACACCAGAACTCTGAAACGCTTCTGGTCTCCAGCATTTCATATTATGGGGCATTCAATTGGCACTGTATGTATGATGGACCTAATACACACTGCCGCATCCCTGTCTGTTCACTGTAGCCATCCCTACCAAACCTCAGCATCTAGATTTTGGGAAATTGTTTTTAAAAACACCCCAAAGCTGACTCTGTTTCCTTCCCTTTCTTGGTAGGCAAGGAGCCCAAGGCCAAATGTGCAGGCATGGCTAATGAAATATGGGCACCTTGTACATTTAAGGTCTACCAACCTGTTGCTGTGATCATTCCTACTGTCAAGCTGCACTATTGACCTCGGTTTCTTTCACATTTGCCTTGGTTTCTTCATTTGTTTTTAATGCAACAGCTCTGCAAGAATGACTCTGAGCTACTTTACGTCCCTTGTGAAATAAAGCACAGCTCCAATAAATACACCGAATTTAAAAAGCAGAAAGGAAGAATACAGACAAGCAAAAACCCTTTTCTCAGCTTTGAGCTTCATATCTACAAAACAGGTGGCCGTGTGGTGCTGATGATGCTACAGTGCTGATGATGAGGCAACCGGGTGCCAGGAGCTCTTTGTTAAGTGTTCCTGGCCTCCATACGAAATCACTCTGCCCCACTCTCCCTTAACCCTAAGCTCAGAAAAAGAAAGTCATTGAGTTTGTCAGCCATCAAAGCTCTGATCCCACCAGGCAGCAATATGGAAAATGCCTGGAGCCAGTGAGGATTCACAGCAGCCAGCAAGGGCTCACTGCTGATGTTCTCTGGGCACCAGCTCCACTGATGGCCTCTACCCAAGCCAGGATGGGGCACACAGCTACTGAAACACATGGGCTAGGGGACCAGAGGCCAGATTACTGAGGCAAAACACCAGGCAGAAAGTGGAGGGCCAAGAATCCCTGCCTAAATACTGCTGTGCTGTTTTTGCCTGACTCACAGGCGGTTGGTGCAGCCAGCTACCATCTCTCTTCTCACTAGATTTCAATGAGAGGAAGAAAGAGACAGAGCTCTGTTGGTGTTGGGTCTTCCATGAGATTTGGACAGATATAGGCACATCCCAGACACACTGGGGAAATGTAAGCTACTTTAGTGTTTCCACCCTGGCATCCGAGGCCTAACCTGGGCAGGAAAGTAGATGGCACGTGCTGCATTGAGCATGTGTAGCAGATGCTGCAATGCTTTCTAAAGTTAGAAGCAAAAGAAAGATGATGAGGAAGAAGAGGAGAAAATGGAAGAGTGGGAGGCAAGGAATGGAAAGGAATGCAAAGATGAGCGGACTGTGGGTCAAACAAGATGGGCAGTGGGTACGCCTTTCTCCACCCATCTCTCCAGGAGAACCCTTTGGCCAAAATGTATTATCCATATGGTTCCTCACAAACAAGGGCCTCCCATTGGCTAATGATGTTTTAATTGACCAAGAGTGAACAACAACAGAAAAGCCCAAGCAGGCCAGTCCATGTCTGTTTATGATTCCAGCAACTCCAGGAAGTTCCTGAGGCAGGTAGATTTCAAGTTTGAAACCAACATGAGCTACACTGAGAGACGGTTTTTCAGAAATGCAAAGTAAAAAGTACTGTGAAATACCCTAAGTACGCTCCTAGAAACCCCTGCTGATCAGTGAGAATGCACATCTATGAGGGGACCCCAGCAGTTAGTCTTACAGAATGATCACTTCTTACTGAGAAGTTATAGAGCAGAATCCCAACCAGAATGATCTAGCGCTCAGTCATGGGTTTTCTGCTCAGCAGTCCACTTTTGTACTTAGGAACTCTCCCTGTCCCTTTCAAAGGAAATTTCACTTTGTTCTTTGGACTGCATCATTTCTGCCTTTGTTTCTCATACCTTCCTTCCACAGGCTTGCTTTACAAATAGCTAGAATTCATTGGTAGCAAGGGATCAGAATGGGAAATTGCTGACCCCCCAGAGCTCTGATGGAAGGGTTCCTGAGGTTCACCCTTCCACTGCCTCCCACCAGGACCCAAGAGAGCTGAGGTGGTCTGAAGTTTACCTCGGTGCAGTACGATATGGTCGATCATGTTGCGTTTGTATTTGGTGTGATAGAGGCACAGAGGACAGCGGAGGTCTTTGGGGCCTTCCTCTGGGACCGCCGAATGCCCAGCTTCCACGTGCATAGTAAAAGCAGATCTAAGAGAGAAAGGACAGAGATCATGACAAACAGTCACTGATTGCTGCTGCTGGCACCTCTGCATGGGTCCATGTGTCTCCCCGCTTGAGAAGCCAAAACTGAAGCTGTTATGTTTACTGACCACAAGCTCCTTGGCCAGTTAGCCCATCAATGGACAGAGAGACACAGATAATACTACTCAGAACCTTGGCAACTTGGCTGGGATCAGGGTTCTGTGTAAAAAGAGATGAATACCCTAAATACTTCAATCTTGAATATTAGAAATTGCCTATTAAGCTCAAAGAGCTGATGTTAGAGGATCACAAGTTTGAGGCTACTGTGGATTAAATAATGAGTTCAAAGCCAGCCTGGATAACAGTGAAAACCTGAGTAGAGTGCCCAGCACCCCCCCCCCACCCCACACACACACAGAGATAGAGAGAGAGAAATTATCTATTAAATAATACAAAACCAAAATCCCTCATAGGATGAATGCTGTCTCACATTTGGTTATTGGAAGGACTGTTTTAAATCATGGCTCACTCGTAAATTGCCTTCATGAATCTTCACACCTTCACATGTAAAGGGTGAGAACAGGTTGTTCAAGTGTCAGTCATGGTGACTATGACTAGGTTCCCTCCAGTCAAAAGCACAGTAGCTTAAAGGGAAAGGCTCTGCTGCCTCTTCCTCCATCCCTGTCACATCTTTAAACTTGACAAAATCTTGGTGCCTCATAACAAATGCATGATTAGGTAGGATTGCAAAGTTGGTAATGGCATTTGCTGCCAAGTCTGGGTTCAATCCCCAGGATCCCCATGATGGACGGAGAGAACTGATCCACACAAATATGGGATCTCCTGCATCCCCACGTGTATGGTGGCATGGATGTGCTCACACACAGATAAGCGGATAAAGAAATGATAAGAGTTCCTTTTAAGAAAGGAAGTGGGTGTTCCTCTTTGGCAACCTTCCTCTTTCTCTCATTTTCTTAAAACATCTAATGTTTGCTTTTTTAAAAAAAAAAATGAGAGTTTAACACACAGGCATGCATGCACACACACACACACACACACACACACACACACACACACACACACACACACACGAAAAGAGGATGTTCTCTGAAAGTACTATATGCTGGCCCAGGGCAGCCCTTCAATCCAGTTCCACATTGTTTACAAGCCCATATGCTCTGATCATTTGTCATTATGTAACGCTTGACCCCCTTCCACAGGTGCCAAGTGGTCTTTCTAGTACTAGCTTCCTTCTGTGAAGACCGAACAACAAACACACTGGCAGAATCTTCCTGGAGCTGCAGACAGGGAGAAGTAAGGGAAGAGTGTGGTGAGGGCTGGAGCAGGGGCAGCCACTTGAGTTTTCTCGACTCTTCTGCACACCACTTACTTAAAGCCCGTGTAAAAGGAGCAGTCTTTGCACTTGAAAAGCTTCTTGCCTCCGTGCTTGTCCCGGTAATGGCGCCTGATGCTCTGGATGTAGCCAGAGGAGAATTCACAGAATTCGCAGTGAAGAACAGCTTCTGCCTTCTGTTCCGTGCCAGCAGCAGTCCCGGAAGAAGGCACGGGGCTAACACGGCTGTTATTTCTTGCCAGGGCAGCTGACTGGTAGTGATTCAACTGCTGCTGAACATCAGGAGGCTCCGAGTATGAGGAGTCTGTGGAGAGAAGGTGACAGTGACCTGGACTACAGAGAACACAGTGTGGGGTCAGTGACATGGACAGCCCTTTATCTCAGGGTCTCTCCTCGCACTTCTATTAAGACATAATCAACAAAATAGACTGCACCTATTAGGGCTGGGGATCTGGCATGGTTGGCAAAGTCTTTGCAATATAAGGATGAGTTTCATACCAGCACCGTGACACATCATAGACAACCTGTCATCCCAGCTCGGGGAAGTGAGACAGGAAGGTACATGGGAGCTACTGGCTAACGAGTCTAGCCACACCCTGCTCCCAATCAAAGTAGACAGCAATTGGGGAAGACAGGAGATATTGAACACTATCCTATGAACACACACATAGCTCACACCACAAAACTCTTAGCACAGTTAAGTTCGTCAGCTCACCCCCTTCCTCCCATGGTTAGTGTTCTTGGGTGTGTGGTGGTCACACTTAAGAGCTTAGCTTCCAAGGGCATCTTTCAGCTTTAACTGTGGCACCTGCTGCACAACCCCTCCCCCACCCCCCAGCTGTCTACCTTCCACTTGAAGGTCATCTCTTCTGGCTAGCATCACCTGGTCAGTCCTGGGAATTTTTTTAAGAAGGGGTATCATTACACCATTTAGCCCAGAGCTGGGAAGCACATGTAGAGGAACAGAGATATTTCTTTGAGGCCTCATGGCATTTGAAAATAAAATTCTGAGGTTAAAAGTTTCAAAGTAAAGAAAAGAAGTAGACTTGTGATTTTTTTTTTTAAAGGAAGCTGGAATGTGACAACAGGTTACCAGCTTGGAATACCAGGCTACCCATCCTCATAGGTGGAATAAATGAACCAGCACAGTGCACATAGGCTTCTACATGGAAAAAGATCAAAAGATGCAACACCCCACCCCATCCTGATTTCTCCACATCAGCCATATTATTTTTTTTTAAAACAAGTTTTTAATAGGACTGCTCAGGCACATGGCACTCCCACAAATACAAAAATACTTTATACCTTTGGAGTCAAGAGATTTAAATTTTAAAATATAAAAATCCAATAGTGTTCTCCTGGAAGAGCCATTTAAAGCTTAGTCAGCGTTAAGATGGAGATTTATTCACAAATCCCATTAAAATGAAATTCCAAACAAGTTTCTCTGAAAGGTATTTTGAAGTTTGCAATTCTGAGGAAAAATGATAGCAATGGACGGCAGGAACCTGAACACCAGGAACTTTAATGGCGAGTCCTAGTGAAATGGAATGGGGCAGTAGGGGGCCACTTTTCCTAGTACACTCCTTGGGATTCAGTGGTCCCAGTTCAACACACTGTCTCACACAATCTGCAGCTGCCTAGGAGGATGTCTGTGTGGACCGCCCTGAGGAATGGGATAAAAACAAAGGGCTCTCTCCTTTTCTTTGTAAGCCAAGAGAGGACAGATAAGTCTTCTCCCCATCGGATGGACATCTCATTTTCCAAAGCATGATTTCTCCAGGTGGGACATAGACTATTCTTATAAAAACTAAGATCAACCCCCAGGTGGGACACAGACTATTCTTATAAAAAGTAAGAACAACCAAGATCAACCATCGTCCCATTGACCTCTTGGCCAACCATGAGGGAAGCAGCATCCCTGACTGCAGGGCAGCCGCTCATCAAACACTAAGATGCTTTTCATTGCCTGTTGCCCTGTCTGTCCCCAGAGTATATTCCTTAAGAGAGAGAGAAACCCTTTTGTAAACATAGCTGCCAGACACACAAAGTAAAATTAAAGGAAAAGTGGAACCATGTACAGCCTCAATGGGCTCGCCACCGAGGGTAGATAAAGAGACAAAGGAAGAAAGGACATACAACCCATGCATTGTCTCAGTCCCTTATCTCCAGTCCTTCATTTCTCTACCTTCTGCTGATTAACCCACCCAGGACCACAATAATGGACTGTCAGCTTCCATTCTGTCCCTTGGCAGCAGGGTTGTTTACCATTTCTCAGGTTGTGTCGCTGTCTAAGCCCCAAGACCCAGGTACACCACACACTCAGCAAAGTGCGGCACACTCACTCCACTCTCCTGTGAACATTGTTCCAGTGTGAGCTGAGTACAACCAGCCAGTGTCCCTACATCTCCTAACCCTCTTAGCAGAGATGGCCCTGCTCTGCACCCTCAGTTCTGCAGCATAGCTTTTCTGAAAGGAAAAGGCCAAAGGCAAGTCTGGCTGAAGGAGATCTGTTTCCCAACCACAAATCCATCCAGAGAATGATCAAATGTCCTAAAGAAAGGTTCATTTCTCACAAAGGGGTTGAAGCTTCCTCAAGAAATGGCACACATCTAGAGAATCTCAGACGTTTGTATTCATTCAGAGCACACCTCAGACACCAGGTACCTGACAGTTTAAATCCCTTCCCAGCAAAGCTATAAAGAAATAAATGGTTTCTAGTCAGGCATTAAGCCAGGCTAACCCCTTTCCTCACCTGCCACTCACTCAGCCAGACTCATGTACCTATATCGCTTACTCCTTTAGAAGAGAGTTGCCTTTTTGTGAACACATTCTGTTATTGTTTCAAGACTCCATTGCACATTATACCATCTACCACAAAACAAAAGCAAATCAACTACAACAAAAACCACTCAAATTCTAAAATGTAAATTTATAAATTATAAGAAACTCAAAGGAAAAAAAAAATGTAAGAACTGTTGGTGCAACATTTCAAGAAATGAGATTCAATGATGCAAAAGAAAGAGCTGCCGCTATGCAGGCTCTCAGTGTCTTTCTTGCCTCCTGGTTAAAATTAGGACAGGTAATTTCACACACACTCAAACAAATCCCAGCAGTTATGACACATCTGTAACAGTTGGGGGGGGTCTTACTTTGTGGGAGTTTCTGAGTTTGGAGCTGACTTTCTCCCAGATGCCAGCATCCACGCCTTTGTTTGTAAATATGACACTCTGAGCTCTGATGTCACATGCCTGAGTTTGTATGACTCACTCATCTTGAAAAGGACAGCTTGCTATGCAATGGAAGATTCCAGTTTGCCCATGAAATGCAGCCCTGAGTCCCAGAGGAGGTTTGCATGTGAAGGCAGGGACAGGCAGACCTCAGAGTTCAAGGCTAGCTCGGTTTACAGAATGAGTTCCAGGCTAGCCAAGGTTAAGTAGTGAGAATCTGTCTGTACTGAGGCAAATTCTGTAAGGCTGGATGGACTGTTCTCACACAACACTAAAATTCCTCATGCTGAGATTTGACTAGAAAGGTACACATATGCAAATGGAGGGCTAGCACGTGGGAGGAGGTGGGACTTCAGGACTGCTGGAAATTTCAAAGTAGAAGAAGACTTCATTCCAGAGGTACCTTCCCAGTCCTCTCTGGTTTACTGTGTTCCTTAGGGGTCAACTTTAATTCTAGATCCCCTGAAATGCTAGCTAGGGTATCAATCCTCTCTTGCATTTAGTTTTTCTTCATCCTCTGAACACTAGCAATTGCAAAAACAACCACAAGAAATTTACCTTCACAGGGGCAAAGGCAGAGAGGTGAAATTCCACAAGAACAGTGTGCCTGGAAGGAGCCTTTTGATGGATCCACAGTACTGAACAACACATTTGTTAGTGCTGTCTCGGGGCCAGGGTATGTTGCTAGCTCTGGGGACTCAAGGCCATAGAAGTCAGGAAAGATATCTTCTAGCTACTCAGATCTGTTACTAAGCGGCTGCAGCTCCCTCAAGCAATGGTTCAGGGGAGGGAGCTGGTAGTTGACTGTTAGAAAAACACAGACCTTCACATCTCCAAAACTCATTGCAGTCACTGACACAATAAAAGGGGCAAAGAAAACAAATGAGCAGTCTGGGCGAGCCTATCTGCTGGGGGGTGGAGGACAGGAAAAGCAGGAATCAGTGGCACAGGGGGAGGGTGGGCCTCTGTGCTGAATGATACAGTAAGGCACCATTCTGGAGGTCAAGTCCCCATTTTCTGCAGCTCCAAAAAGAATCTGTGAGAGACAGACATGGGTAGCCAGCAAGCACATTCAGTTGTATGTGAACTGAGCTTTTAATGCAGACTTGGGACACAGGCTCAACTGTTAGTGGGAATCAAATACCAGGAAAAAGAAAGACAAAAGAATTTTAGGTGAGTCCATTTCTGAGGTGGACAGAAGGCAAAGGATTATTCATTTGCAAATGTTTACTGACCATTAAGTAAACAGGAGACCTGTTCCAGGACAGTAAGACTTGATCCCTGTGTTCAAGCAACTCACTGTCTCAGAAAGACACAAAGCGATTGATTATGAAATAATGCAGACAACTGGACATTTTACAGAGACAGCTGCAAAACGGGGCACAGGAGGGACAAGCAGCATCATTTGGAGATGGACTGCGAGAGTGAGGGAGATGGAGCAGAGCTGTCAAGAGAATCCTGAGTATCCATCAATAAATATGTCTGGTATTAATTACTGTGCTAATTAATGAGATCAACATAAGACCTGCTGCAGATACTGAATGTTTCATGCACCCCAGCTCTGGTTTACAACATACATTTAGAGGTAAGTATGGAAAGAAAAAAGATGATGGATGGCTCAGTGGCAAAGAGCATGATCTGCTACAGCAGAGGACCTATGTTGTTCTCAATGATCACATCTGGTGGCTCACAAACTCCTATACCTCTAGCTCCAGGAAATCTGACATCCCTCTTGGGCCTCCTCAGGTGCCTGCACTCAATTGTACATAAACACACACACACACACACATGGGGGGGTGTAATTAAAAATAAAAACAAGGAGCTTGAGAGATATAACTCAGCAGTCAAGAGCCCTTGCTGTTCTTATAGAGGATCTGGGTTCACTTTCCAGGACCCACTTTGGTAGGTAAGTAGGTAGTTGGGAGGGAGGGAGGGAGGGAGGGAAATAGAGAGGTAGGCAGCTCACAACCTCCTCTAACTCAAGCTCCAAGGGAATCTGCTTTCCTCTGTGATCTCTGTGGACATTCATACACATGAAGACACAGACACACACAAATAAAATGACATATTAACAATAAGCCTTTTTAAAAATGAAAATGAGAACAAGAAGAGTGGATCTAAACAGAAAAACACATATGACAGAAAGGTGGTATAGCTTGTGTAAACAAAACTTTAACGTCTCAAAATCCAATAATAGTACAAAAACATCCAAACAGCCAAGCATACTGATGTATCTTTGTAATGCCACCATCACTCAGGAGGCAGAATCATGAGGATCATTACAAGTTCAAGACCAACCTTGTCTACCTTCTGAGTTCCAGGCCAGCCAGGACCATATAGAAAGATCTCATTCTAAAATACCAAAAGGAATGCTTAATAATAATACATGGATTATAATTTTTTTCAGAAAAGCAGATGAGTCATCAGCTAAAGTTTGGTTAATTTAAATACATATGGCGAGATCCAAAACAGGATGGGGAAAAAGGCTAAAACTGAGATAAATAGGAACATGGTCAACTACCGCTAGCCAAAAGATGATAGAAACCAAGAAAGGCTCACTAACTGTGGAAGAAAAGTAGTTTAAGGTATACTGTAGTTGACAGCAGAAAGCTTCTGGCATGGTATACAGCTTGTAAGAGACAACAACTTAGAAACAAAAGATGGAAATCAGTCTGAGTATTGATGTGTATGTCAGCAATATCCTAGGAATCTGGAGGGAACAGAGAATTCTGTTGTAATGCTCCTTTGGGATGATATCAGTTCTTCATCTACAGCTGTGAAAAGGGCTCAAGGATGCCTCAAAACCACTCAATATGGTAGAAACCAGCTATCTCAAATTCTTCCTCTTGCATGTTGAATGTTAGTGCATGGCTCTTGTATTCATTTACATTAAAGATGTAACCGTGTGCTAGACAAAGATCTCATGACCTCCCCGTCATTACTGTTCCCCCCATGCCTTTACATCTATTGATCTCTTGGGTCCTCGAATTCCACTCAGCATCCTACCTGTTTCTACTTCCTCCAAGATCTAGACTAACCAGCATACACTACTTAATGATTATGGTACAGAGATGTATCTTATGTGCACACAGCTCTTCAATCTGGCCCGTCCCATGATTCCTGCCTCACTTCCAGCTAGTTTCTGATTTCTTGAACATGCCAAGTACATCACTGATGCTGGCCTTTGGTTAGGCCAGGTCACTCACTGTTCTCCTACAGTTCTCATCCAGCTTTTAAAACTCATTTGAAAAGTTACCGCTGTGAAAAATTTCCCACCAAACCAACTGAACCTTTTGTTTAAGTCTACTCTGTCAATACATACACATCTGCAATTCTCTCATTTACCTTATTATACCTCATGCTACCTTAAGTCCCCTTAAGCACTGCCAACACACTCGGCCAGACCAAGGCTGAAAACCACACACACACAAAAATCTGCTACAGCCCTCCTCAGCCAAAAGTGAGGTTTTTGCTCAATTGAAGTTTCTGCCTTTCAGATAACTCAAGCTTGTATCAAGCAGACCAACAACTAACCAGTAGATTCATCTAATACATAAAGATCTAGAGATCTACCAGACAGCTACCTGTAATGTAGTCAATATGATACTTAGTATTTATAATTTGGTAAGAGGGCATCAGTTTTGTATAATGTTGTTTGGGTTTTTATTTTCCCCCAAGACAGGGTTTTCCTGTGTAGCCCTGGCTGTCCTCAAACTCACAGAGATCCATCTGTCTCTGTCTCTTGAGTGCTGAGATTAAAGGCTTGGACCACTACCGCCCAGCTCATGCTATTGTTTTTACAATAATATTTCTGTGTGTTTGGACAAGATCACCTGTTAGTTTTACTTAATTATGGTACTAAAGAAAATATTTTCGTGGACAACTATAGCTATTAAGGCAATTAGATATTGCTTGTGTTTGTTTACATTGTGATAGAAGCTCCACAGAGGCAAGGTTTTGTGGTTGGCCCTGTCTTCCCAGGAAGAATCTCAAGAACATAGAAACGCCTGGAAAAGTACATAAGATAATGTTTGCCACCCTGGATTGACTCCTTGGATCCCACTCCCCCTAGAGGAACACCTGACTCACTCTTGAGGGAGGGGAGACAAAACTGGATCTGCCAGGAGTGGAGACTGAACTAAGCAATATTGGGTCAGTGGGACCATGGGACTGTCTGCTGCCTGCCCAGGGAGGGGATGGGGAGTTGTGGAGAAGAAAGAATGACCTGATGTGAAGGGAGGGGGAAGGGACCTTGAATAAGGATATACAAGGATACAAAGTGTGACTTCTTAGTTCATAATAATAATAACAAAAAAAGAAAAAAATATCCCCCAAAAAAGATAGTGTTTGCTAGGCTGAATTTGTTAAGAAAAATATGTATAAATGTGTATGTACATATACATATATGTTACTGAGTGTGGTGGTTTGAATAGGAATGGCCACCATGGGCTTGTATATTTGAATATTGGTCTTTAGGGAGTGTGCTTCCTGTGGTGGGGGGATTTGGAGGTGTGGCCTTGTTGGAGGAAGTATGACACTGGGGTGGGCTTTGGGGTTTCAAATGCTCAAGTCAGGTCCAGTGACTCTCATTCTTGCTGCCTATGAACCTGGATGTAGAACCATCAGCTCCTTTTCCAGCACCACATCTGCCTATGTGCTGCCATGCTTCCCATCATGCTGATGGTGTCTCATCACAGCAATAGAGCACTGGTTCTAAGATACTAAGTATGTATGTAGCATAGTGTTGTGAAGAGAATTTATAAACATCAATAAATCTAAGTATTTAAAAAGATTTCTTGTACTCTATACAAGTTCCTTTATATTTCAATTCTACTTTCTTCCTCACAATACTTACTATTCAAGAAAACTTGCATACAGAATTAAAATAAAAACTACGGGTGGCCAATATAACCTGGCTACTTCCCTTGAAGATATTTCTATGGGCCATTGCAAAAAAAAAAAAAAAGTGTGTATAAAATGAAACTTTCAAACACATGCCATCTCAGTTCTGGATAGTGTCTGTGGGGGACCTTGAATCTCTAGAGACAGTTACATTATTTTATTTCCTCCTTTAGACTGTGTCTTGAGAATCTCCAGGCCAGGGAACCGGGCACCTCCCTGTCTTCTCTCATCAGTGGAGTTCTCTGGCCTGGGCCCAAAAGATTATGATACAATGGCAAGGGGAACAATGGATGGTGGATGACTATATATAGGAATTCTAGGCTTGGTTGTCATGGAAACAAACAGAAAAACAAACATCGAATCCTGAAAATAAATCTGAGGCTAAACTTGAAGGAAACAGACTTTGAAAACTTCCTGTCATTCTGATGAGTAAAAACAAAACCTTGAAATATGATCAGGGAGTAGATTAAGGAGAAAATCACAAACAATATAAAATGCCCTAGTCTTCAAACCTACAGAAGCACTGAAACATGGCCATTCTCCATTTTTGAGATTTATTTGCCGTCACACACTTCAGCTCTCTGAATGGGTCTCTCAAAGGCCTAGTTCTGCAGGAGCTTCAGGCTGTCACTCTTTTGGAATCTGGATCCATCTGTACTGAGTCAAAGAAGACATGTTACGTCCCCTTCCACCTAATCTTACTAAAAATTCCACTTGTGTTTCTGTATTTTTCCACCCAATGGCATCAGAAACCACCAAGTCAATGAGCTCAGATACATCTTGATTAGTTCATTTTTCTTTTTGTCTATGCATAGCCAACCATCTGGAAGGCTCTTTGCCATCTACTCATGAATCCACTGTTGCTGCTCATGTTTGGGTCATCATGGTTGTCCACTTCAGACATTCTTCACAGACCTATATTTCCACTGCTTTTATCCCCTGGAGTCCTTTCTATTATAAGACTCAAATGTATGTTCATCATGACATCCACTCCTAAGAGAAAGAAAGCATCCTCACCCCAGATCTACACGATTCCCATACTTTATCTAATACCAATCACAAAAGCTCTAATCAAAAGGAACTCAGTTCAGATTTGCTATTCCTGTAAGCTTCTCCCAAATACATACTCACTCAATTCTCCAGTGGATCTATTCTACTAGTACTCATGATACCATATTAACCTATTGTTTGTTTGTTTTGAGACAGGGTTTCTCTGTGTCTCTCTGTCTGTCCTGGAACTCACTATGTAGACCTCAATCTTAGAGATCTGTCTCTGCTTCCCAAGCACTGGGATCAAAGGTGTGCACCATCACCTCTGGGCTCTAGTCCAAACTTTCTGGACTAGAAATCTGCCTAACTTTTTGTAAGTTGACCTCCCTCAGAACTTTGCTCAGGGCCTATGTTAAAATAAGAGCCCAATAAACCTGCTGTAAATACCCAGAGTTCAAACTGAAAACATAGGTCTGCAAAACTGAGATTTAAAAGCAAAATTCAATTGGATAAATGCCTCTCTCATTTTGGATGTCAGTTTAATAGAGCCTTCCCACTGAAACACTGACCTACTTTCACCATAACAAGCTTAGATCTTAATTACAAAGACAATGCTTTCTATACTTTGGAATTTGAATGGAAAGGAATTCAGAATCCACAGCTAAGAAGCCAAAGGCACTCATTTCTGGCTGAACCTCTGAATCAGCTGTAAGACACCACTGTGAAATAGAGAGTGCAGGAACATCTGGAAGCCATGTGCACCATTACTTTTATGCAGCCATTGGTAGACACAGATGTTTGTGAGATGCTTGGCTGTACAAAGTCACACCCATTGAATACACCATGACTGTAACACAGTCAACACCAAGATCACTTATCCAACAATATAGCATTTTGCAACCCATGACAAAGTACTCCTGGATTACCTTCAGGCATTTTCCTCTGCATAACATTTTCTCCATTAGGGACGTGCATTGCCTCTAGATAGGTAATATACATGTTGTTCATCTTATATAAGGGTTATGGTGGCTCAGAAAAGCTGAGAAGGCTTCATGTTAGGCAGACAGTGGAGAAACAGCAACCTAACCTGGGGCTCCAGTGTGGCCCAGTTTTTAAAAAGTGTCTTTTTCCCCATCCTGCCACAGTCATTAAGATACATCCTTCACTACATGGTACTTATAACTCAAAGACTATTCTCTAAATCCTCCTTGAAACAGGCTGGGAATTGGCAGGGAAGCAAATGAATGCAAGGGGAAGGGGCCTTTTCCTAAGATTTTTTTTTTCTTTCTTTAAGGAAACTCTGGGTGGCATCTGCCATTGTTAATTGAGAGGTTCTTACAATACCAAATGCATAACTCACCTGTGACTCTTTTGAATTGTGTGATGAGGAAGTAATGCTTCCTGCTGCTCGTTTGGATCCTATAGATGTCTTTATTACACGGAACTATCCCACAAAAAAGCGCAAAGTACAAAGACTCCTTTCTAGAAAGGACCTGTCCTCCACGGAGCTCCCAAGTAACCTCAGATGGTATTTAGAGCGCACAGGCCATGGGTGAAACCATAGTGCTTCCTTAAGGCCTGCCTTGAGGAGAGATGCCCACAGACTTCAAGGAGCTGGTCACAGTGTATGTAGGGCTGGCTACAAGCCGACCTATGTGAGCCAGACAGGAAACCATTGTGGAGATTGCTTAAAAGATTAATCAGGAAGAAAGCACATCTGGCCTAAGCACATATATTTAGAGACATGTAGTGCTCTAAGGGATGGTATGGAAATCAGGCGAAAAGGGCCATGCCCGATCAAGAACAGGACTGAGCAGCCACACTTCAAAGCACAAAGCTATTTTAAAACTGTCCCCAAGCCGGAGTCTCTGAACGAACAAACCCAGTGGGTTTCTTACCCTTTATTCCTTTATTTCCATATATTCTCACTCAGTGGAATTAAATCCTCGCTTTGGGTTAAGCTGTATTTTTAATCACAGTTAAAGCAGTAGGGTCTTCTGCTAGGGTAGTTCCTCCACCCACTTCAGATCCCCCAGAGCAACATTGCTCAGTGAAGCTGCCTGGGGTGGGTGTGTAATGTGACTCTCCCTGATGCTGGAGGGCTTGGATAATGAGACACAGATTCACCGAGTGCTGCCTTTACGTTTAGTGGCTCTGTCTGGTATGTATGATAGGATAGTCTCTTACTGATCTTCACCATGATCTTATAGAATTGTTGCTTCCCATTTTATAGATGAGAAAACTGAGGAGAGTAGAAGAACTAGATAACATTCTCTCTTTAGAACTTGCTTATAAGTCTCCTACAGCGCTGAGGAAACTCTTAACCAAGTAGACTTCTGGTTTCCCATTTGTCAAAGGGAGATAGTAACGGCCAACTCGATGTGACAACAGTGTGTGCAAGGTAGTGCCTATTACATAGGTAGTGCTTCCAAGATTTTTCAGTTGCACATCAACTAAAGCCCACATCATACAAACCTTGCAATGAATCAGAGTATTCTGGCATTGTTTTTCACAGGTAAAGGTATCCGATCACTTTAACTGGATTACAGGGTTGAATGAAGTAGCAATCTCTCATACTGCCATGATGATGGGACAGGACTGCCATTTCATCTCTACTCACAAGGTAGATGCTCAAAGCTCCCTTTTGGTTGGTGTCACTACGCAAATCTAAATTCATGGCTACTGCTAGCTTGTTGGAAGTAGGGAGGGGGTCAACTGTGAGACCTAGATATAGATCAATGTCAGAGCCCAATCTAAATAATACAAACAGAATGATCACCCTCATTTAGTTAGGTAACAATGCTCACAGAATGGACACCTATCAGCTTGCTAACAAGGGCTTGTTGGAGTAAATTGCAATGATTTTCCTGGCAAATATGCTGAGATTCTTTTTGTGGTTTTCAAACTTGCTTGCAGTTTGAACAAGGTTCTTGAGGTCCAGTTTATAGGTGTGGGCTGTTACCCTGTGAGTTGCTTCCCAGCCTCTTTTGCTTGCTTTCTTTTGACAGCATCTCTTGCTGCATCATGCTGAATGCCTGGTTCTCCCTGATGTCTGTGAGGAAAATGTCACAAACTTCTAAGCTTGCATGATTTTGGACTTTGGGTTTTACTGTGCCACTGAGGAGGACATCTTGGATTCTCTGGGCTTAGCCTGCCTGCTTCCCAGACCTGTTGGTCATCTAACCTTCTTTCAACTGTAGGTCCATAAACAAGGGAAGGTCAAACAAGCACAGAAAGCCATACAGAAAGAACATGGTCACAGTGTAGATAGAGTGTGAGTCCTGAATCACATAGACAAGGCATCAGCATTCTGTAGCTCAGTGTACAAGAGTGAAAATGTAATGGAGAGTGACCCATGGTCAGGGGAAAGTGTGGCCCATATAGCTTTTTATGCTGACTCCAAACTGCTTTTGAAGACAAAGTACAGGGTCACCGAAGGGCTTGAAACAAGGCAGCCTTATATTTTAACCATTTCCATGTCTAGTGGGTTTACCATAGCCCTGCCCAAACCAATGAAGAAGGTAGTTTGCTTTAAGTGGACTCTTCTTCCTACTAATCCTACTGATCCCACTGTCCCACCAACAACCCCACTCCATGCTCCTTTAAGTAGAAAACACTACTGTTTCTCCTCCGGATTTTACTAGTGTATTGGACTTGTTCGTGTGAAACTCAGTCCCTATTGTTTCTGCCACACACATCTGGAATCGATTAACAGGCCTACCCAGGGAGAAGAAAGAAGCTAACTCAGGGGTTTGCCTTTTCTGTTCCCTGCATACCCTTCCTATGCAAATGATAAGCACAGGCAACTCTGTGGTATATTAGCATCCTACAAACAGCATCCAAGAGAACAGTCAATAGCCTGGAATCCTTGGAGCATCTTTAGATCACTGAGTACCAGTAACACCCAAAAGGACCCAGAGCTGAATTTTACTCTTCAGTTTTAACATCCATGTGCCAACTCAAGGACACTTAATACCCTGTCTGTCCTGGCTTATTTTAATTTCACTGAGTGGTCAAAATATTACTTTGTCAGCTACCATATTCTACTGTATTTATTAGTTCTTTAAAAATGGTTTGCTAATTCATAACAAATATAAGATTACTCTTATTAGTAATTTTTAAAAGATGTGCTATCCCTAATTATGTTTGAGTTTGTATCTATGTGTAAGTGCATGTGGATGCAGGTGCCCAAGGAGACCAGAAAGAATGTTGGAATCCCTGGAGCTGGAGTGAGAGGCGGCTGTGAGCTTTCTAAAGTAGGTGCTTGGAACAGAACTCAGGTCCTCTGCAAGAGCTGTTTGTACTCTTCAACTGATGGGACATCTCTCTACTCCTTACATTAGTAATTAATGGAGACAAAGATAACTGGACTTCATATTCCAAGAACCCTTGGGATAGGGGGATCACTACAACATACAAGCAGTAAGAATGAAATGAGAACCCCTGAGGCTTTACCTGCTTAGTTGGAAAAGTGTGGTGCTCTGGAGATGCATGCATACGGGTGTGGATACACACATTCACAGGGGGTTTTAGATATTGATTCATGCTTTAAACTTTTGGAGTGTAGGACAAGAAAGGCTTTTACTTTGCATTTAGAGAACATCTCCTCCAGGAAGAGGAGGCCTTCTGCCAGGTGTTAAGAACAGAAGGAGGATAAAACCTTTGTCCCCAATGAGTTCTCTTCAGATAACAGAATGGAGATAGCAGAACAGACCACAAGAAAGGGCTAAGGAAAGGCACAGCATCATGGGATAGGAGAGGAAGAAAATGGACTTGAGTCTAAGGCCATCACAGAAGTGTGGAGCTCTGAATGTAGCTTTGAAGGATAGGTGGAGTCTGGAGATGGAGAGATGGATGAAAGGGGGAAAGCACGGACAGCTGCAGGAGGCTAGCAAGAATGGTGCTCATCCAGTTTGGTGGATAGAGTAATAAAGAGCTGGCAGAAGAAAGAAGGCTGGAGTTGGAGTGGGCTTGGAGAGCCTCGAGTCCATCTAACATCTTCTAAACAGGCCATAGAGAGCTGCTAAAGGTTTCTGGATAGAGAATGACAGCAGCCAGTCTTGCTGAGAATATACTGAACAGAGGTGAGATGGCAGTAGATTGGGAACAAGAAGAAATAGAAATAGGAATGTTAAGACAAGGTAGGCCATCAACTTTCTGCTGCTAAATGGGCCCTACATGGCTAGAAGATGAAGAGAACTCTTGATGAGTCCCAAACGCTAAGGACCAGTCTGGGGGAGGTGACTAATATGATGCACGGTAGAATTTTTGAGGTGAAAGCTGGGAAAGTCCTGCAGATGGAGGAGAGGAACAAACCACAGAGCCTGGGTCTCACTCTGAGAGGTTAGAGCTGGTCTAGGCTGTCCGGGCAGAGTGAGAGCTGAGCATGTGAGCTTGTGAAGGGCAAGGACAGAGAACACAGACAGTTAGGCAGGCCAAAGTGTAAGTGATGGCAGCGGAAGGAGTTGTGAAAACAAGGTCAAGGGAAGCCATTTTCCAAGAGGCTAGAGGAGGCCTGACATGGACAACAGACCGAACCCCGGCAGGAAGAAAGAGCAGTAGTTTTAAAGACCGTAGGCCAAGGGAAAAAGCAAGAGCAGAGACTATAGACTTGCTTGTCCGGATGAGTGTCCAAGCCACTGAAGGAGAAGGGGCAGCAGCAGATGTTAAATTCGAGAAACCAGGGCTATTTTCAGAGTGAATGGGGCTGGAGTCAGGCAATAGGAGACCAATTCAGAAGAGCAGTTTGGTAAAATGCTAAAAGGAGAACACAGACTCTAGTACTTTCAGGCAAGAAATACTGAATGGCAAGGAAGCAAGGGTGGCAACAGGGGTCCTTTCAAGAAATATGGGCGTGGCAGTCATCCCAAATACAGGAAAAGACTTGCAGAAGTCCTGGGGCTCACCTTAGTAGCTCCCCCCAGATTTTTTTTTTTTTTTTTAACTTTATTACTTATTTTTATTTATTTGCCTTGGTGTTTGCCTGGAACTGGAACTACAGACAGTTGTGAGCTGCCATGTGGGTGCTGGGAACCCCCCCCCCCATCCTTTGGAAGAACAGCCAGTGCTCTTAACCGCTGAGCCATCTCTCCAGGCCCTCCCCCAGATTCTTTAGGGGAAACTGGCATGTCAGCAAACAAGGTTCAAGGAAGCTTGGGGGCAGCTGCTTTTGATCCTAGCACATCGGAGGCAGAGGCAGAAAGATCTCTGTGCGGCAAAGGCCAGCATGGTTTGCATAATAAGTTCTAGGCCAGCTAGGGATACATAATGAGACGTTGTTTTGTTTTGTTTAAGGAAATGAAGTGACATGGAAAGAGAGGTCTGGTATGTGGCTGCCAGCACGATCATCCCACCTCTGCAGTGTCACCGAATAGGCCACACATCACTCTCATAGTTATTCTATTTAAAACAGTAGGGGCTGGAGAGATGGCTCAGAGGTTAAGAGCACTGACTGTTCTTCCAGAGGACCTGAGTTCAATTCCCAGCAAAACCACATGGTGGCTCACAACCATCTATGATGAGGTCTGGTACCCTCTTCTGTAAAACTGTATGCATAATAAATAAATAAATCTTTTAAAAAATAAATAAATAAATAAATAAATAAATAAATAAATAAATAAATAAATAAAACAGTAGAAACCTGGTCAAAATAGTTCCCATTTCAAAAGATTATTTTGTAGAAAAACATTTCCTAGTGTCAGTATGAAGGTAATAGATGATAATTATTCATTAAAATATTTGTTGATAATTGATCATAATACTAAATATAGATCACTCAGAGATTGGGACTTAACATCCCACAGGCCCATTAAGGACACTAAATGCTAAAGAATTTCTAGTAAAGGTAGTTTCCATTAAGCCCCAGAGCTCAAGTTTATATCACTTGGGTCCAGCAGGGCATTGGGACCACTTTCGAAATACTGAATTATTTTAGATTTAAGAAAGAAGAGCAAAAGAACTTTATTTCAGATCCGAGAATAAGACATGGATGACTTCTAGGGGATTCCCCTCTTTTTAAAAATCACTGCTCTTGGACTGGTGATAAATTATCATGGATTGCTAAGATATTTACCTCTACTGTACTATCTAAATAATATCTAATAATAATTTTGGCTATTAGAGCACACCCATTTGATCCCTGAAATGACCTCAGAAAGTAGACATTTTTATTTTACATATTTTAGGAAAGTAAGACTCAGAGAGGATTTAGGGATCATAATGTGTGATATGGAGCCAGACAAGACACCCCCACCTAAGAGTGCATATTTCATTACTGTGTGAATGGTATTTTCTGGACCTGAGTCTGCAGCAGCCCTCCAACACTTCTCAAACTCAGCTAGTCTAAGACTAAGGTAGTGTGAACTACTTGAAGAACTCATCTCAAAATGATCATTTGCTTAATTTTCAGCAGCTCTAGTGGAGTGAAAATGATCTTGATGACATTGACTCTATCAGTAACAAATCCAATGACACACTGCAAGCAGTATACCCAACACCAATAATGCTGCATCCTCCAGAACTCCATCGAAAAGTAACTGTTAGGAGATGGCACAGGGGGTCCTGGAACATTTGGACTTTGTCCCCAAGAATGCTTGCTTGGCACCACAGAAACCAAGATTGAATGTCTGGGGTGGAACTTGGACAGGCTGACAGAATAATCAGATGTTGCCGATCTGTTGCTGTTGATAATCTTTACCTCCCTTCTAGGAAGCTCAGGAGTGCAAGGCAAACAGCTTCCCACAGTCTGCATGTCAGCTCTGGGCAAAGCTGATCTGAATAGCTGCTTTCTGTGATGTGATGAGCCCTGGCAGTCATCTCCTAAAACTAAGATGACCAAGAGCAAAAGTACCAAAGCTTCTTTTCCTATCATATTTTGCCTTCTCTGATTTTCAAAAATGATAAATAAATAATCAATATGACCTTGCATAAAATTCACTACTTTTCTGACTAACAACTTTCAGTCTTCTTTCATAATAGGTAATATATATGTCCTCAGCACGCTCCCTAGGTATATGGGGGCTCAGAGTATACTCCTGGAAATCAAAGACTACAGAAGCAGAGCCATGAGATAATAAAGCTTTTTAAAAACAATATAAAAAAATATTCTAAAAGAGAAAAAAGTTTTCATTTTAATATTGAACTTGATCCTTTTAATAATTAATGATTAACAATAATTAATGTTTTCTAGCAGGGTGTGGTGGCTCACTCCTATAATTCTAGCACATGGGAGGCTGAGACTATTGACATGGGATACACAAACACACACACATACACACACACACACTAATTATATATGCATAAATACATATATATAATTTAAATAGTTCAAAGATGATCTTGGCTATAGAATAAAAACCTATTTTAAGCATTAAAACATAATCATTAAGAATATCAACAATAAAATGAGTTATTCTTTTCAGGGATACATTATGGAGGTTACGAGCCAAAATGCAAAAGAATCTTGCAGATGAGTTAGGAAAAACTATTTTATTTTGTTGCCATAACAACATATAGATTTCACTAATTTTAATATGTCTATAGGGAATTTCATTTACAATTCAACTGTCTGCCTGTGGTTTGGTTATAGTCAACATGCTTCTTTTAGCAGACATATTGGTGGCATTAGTCTAACTTGCACACAACGTAGACTCCAATTCCTTCATCTTTTTTCCCTGAATTCCTAATTAAAAATTTACCCATGAGGAAAATTCAAAACATTGTAAAATCATAATAATAATAAAATCACAACTTACAAGTACAATAATTTGTGACTGCCATAGCTATTAACTATACAGCTACTCACTCCATTTTCTTTGGGACAAGATAGGAAGCAGCTATTTGTAACTTCATTAACTCAACTTCTGTCTCCTTTCCAGAAATTACTATGGCAGACTCATGGATACATTGACATTATAGAGACAAAATCTGAAGAATCTCACATTTAGTTTTAAAAATAAATTGGATTTGTGATTAACAAAGATAGCCTGGGAAAACAGACTGGGAAAGATTGAGGCTGTAGCCAGAAAGATGGGCTAACATCAGAGGATGATGTGAGCAATGAAACAGGTTATTCAGGGTTGAGATTTAGCAATTGTACTGGCTAGTTTTATGTCAACTTGACACAAGTTAAAGTCATCAGGGAGGAAGGAGTCTCAATTGAAGATATGCCTCTATAGGATTTACAAGATCAGGCTGTAGGCAAGCCTGAAGAACATTTTCTTAATGATTGATGGGGGAGGGTCCAGCCCATGGTGGGTGGCGCCATCATCCCTGGACTAGTGGTCCCGGATTCTGTAAGAAAGCAGGCTGAGCAAGCCATGATGAGCAAGCCCGTAGGCATGGCCTCTGTATCAGCTCCTGCCTCCAGCTTCCAGCCATGCTTGAGTTCCTGTCCTGACTTCCTTTGATGATGAGCTATGAATTGAAAGCAGAAGCTGAATAAACCCTTTTCTTGTCAAGTTTCTTTGGATTTGGTGTTTCATCATAGCCACGGCGACCCTGACTAAGACAGCAAGTTTGAAGCTGTAAGAAGGCAAGGGAGCCAGAGAAGCCGGTATGCTGGAAAAGGCTCCTCTGAATGGCTCACCTTAGGGTCTGTATCAGTCTTGGGGGTGGGGGTGGTAAAGGAGAGCTCAAAGCAGTAACTACAGAGAATTTGAGTTCATGTTGCTGAATGTGGAGTCTTATAGTCCATCCAGCTACAGATGGGCAATTGGATACTGGTAGGGAATGGTAATGCTCCTTAGCTGGAGAGTCCAGGTTTTGGCTAAGTTACTCCATGAATATGATCCATTGAAATTCTAGAGTTTGACAGACACACTAGATGAAAAAGGAAGGCTGTGAGCCTAAGCACCAAATTCACCGAGGAAGATAAAAGAACACACTGGATTATAAGAAGAAATGAAAATTAAAAGCAACTACCAAACAAAGAAGCACAAATATTCTTGAGCAAAAAAATTAGGAGGAATTAAGTCACCAGAGGTTCAGAAAGTGAAGTAGATATATATATAGAGAGAGATGGCCCAGAAGGGAATGCACTCAGCTATGTAAGCCTAGTTTCAATCCCAGATCCATGTATGGAAGGAGAAAATGAACTCCTCCAAGTTGTCTCCTAACATTCTCTCTCTCTCTCTCTCTCTCTCTCTCTCTCACACACACACACACACACACACACACACACACACACACACTAACAACAACAACAACAAAACAAAATCATAATGAAACATATATGGTGGTGCCAATAGGGGCAGAAGTTGGGGAATCAGTTAACTTATAGGAAGGTCATTGGAGAGAGGTGCAGCACTGGAAGCCAGCCCTGGGAAACACACAGCCAGATCCAACCAGCGCATCCAAATATTCCCCAGCCCATAGTAGCTTCTGAACACTCCGGTGAACCTGTGAAAATCCCCAGGCCCTTTCAGAAGAGAGCTGCTGCTTCAGTGGCTTCCTTCATCTCTGATTCCTTTCGCAGCTCCAATTCAACCCAATTGAAGAAATATTTATTAAATGGCCTGCCAAGTGCTAGACCTCTGGAAAAAAATAAGGGTGAGTCTTTGACCCCGGACAGCACACAGTTTGTAGTCAGAGAGACAGATACGGCAGCTGATAATTACGCAGATATTTGGCAAGTCAAGAAATGGAAGTGACTACAAGGGTCAAAAGCTATCAAACATACTTTGTATTTATCCCCCTGGCAAAATCTCACTTTCAGCCCATTACTCTAAACAGTCTAGACAGTCTGTAATCTTGATTTTGTCACTTAACTTATAGACCAAAGGACTGTAACCACTCAACACTTCTTGTCGGGAACAGACACTTTTGGCTTGCTTATCCTTAGAAGTGGATCCTTATGTTTTAAATGTATATGATTCATCAAATGAGAACAAAATCACAAAAGAGAAAATTTATTTGCTATCTATGGTTCTAGTTCTTTAAAAAAATGATTAAAATAATGAAATAAGTTGTTTTTTATTTTATTGTTTTGCCTATTCATAGAGCAAACATAGAGATGTCTCCATAGTGAATCTTTAGCAGAGTTTACATGCTGGGTGGGGAGGGGCTAGCTCACAGGCAACATCAACATTTCGTGCTATGTGTGGCCATGAAACTGGTCTCCAGTCATGAGTAGGTGAAAATGTTGCAGAGGGGAAGAAATTTTACATAGCCATATCAACAGGGTGATACTGACACACCACTTTTTCTGTTAAGATTAACTTCTATGCACACATATAAGCATCTGTGCACACATATAAGCACATGTATGCTGTGCCCATAGAGGACAGCAAACGGTATGTGATCCCCTGAGGCTGATGTGGTTGTGAACTGTCTGATACAGACAGTGGGATCCGAACTCTGGTCCTCTAAAGGAGAGAGTGATCTTAACCACTGACATTCCTCCTGACTCTTTTTAATGCATTCACATTCCTGAGGAGCCAGAGACAGACTTCAACACACCTACTGCTCAGAAATATAGAGTGTTTTCCACAGGGTGAGGCTCCCCGATGTTGGCCTTTCCTGTCCAGTCTGCTCCTTAGCAATAATAATGGTTTCCAATCCTGGGGGTAAGTTCCCTACCGTGCTGCACCTGCCTCTATTCTGGCACTGTCATCCCTTCCCCCTGTCCTCCAGTTAGACCGGTCTTGCAGTCCAGTCTACACAAGCTCCATCTGATCCATCATGTCCTCTGTGGGCCAGTTCCTTCTCCTTCCCATAGCTACAAGCTATAAAGAGCTTGAAATATAACTTCTCATCTCATATTTCTGGTCCTTTAGCTTAATACCACCTGCATGTCTAGTCACTTAAGCTCTAAATATCAATGAATAAGCTCTAAGTATCAATGATACTACACCTCTGGTTTTCTTCAGAAGATTCCAGAACCTCTAAACAAGCAAGAAGAGGTGTGCTGTACTACTTCATATCACTGCCTAGATGTGCATTTTTGCTGTTAGATCTTGATGAGGCAGAAAGGGAAAGACAAGAACAGGATTTGGGTTTAATGTGTGAAACTCAACTCCAGCAAATCTAGGTCTTGTGATTTTTTTTTTTTTAACTCATCATCTCAGCCCTCAGGACTTCAGTTTCCTTCTTATAAAATCAAATTAATCATTTCTACCTCACATTTGTGAGACCTATTAAGGCAGATGATCAATTTAAGGCAATCAGCAGAGTTAAGTCAATAAAAATGATTATTTTTAATCACTTAGGAAGCAAACAAGGAGACATGCAGAGTCCTTATATAAACCACAACGGATGACTTTCCCTCTGCCCAAAGGGAGAAAATCACTAGCGATGCTAAAAACTAAGAACTAGATTAAGGGTTTGGAAGGTCTGACGTCTTAGTGGCTTTTGCTGCAGCTGTGTGGCGAACTTGCAGTGCGTGAAAATAAAAGATGATGTAAGGGGATTGGCCTGTGGGGTTCATCTAAGAATATTATGTGTCCCCAAGGAAGCCTGAGAACCCAGTAAAGGAGGAGCAGGCTCCCCGGGAGCACTGTGCTGTTGTAGGAAACTTAAGCCGGCCCTGCACTTCACCGAACACCTCCCAGGGTGGAAGCTGTAAAAGGATTAGAGCCTGAGGCCAGAACTGATTCCTCTCCGGGCCTTGGCAGCCAGGGACAGAGCCCAGCAGAAGATAAATACAACCTCTACCTGAAACATGACCTCTCGTGCTGCTTCAACCTTTCTTCATCTCTGTTTTTTTGAACCACTACCATCACGGCTGGGATTTTTCTGTAGGGTAGGATTCAGACTCAAGGAAATGGCGGCATTACTATGACAGGCTTTCCAAGTCACACCAATTAAAACTTAGATAACTTAAAAAAAATAGTAATGGTTTCCAATACTATTTCTGGTGTCTTGTTGGTCAACTATGCACTTAAAAAGTTCTTTGAACAGACCAGTCTTTCTCAGGACATAGCTAGCCATCACCCCAGCAATGCTGCCCTACATCTTTCACCTTGAATCATGGTTTGTTCCTACTATCCCTCCTAGATTCCATCCCCTTTCTGAGGCATGGGTGAAATTCTCTCATAACAATGTTTATGAGATGTTTACATTATGAATCATAACAGTAGCAAAATTACACTTATGAAGTAGTGATGAAAATAATTTTATGACTGGGGGTCACCATAACATGAGGGATTGTATTGAAAGGTCGCAGAATTAGAAAGGTTGAGAGTCACTGCACAAAGCCATTTCCCCTGGGACTCTGAAAGTTAGAAGAGAGTCCCCAAATAGTCACCAAGGCTACCAAAGACAGATGTGAAATTATGTAGCAGACTCCAATGTGACTTGGAACTAGTTATGAGTGTGTTTGGTAAGAAGAGATTTATATTCCCAATGACCCAATGTCTCTGTTGGCTGGCAGAGAAGAGGATAGACTAGATTAGGTTCCCAGGACATGGAAAGTCTACATATAAAATGTTATCTAATTCTTCACACACACAAAAATGTGGCTTGCTCAAAAACATTAAAATTCACTGTGTAAGTCTATGAAGCTGTCGAACAATTATAAAACATTTAAAGCCCCAAATCCCAGGCAGGTGGGTTTCCTTGAAAGGGTCTATCACATGATCAAGTTCAAGATGATCATCAATATGGAGGCTTTCTGTGTGTCACTCATGCCAGTGCATGTAGCTTATCCTCTGGGGACCACAGAGTGCAAATTGGCCACTCTCAGGCCACTTTTCTTTCCCCTGGGAGCCAAAGACTTTGAAGACTTACAGTAGACCTGTCACTCTTTATAATAAGCACAAAATAAACTCCAGACTGCATTTTATGAAGAAATGCTAATGTCAAAGAGGGAAGGTTAGTAGTGTCTGGCCAGATAATTCTGAGACCAGCTGAACCTATTAAAAACTATAATCAAGCCATTAAAATTATGTCTTATGCCCCATGTACTATAAGCAATGTAAATCTTTGCATCTTACAGTTATTCACTCAAAGTCTCCATTTCATTACAGTCATTTTTAAAGAAACCACTTTTTTTTCCACCAAGAGAAATCTGATTGCAATTGGAACCTGTGTGGAAGGTCTGACACCCTAGCAACTAATTGGATCCTCTCAAAGGTTGAATTTTATGTCTGACCTATTTAGATATATGAAAAGCTTCTCCTCTGAAAGAGGCATCCCAGATCTCAATTTTTAGGTGTCAAGTATCACCACAGTCAAGGTTAAATGGGCTGATAGTTTAGAGATAGCCTCAACACTATCTCCTTTGGTGCATTCTCACATGCAACTCACACACTAGTGTTTTTAAGCCTTTCCCCAATGTCTTGCATTTGACACCTTGAAAAATGTCTATACGTTCACGAAGTTGACCAAGAAGAGCTGCACAAATGGGAATTTTATAGCCATTACATTGTTTCATATTAGCAGTTGGTGGGACAATTCTTCAATGAAAATGTAAGTTCTACTCAATTATACATCTTGTTAATCTGCTCCATTCTATACAGGACTTTTGATTTTAGATTTTATCTTTCCCAAAACATTGTATGTTCAGAGACACAGAAAATAAACTGTTCACAGAAGGAGCAACTGTGTACATTGACTCCAAGAGACAGTTCCGTTACCTGACAACCTTCGAGCAATACCATGTCTCTCCAACTCTGTTAGACTCCTACCTTCTCGACACACCTGTCTCAGCCTTCCATTCCCCCCCACACACACACAGATAATCTCACATAGAGAACAATGACAATATTTCAAATGCAATGTGAAGGCAGATCTGCTCACTATGGCATGATAGTTGCATCAGAAACTCTCTGTGAGGACAGTCCCCAAGGCTTCATCTTCAAATTGTTGCCTTTTGAATGTTTCTCTTAAACAGATAGACACTTGTCACTGGGTCACTTAGCTCGGTGGAGTTAGATAAGCCTGGGGACTCAGAACAGTGAACCGAATTGAAAATTAAGAAGCTTCCAAGAAACCAGTTACAAGAATACTGTTTTTCCAAATACATACCGACCGTCCCATTTAGAATAGGGACAGAACTATGGCATATCTACAAGTGCAAATATAGCCCTCAGGTAAGGGATACAAGCAATAAAAATCAGGCTGGGGACAGAGTCTTAACAAACAAGCTTCAAAGGAAGTTAGTCATAAACTTATAGAAAGAAGTAATCAAGTAATCCTTCAGCACTTTCTGCAAAGCTTAGTCAGCAGGTGCAGGTTGGGAGGGGGAAGTTAGCTGGGGTGGGGGGTGGGAGCTCGCATCAGGATTGGCTAATGAAGGCATTCTGCAGTGGGCAAACAATAGCATCAACTTTGAATGAATGTACAGGACTGTGATTTTCAAATGTGAGGTGCCTTTGGTTCCTCAGGAAGATCTGCCTGGCTTAAAAAAAAAAAAGTGTTTGTCAAATAGTTTATAATTTAGAGTCTTAAAAGGGTAACTAAGAAAGTTATGACAATAGCAACGAAGTCACAGAGCAACCAGGAGCAGTGGCAAACTCTTGTTACTCCAGTACTCCGGAAGCTGAGGCAGCCACATGTCTGTAAGTTTGAGGGCAGCCTGTGCTACATAGTGAGTTCAAAGCCAGCCTGTCTTAAAAAACAAACAAATCACATTGCTCCTTACATTTTCCTCTTACCTTAAAATAATCAAAACCTAAAAAAATTAACATAGCTCATTATACTTTTTTAGTATTAATTCACAAAAATCAAAGACTTCTCCATTGGAAGAATATTATAACTAAGAGTTCTTTATGTTTTTCTTGGGGCTGGTAATTAGGGTAATTAGGGATCTTAGAGTCTCTCTCTCTCTCACTCTCTCTCTCTCTCTCTCTCTCTCTCTCTCTCTCTCTCTCTCGTTAATTTTACACTTAGTCCTAGTGACTACCTTTTATTTTAACAGTCTCATGGTAGCTAATTCCGAAAGCAAGCAATGTCATACAGCAGAACAGGATAAGCAGAAGAAATCATTTGTTTGCTTGCTTGGTTGGTTTTGGCCAGGGGAAATTCAAAGAGGAAAAAGGCAGGACATGGGTGAATTTCCAATTACATGTCCATTGCTCATGCCTTGTGCAGCTTCTGAGGCCTAAACAAACCTCATGGCTAAACTCCATTGGCCTACTTTCTTTGTTATTGTATAGCTGTGCCTGGACATATTTCTCTGGACTGAAAGCGAACACTTGGAAACAACCTGATAAAAAGCCTATATTTTATATAGCAGGAGAAGGAACACAGTAAACACATCTCCGCAGAACACTTCCCTTTGTTGACAACCTTACTGTCTCCCCTTAATGCATTGTTTTGAATAGTGAGTGAGTGCCGTTTCCCATTATCCAACACACAAAACCAATACCACACAGCCGTCGTCTTTTTCTTTCTAACGACTGATCACGCAAAGTATTGAGAGGATTCATGAAACTTGTCAAGACTGACAGCTCAGAGCCCAAGAGCCCCGTTGAAGCTCAGAACAGGTGTGTGGCCAGGCAGCTGCAGTTGAGAGCTAGCCTCTACCTCCAATTTCCACTTTCTCAGCTTCCCTGCCCACCCCCTCCCTTCCGTGCACCCCCTGGGTAAGCTTTGGAAAGAGCCTAGACAGAACCTCCCCTCTGCGCTGTTTCCCTCTGCCAGAAAGAACTGGCTTCTTCTCAAGTCAGCAAGCGGTTGCTCACTGCAGAGCAGCAGTGAGCGTGTCAACTCACTTTATTCTCCTGGCTCACTGGGGATTTAGATAGCCAAGGACATACTGGCCATTTCCCTGGGTTTATGGATCTCTATTCCCCTAGGCCTGCAACACATTTTTGGTTCGTGTGTTCACAGTGTCCTGGCATCTGCAGTGTGGGAAACCCTAAATGAGAGCCAATAGCCCCACAGCTTCTCCCTATTAAAATGTGCAATTGGATTTCGCACGTGTGTTTCAAACACCATTCAAAGCATGATTTACAGGCTACTGTCTAGCCCCACAGCTGTTTTTCCATCCTCCAGACTGTGCTGTTTCTAGGAATCCACTAAGAGCTCCCTGGCAAACAGTCCTCCTAGCGTGGGTCTCCTAAGTCATTACTGGCCGTGCTAAACACCGTGAGATCTAAAGCAGGGTTTTAAGAAAACACTTACCGAATGCATAAACTATTAACTATTCTTTCCACATAATTATTCAGTCACAGAAAAGCATAGTTGATGCCTCCTTTCTGTTCACCCCACTCCTAATCAACTTTTTTTGTCATCAAATTAAACTAATCGTGGCTGGTCCTTGGATGTGGGTTATTTATATACGTTAAAAACAGTACAGACCCAAGGAGTTTTGTGTGGGTCTCAGCAAATGGTTACCACCTAAAGCTTTCACAATAAATGTCCTTTCTCCAGACAGAAAACAAAAAGCGCCACCAAATATAGGAAATTATGTTCCCTCAGCTGTCACTCAACATCAGACTGCACTGTTGTTGAGACACCCACTCCTCTCCACAGCCCAACTCTGACACTGCCCTCCTCCCAAAAAATTAGGCTTCAGGCTTGGGACTGTGTGTGCTGATGTCTTCTACGCATTTCACTTTCTGATGCCAGAGGGCTAGAACAGCCTTGTTTATTTAGAGTTTGTCTGCGCCTAGACCAGCTTGTAGCCAGTACAGGTTCAGGGAGTTAGCAGAGCACCACTCTTTTTAACCTAGGTGGAAAAAATGAGTGAGTAGTCTACAAGATCTCCTTATCAGGACTAAGACCCAGCTTGCAAGGGAGACAAAGGTAGGCTTGATATTGAGTGAACTGTCCCAGGAAAAGGCTTTACTGGGAATAGTATTTAAGTGGACCAGTTTCGCCCAAATGGTAGGAGTAGAACTTCCATTAAAAATATGCAATTAATTAAAATGTATGTTAATAAAAACCTTATACTTTACAATTTAGGTCAAATTTGATTTTACCCTCTGGTCACAATATACTACAACCTCCAAACACCCAGGAAAGAGGATCTGAGGGTGGGAAGGGTTATGTTTTTACTCTTTCACAGGTACTCTCACGCCACTGTAGTTTGGAGACTTGGACTGAAGACACAAACAGCCTCACTTCCTTAGGTGGTTTAAACTCCATGTGTGAAGGCTCTGACCCCTCATAGGCATCATCAGAAACCTCCGTGCTAGTCAGAAGTTCTTAAGTTCCCAGTGGTGCCTGACACTCAGGGCTTTTTATCTTATTATAATTGTATTGTAATGGTCTCAGGGCTTACCCCTCTGCTCTCTATTAGCAGGCTTCATGAATAAAGATCATTAATTACTTCCTTGATAACCTGAGAATTGGTCTATGTTGACAAGCTGGACTATCAGAGTCTCAGGTCACCTTGAAGAACACCTCAATTTAAGCCTTCATGTGAATAAAGCCCAAATCCATACTTGCCATAAATGGTCCCAAAGACCATAACTGGGACCAAAAGATGAAAATCACAGAAATAAAATGGCCACTCATTTGACACTTCTTCTGCGTCAGACATTCTAGTGGACATTTTACATGTGCTCCTTGTCTCATTAACCTCTCAGAACAAGCAGCTAAGGCTTGCATAGGTCATTATCCAACTTCACATATAGGAATAGAAAATAAGTCTGCATAGGGACACATGACGGCCAGAGGGAAACAGTTGAAATTGAGGCCTTTGTTCCACTTTCTGTCTACTGAGCCCCTTCCAAGGATGGAGTAGTAGATCCTGGGAGAAAGGCATCCCTAGATGGATCAACTATAGACCATAGCAGTTACTGGCTCAGACAGGCTGCAGGAGGCATCATGCCTCAGAGAAAGGAAGTGCATCAAACTGTCCGTCCTATGCTCTCCATTAAGGACCCCATCCTACAGACATTCTGGGTAAGCTGATTGGTCAATTCATGTCTGCTCAAAACAGCTGTCCCTTCGCACCTAAGCCAATACCATGCTGACCGACTGGCTCTAAGTCAAGACTGTTGCTTTGGTCACAGTACCAGTGAGTGAGCATATCTCCTGACGTCTTCCTGCCTGTCTTTTAAAGCCAGAAATAAAATAAGGCAGCTCTGAACCCATTTCCCAATTAATAACTGCTTGACAAACTTCAGTTATCAGAAAACCCTGTCACCCCTAATATATCATGCCCTATTCTGACATGAGTGGCCCATTCATTCGTCCTTTCCTTTTATTCTGAGTTTCAGTTAGCTTACACAATTGACATGCCATTCACCTCCCAGACATTTTCTTGCAAGACAAGATAGTCATAAAAACAACACACAATGTGCCTTGTATTCCATTCCTGCCTCACTAGAATCCACCATGGAAGAACCCAGCTGCGCCACATCTTACCCAGGATGATGCTTTATCAGTATCCATAGACATTATTATCAGGGCACTGTGAAGATGCAGAGTATGCACCTCTTCCTGCTCCAGAATCTAGAGGTTTTGTATCCTTCCTTTCATCTGAGACATCATTTTTTTATGTAAGAATTTCCTTTAGGGGAGAAAAACCCTAATCCCAGCCCATCTCATCCTGTCTGGCAGATTCTGTCTTAAGAACCCATTCTTATACCCCATCCTACGTGGTTGGTTGGCTCCTAAGAACCTGTGCTTACCATTGGAGTCCTCCACTTCTTCGGCTGGGGTAGCCTTTTGACTGGAGTGGTGAGCGTGGGAGGAGAGGAGACTGACAATCCGTGGCCGGGGAAGGGTCAGGGCTTTTCCGTGGACCTTGAGGGAGTGTTCCTTCAACTGGCTGATTGTCATGGTGGAAAATGAGCACCAAGAACACTTGTAGGCATGTTCACCTAGAAGGAGATGGTGGTGAGGTAGAGAGGAGAGGGGAGTCAGGACAAAGAGGGCTAGAAAGCAAAACCACACCGTTAATTGGCTCCCTCTAGAGATGTATTCTGAGGATGCTTGGTCTGGAAGCCCTGCAGGACAACTCCCTGCTCATTTTTACAACCACAGGTCCTATAGAAGAAGCCCTGACAAGCTTTATGGTAAAGTCACCTGTCCCCTCGTATCTCTTGCCTATCTACAGCAGTGCAGTTTTGGGATGGTTCCCACCCACTGTGACACCTAGTTCAGAAAGGGGAAAACCTCTTACTCCTCATTCACACTAAGAAGTGACTGCTACCACAGAAAATAATAACTTTAATTCTTTATCTCAGTGGCTTTTCCAAGCCTACAGTCCTTTTATGAGAGCGTTATTGTGTTAATTCTTAACGTTCAAGTCTGATGAATTACATACCTCCTCATCTGACATATTTCTAATCATTTTCTCCTCCTGTGTATTTGGGGCTGAGGGTAAGTTCATCATAAAACCCCATTTCCTATCTAATCAACAGTATAGAAATGAAACATTTCTTTAGGAGGGAGAATTATATGTATCAAGCATAAGTGAGAAGGGGTGTTTAGATATTGTTCTCAGCATTCAATAAATAATACATTTAAGCTGAAATACATCACAGAAATTCATGATCAAATTCAGACAAGGGTGTAGCATATCTTTGCTATAAACCAACTTTCAGGTTCATTACATTTTAAGAATGGAGGTTGTTAGTGAATTTGTCTGATATCGGACAGACTTATACTAGTCTGATCAATCCGGAAATCAATCTCATTTAGAGTAACAGTCTGTCCCCCAATCTAGTAGCCCTGAGAGTCTCTATTAAGAAAATAACTTACAAGCCAGGCATAGGGGGTCACAGCCATAGCCCCCAGCATTTGAACTAAAGTGGGAAGATTGTGAATTGGAGGACAGCCTGGCTGCAGTAGCAAGACACTGTCACAAAAATCCCAATAGCAGGGAAGGGAGGCAAGGAGAAAGGGGGAGAGGAAAGGAGGGAGGGGGGAGGGGAAGGATACACCCTTAATACTGCGAAAACTTCATTTGGAGATTGATATTATTTATCAAGTGGCAAGGTGGATCAGTGGATAAGGCAAGGGAGGGCAAGGCCCATGACCCAAGTTATACTCCTGGAACCCACGAGGGAGGTAGACTCTTCTGACTTACACACACACACACACACACACACACACACACACACACACACGCACGCACGCGCGCGCACACACACACACACACACACACACAGACACAAAGAGAGAGACAATATAAATAAACAAATTGATGAAAACAATTATACTATTTATGCTGGAAAGATACAAAACACCCTAGATTTTAAAACAAAAGAAAACAATTAGATAAATGTAGGTATATCCTCTTGATGAACCACCATTAAAATAAATTTTTGAGAACTTGTAATAAAATAGAAAATTAAGAATGAATTGAAACATAATTTGCAGACAATGTAATCACAACTGTGGAAAATAATTATAGAGAAAACAGTTGATGGGAAGTATCAAATATTAACAGTAGCCTTTATATAATTACATTATGGATGACTAAATAGATTTCTTTTGTTTTCAAATTTTATCCAAGAAATATGTACTTTTAAAATGTATTTTCTTAAAAGGGTATGTTGCTATGTTGTCAAGGCTTGGCTCAACTCCTGGTCTCGGGACCCCTGCTTCAGTTGCCCAAATATAAGAACTACAAATGTGTCCTGCTGCCTTGGCTACTTAAAAGTTTATTTTAAAGATTTAAATTAAAAACCAGGAGACATTTCTGTTCTCATTAATTTTTTAAGCGTTTATTTACTTTCTTACTTATGTGTATATGTGTATGCCTACACGAATTTACGTGCACCACATGTATGTGTAAGTACCCACTGGGGCTAGATGGTATTGGAGCCCCTGGAATTGCAATTACAAGTGGTTGTGAGCCTCGGTATGGTCACTGAGAACACAGCTCACGCCTCTTGAAGAACAATAAGTGTTCTTAACTTTGGAGCCATTTCACTAGCTTCTCATAGTAATGCAAGTTTGATTACATGACTCTTGCTAAATATGAGTCTGTCTCACAACATAAAAGTCAAATCCAGATTATCTGCTTGTTCCATGGTACCACTTAGCTCTAAAACACAACAGAATGACTCCTGTGGCTGAGGCAAGAGGGCTACTGCAAATGAGACCAGCTTGAGCCAGATGGTGAGTTTAAGAACCGCCTGAGCTATAGAGCAAGACCCTATCTATAGACACCTAAACTGAGAATAGACAAATTCAGAGACTTATAGAAAACATACTGCTTTCTCTAAGCCAAGGATCTCTCAGCGGCTCAGAATCACATCAGCAATCAAGCTCTCACAGTGTATGGATAGCAAAATCATATTGCTTTTATTTTCTGTTCTGATATTCATTCTGGCAAATTATTGAGTACAAGGAGACTAGCCAGCTGAATGAGGTCTAAGAACATGCACTCAGCTAAGTGCTTTGAAGTTGCAGCATCTGGATTACTCAGAGACCTTCACCAGGGCCAAAGCAGTCACCTACCTTCCCACTAGTAAAAAATGTGTTTTGACAAGGCATAAGTCAATGGGAAAAGCTCACCAGGATGTCATCTCTGCTGAATAATTTACTATATACATGAGTATTAAAAAGTAAGATGAACTCTTAAGTTACTTACTCCTTGGGCTTTAGAAGTTTCCCAAAGACATAAAAATACTATCAGAAACAAACCTGCGTGGCTAATCCCCTTGTTCCAGCTCTGATCCCCAGTGGGAGCTAGGGCAGTTGTGTGGCTTAAGCAGTTTCATGGCACTAAAACAGCCCAGCAGATCTTACACTCATGAAGCAGAGGAAAGATAAAGTTATGTGGGTGCAAAGGTGAGGAACCAGGCTCTGGGCAGCTTCTGTAAGACCATTCAGAGTAAAGAGCTACAAAACGCACGGAAGAGATCACATAGCGCCTACTCTTTGGAATGCTGTAGGAATGAATTGATGATGGCTGTCACCGCTTAGTGCACAGCCTGGGAAGAATATCGCACTGACAGAAACCTTATAGTTCTTGGACACTTCTGACTTGAGTGAAAGAACATGGCTTACCTAAGGATCTCCTAGGAAACCCGATGCTTCCTGAGTTTTCAGTTACCTTACATTGTATCTCAGTTGTTAGGTAGCTTTAGTGAATGTTAGGTTTGTTTTGTTTTGTAATTCCATGATCAAGAAATTCAGAAATTTCTTTTAAGAACAAAAAGCATAGTCTAAGCTATTGGGAGCATCAACCAAGCAGAGCGTTGGTGATTACTTTGGTTTTATGAATAAATTTAATTTTACATTCTCCTTAAAATTGAACATGCAACCATCCCAAAAATAAATTACGTTCATTCGAGGAGACTTTAAGTTTCACTCAAGGCTTTGAGGCAGCCAACTCAAGAGAGTGCTAAAGAAGTGTACTATGGCTACCAACTCACCAGCATGGGCTTTGAGGATGTGTGTCTTCAGCCGGCTGTTGTATGAGGACTTGAACGCGCAGAGTTTACAGCGGAAGGGTTTGTGGTGTCCATGATGGGTCTGCATGTGTCGATCCAAGCTTGAGATGGAAGAAAAGAAAACCAGGATGAAAAACCACACACATTTCCCTACTGCCCCTGCAAACATCAGGCTTCTAAGCTGTTCCCTGCTGCTCTCTAATGATGCTGTGCACCATCACCAATAAATAAAGAGGCCTGGTGGTGAAAGGGATGAATACCGGAAGAGAAGCTGGAGGCTGGAGGAAGTGATTAAAGTATCTTTTTAGAAGTCCAGTGTGGTTGCACATAACATAACCTTAGTACTTGGACAGTAGAAGCAGGAGCATTAAGAGTTCAAGACCATCCTTGGCTACATGGCAAGTTCTAGGGTAGCTGCATGAAACTAGAGAGACAGACAGACAGACAGGCAGGCAGACACACACACACACACACACACACACACACACACACACGAGAGAGAGAGAGAGAGAGAGAGAGAGAGAGAGAGATCTGTGAACTGAGAGATTAGATTCATAAAAACAGTCACAGCAGATGAGTTTTAGCAGAGCATGGATTCCTGGAAGATGATAATGAAATATCATATATCATAATGCCTAGCTAGTATTTGCCTATCTAACTCACAAGGCAAGAGAGGGTAAGGGTGAAAAGAGATGGGGATAGAGGGAGGTTAGAGAAATCTAGCAAGGGTTTTCCTCTCTTACATCATCAATTCTACTCTCATTAGGAGCAGGAGGGAAAGAAGAATTTAAAGTGCATGACCTCACACAAGCTGCCTTGTTCCCAGGTCTATACCAACGCAGAACACAGTGCGAGTAGGTTTCAAGGAATCCTGTGTGCAGTGAAGGGGTGGGCCAGAAACCCTTCCTGATAAATACCATCACAGTTGCTGCACGTTCATCTTGCAGAAGCAGCTTGAGGATGGGACTTAATTAGCATGAATCCCTAGAACTTCCTAATAATTATTAGTCTGAAAAAACAATAAATCTAACCAACAAGGTGTGGGATGTTCTCATTTGTATTACATTGCATTCCATTCTCAGCGACTCACACGGAACTGTTGCTGCTTACCATTGAAACATGTAATGGTCTTCTGAGCTTCATGGCTACATTACCAGTTGCCTCCGGCCAGCTCCCTCTGGATGTTTGTTAGCTAGCTTACACTTAGCCTGGGCCACAAACCCATCACACTTCCCTACAAAACCAATTCTCCTCATTTTTAAAGGTGGTTTTGCCATTCTATTAGCCAACCAAGCTCAAATATGGATACCACTTCTACTTTGCTGTTTGACTTTTACTGATTCATTCTTGAAACCAATCTTCTAACTTCTTAAATGAGCTCCTATTATTTTTTTCTAAATCTCCCTGGCTGAGGTACACAGTCAGGTCACTGGAGACGGAATATCATTTATTTACTTATGAGCTATGTGGCCTAAGGAAAACTATTTACTCTCTTTAGACCTCACTTTCCCTATCTATAATATGAAGATAATAATGGGGCCCAAGCTCATAGGGCTGTTTTGTAAATATAAAGAGGTAATAATTGAAGATAGTTAAGTTGGTGCCCGCTATATCAGCAGGTGCAATAATTGTTAGTAATTATGAATATGTTACTCATTCCAGACTCTTCCTTTTGCCAGTACTGTAATTATAATGCACTAATTCCTGGCATTTAAAGACATCCTAATAGGATGTCTAGTCAGGTAGCCAGGAGGTAACTTCCACTATTCCTTTTCACATAAGTTAAGGCTTATTAAACCAAACCAGCAGCTAGGCCTCAGGGAAGTTGCCATCTTCTCCACCCCTACCCTGACTCTTCTGGAAGTACACAGATCCCGCCTTCCTGTGCTAAGACTTGACTCAATGTCCAACTATAAAACCCTCTGCCTGCCCCCAAGCAGAGGGTGTATTTTCTTGTTAAATTTCACAGCATTTTACTGAATTTTTTTTTAAGTGTACCTTGTCCAGGCATATATTTTTGTTATTCTTTCTTATAAGCCAATTGTATCATGTTCATCTTCATATTTTCCCAAGATAAGGCCAAACATAAATTATTTTTTATTCAAAATAACTTCTCAGGGGCTGCTTAGATTATGCAGTGCATTTTAGTGCTTAAGGAACTGAAGAAAAAAGTTTAAATGCTGCAGTATGATTAGATGTCAGGCTCTGGATCAGAGCATGAAGTATGTCATCTATTTTATTGTTCAGAGAATCATGGCCTACACCTGATTTTGATAGTTCCATATGAACTTTGTCTCCTTGAAACAAGCAAACCTCATTCCTTTTCAATCACAACAGGAATGAACAGTAAGTTAGCTACCTTCAGGAAGAATATTTATGTGACAAGAAGTTTACTCTTCTCAGAAACCGCTCCCCCTTCACATCACTCCTAGTTCCCACTTTCAACCTGTGATAAGTGATGGGTACATGGGGGCATTCCTGCTTCTTAGACTCTCCAGAATATTAGCAACTTGTGTGTGTGTGTGTGTGTGTGTGTGTGTGAGAGAGAGAGAGAGTTTGTCATCCACTTGCCACAGCATGAATAAGAAAGTAAGGACATTACTTGCACAGATCAATTTTCTCACCTTTTCCTTTTGAGTCCCAGGAATTGAACCCAGGCTGCCAGGCTTGGCACACCCCAAGCCACCCCTAGGCATTCATTGCCTTGTTACCCTCCTGTGACTCTTCAGTCACACAGGTCAACAGGACTCATTTGCCCACCTTAATGCCTCAGCTTTCCAAACAAAACTTCTTCAAATGATACTTAGCTAAATATTTTAACTCAATATTCGCTGGATCTAGCAGTAAAAACATCTTCCGTTGGGTAAACCACAACAATTCCACAATTTCTCAATTTTTAAACGCCCACATTGGCCAGATCTAACGTCATTTCATCACCGCTGCTCTTAGTCCTATTTTATAGATGACAAATGTGCAGGTCAAGGTCCCCCTATATTTGGGGAAATCTTAGGGCAGGTGGGAACCCTGAGCTTTCATACTCATCCGAGTGTCTGTCTTCGGCTGTATCTTAGCTGCCTTCCCTAAAACGCCTTCTCCTGATAACAAGACAAACAACGCATTAGCACTTACTTGTGTCTGAAAGCAGAGACAAAGGAGCAGTACTGGCAGCTGTACTTGTCCTCGCGCGTAAACATGGCCAAGGCCAGGTGGCTCCTCTCGTGAGAACGCAGCCCCTGCATGGACATCAGGACCCGGTCACATTGACTGCAATGGTATCCCCCCGGCCGGGTCTCATCCTCCAGCATTGCATCAAGCAAGCAGTGTCCACCATCCACCCGGCCCACCAGGGTGCCACTGTCATCTCTGGCTGCTTCCACTCCATCCAGGAACAAGTGGGAAGAAGGGTCTTCGGCCTCCTGCTAAGAGAACCACACACACACACATGCCCCACCAACAAAATAAATATCCGGTATTGTTAGCCCAGCTTTCTTCTTCCCGTCATGCTCCCAAGCTCGACAGCATTTCCTGTCCATGTTCTCTCCCCTGCATTTCTGACAAGCTCGAGGGTCATTTCTTTCACAGCAGTGTTGGTTTGGGGATGACATCATTTGGAAATAGAGAGCCTAAGACATGTGATATGGGCTTTTTCAATCTATTTATTTTTTATTTTATGTGAATTGGTGTTTTGTCTGCCTGCATAACTGTGTAAGGGTGTCAGATCTTGGAATTACAGACAGTTGTCAGCTGCCATGTGGATGCTGGGAATCGAACTCAGGTCCTCTGGAAGAACAGTCAGTGCTCTTAACTGCTGAGCCATCTCTCCAGCCAGGGCTTTCTCGGTCTAAAGACAGTTCATTCATTACCAATTTCAGAAAGAAAATGTAAATTGTGATCTTATCTATTCCAAAATAAAGTTGGATTAGGATTATAACTCTGAAAGAAGGAGGGAGGGGAGCAGGACAGAGAGAGGGGGAGGGGAAGCATGGTCTAGCTGGCGTGGTTTGAAATAGAATCATCCCCTCCTCCCTGGGTCATATATTTGCATGCTTAGTCTTAATTGATGAAATCTTTTGGGAAGGATCAGGTGTGTCCTTGTTAGAGGAGGTGTGTCACCGGGAATGGGCTTTGATGTTTCAAAAGATCATGTCAGGCCCAGTCTCTCTCTCTCCACCCACCCCCCCTGCCGCCTATGGACCAGGATATAGAACTCTTGAGCTGCTTCTCCAGTGCCATGCCTGTGGGTACTCTATCACACTCCTCATACCCACCAGGATGGGATTGGAGTAATCCTCTGAAACTATAAGCCAGCTTCCAATTAAACATTTTCATTTATAATGGTTGCCTTGGTCATGGTGTCCCTTCACAGAAATAGGACAGTAACTACAACAAAGCTGAGAACTTTGGGCCATTGAGAAATGAAGCTGAGCAGAGATCTTTGCTCCCTGTCTCTGTTTTGCAGAAAAAAATGCCACCTCCAAATGAAGGTTAATGTATGAATAACTCCGAAAGCTAAAGAGCGGTCTGATTCTTATGGCCTCAGTTCTGAAGTAACTCCTTAGATTACTGTGTTTCCTCTTGTGTATGTCTAGGAAGCCAGGGATGCACTACAGTGAAGTACACGCTATCTCCTTTGTCCCTGGGTTGCCAGTGTTCAAGAAAGGATAAGCTTTACCTTCAGAGTAAACAGGACACAAAGGTCAAGACAGAGCAAATAATAAGACTATATTCCAATGTGTAGATGGAAAGGGTAGAAACCTGAATTAATTTCTTTGCTCAGAACTGGATTCTCGAAGGTAGAGTGGAGAATTAGCCATTGAAGCAGTACCTGCTCTTTGGATTATGATATTCAAAACAGATAGTCTAATAATAAAGGTGACTGGGGTGTAGGAAGGAAGAAACTGATATGCATCATATGAAGATACACTAATGGATTTTAGTTTCATATTTAATCAGTTCACCATGCACACCTCCAGGAACCTAGAAAGAAGAAAAATGCTGATTCTCCTGGACTATCACATGCTCAGGCAAAGGATGGTATGAGTGAGGCAGTGGGCGGACTAGATGATGGGAAGAGAACCCACTCAATTTCCACCACAAGCTCTGACAATTCAGAATGACCATCTAGTGGCAATCAGCACGGAAGGGCCTGACCCCAAGCCTTCTACACAAGAATGTAGGACCATCTTTGACCAAACTGTCTCCCAGAATCAGAAATCAGATCACAACCAAACCTCTCCCTGAACAGAATGATGCAGAAGGTCCAACCTGCAAAGAAATCAAAATAGGCCAAAGCAAGCCAAGCATAACTTATAAATGCCCGCATCCCAAGCCATACTCTGCCCGGCGCTTCAAGGAATAAGCTAATAAATAACTCAGGTATGTGCGTGTATGTGCCACACACACACACACACACACACACACACACACATACACACACACACTCACACCCCAATACCTGGACTTTCCCCTTCTCACCTTCACGGCAGCCGACACGGATGGGACATTGCCATACTGGACGTGCTTCCGGAGATGGTTGCAGATGGCTCGAAGTGTAGGGTGCACTTCCACGCAGAATTTGCATTTGTATCCCACCACTTTCCTCTCCTTGATCTTTGGCACCTCTTCTAAGTGACCAAAAGGCTGGGAAAATACAGTGGTAGCCATCAGTACACCACACCCTCCCTCAAAGGCAGACATTTAACTCTTATAGTTTACTGGATATTGTATTTTAAAGATAACTAGAGAGTTAAAAACCAAAGGAGAAAGAGGCAATTATTTGTATACATAGATGTATATATATCAATTTCATCAGTCATGACGCATTGCCTACTAGAAGCAGTCTCTGGAACCCAGTTAGACTCCAGTTCTGTCTAGAAGCCTACAGTCACTGCTACTAAGTTATCTGGCTTTTCAGACCACTTTAGACTACACAGGTGAAATGTTGCACAACTATTTCTTTAACAAACTTCTTAATTAAAAAAAAAAATCTATTCCTTGAGATGCTGGGTTTCTGAAGCAAACACTGGAGTCTAAGTCACAGCTGAAAAGGCTCAGGATACCAAGAAACAGCCTACAAATGCCTTAGGAAAAGCAAGCATTGTCTAACCAGGCTTCAGTATACACTACTTGGCAAGAAGACATACATAGAAACCACCCCAAACCTCCCCTGGGGAGCCATGGGAGGAGTCAGGGGAGAAGGGGAGGGGGAGGGCGGTGGAGTGAGGGGGGTATAGAATGGGGGACACTCAAGCTCAAAACGTTTAATTGACTTATTGCGCTCTCTGGCAAGCTAAGTCACTAGGAAGCCTGCAGCAGTTTGGCTGGCAACGAAGAAGTGCATGTGGGCACCAGTGATGAGAGGCCTCCTGGGGGAAGGAAAATCAAAACATATCCTTACCCTCTCTTGTTTGAAATCTGCAAAAGCACCATCTGCATATTTCTGCTTGCTCAAAAGCTGTTTCCTCCTCTCCTGACGTTTGGCACGCTTCTGGAATTCCTCATTGTGAATGTTCAAGTGTGAGGTCAGCTCGGCTGTGCTTTGCAATTTGCTATCACAGTGCTTACACTGGTAAGTGGAGCTCTGGAAGCGGGGGCCGCTGCCGAGAATGACGAAGTCCCTCTTCAGGTCTCGGCTATGGTGGTCTGTGTAATGCATGCACAGCAGCTCTGCAGTGCTAAAGGACAGCTTGAAGCATTTGATGCAGCGGAACGGGAGCCACTCGATGTCCTGAGGTTCGCCCTCCACCTCGGCCCTTTCAAAATTGCTTCTCTCTTCTTCCTCTATCAATGGAGGCTTCTCATGTTCATCTGCATAGACAGCTGTGAAGTAGCCCCCCAACTTGCTAGCATGTTGCTTCTTTGGGAACACCCCTGGGTGGCGCTTCATGTAATGGGACACGATACCTTTCTTGCTGAAAGACTGGAAGGAACATAAGGAGCACTTTTTCTTCTCCACGGCCCGCCGTAGTTCCTCGCTCAGCTGAGGAGAGTCATCTTTGGGTGGGGATGGGATAATCACCTTGTTGGGTTTGTCACTGATGGTCCTGGAGGCTGCAAGGCAGTGGGTGTAATACGCATCAATGTCGTGGCGCTTCTGGTAGTGGGCTGCCAGGCCTTTACGGATGGGGTTGGTGTAGGCACACAGGGCACACTTGAAGAGATTGTTTTTGCCCTCGGGCTGGGCACGAACATTATTGTGCTTGATCCGGTAGTGCCTGGCAATGCCTTTCCTCGTGGAACAGAAGTACTTGCAAAGCTGGCACCGGAACACAGTGTGGGAGACCAGATGCGAGGTAGAGAAGTGAGAGGTAGACATGGGATCCTCTCCCACCTCCTCCTCAGTCACTGAGACCTGGGAAGGACTCACTTCAGTGGTTATCTCAGGTTCGAGGGACACTGGCAGCTTCGGGGGAGATGGGGAAAAGACGTCAAACTCAGGCTGGTTGTGGTACTTCTCATAGTGAATTTTGAGTTTCTCCAGAGTGCCGTGTGTATATGGACACAGCTTACACCTGTAGGCACCATACCCTTGTTTGAAAATCCTGCTTGTCTCCTCCACATCATTCTGGGATATGTCAGCAGACTGTTCCACGTCATGCACAAAATCCTCAGCAGTCACCTTGATGGCCGGGTGTCGCTTCTGGTAGTGGGTCAGAACGCCATGGATACGTGTGTTGATGTATGGACAATGCCTGCATTTGTAGACGGCACCTGGGTTGATGTCAATATCCTGTGCGAAATCAGCAGCCTTCACTTTCATGCCAGGATGCTTCTTCCCATAATGGGTGAGGAGGCCGTGCAAATTGTTGTACTCAGACTGGCACACGGTGCACTGGTATGGGGTGGAAGATATAGCCGGGTTGGCTGACGTCAGATGAATGCTTTTCTCTGGGGAAAGTCTTGCATCCTCTGGGCACTCAGCTTCCTGCTCAGGGAGGGGGGTGGGCATACTATTTTCACAATTCACGGGGCCTATCAACTCTTCTGGTGCAAGGATGGCCTTATCCACACCATCTTTCTCCTTGATGATATCCAGCAACACAGATTCATCACCATTCATGGCCCAGGGGTGGAATGCTTGGTAATGATTGGTGATGTCCCAGATGGAGACGGCTTCAAAAACACAGTCCCTACATCTATATGTTTTGGCTTCAGCTGGCATGGTGAGAGTGGGAGAGGATGGGTCTGGCCCAGCCCAGAGTTTGGTAGCCATGTAGGTATAATCTACATAATGCTCAGGGTGCCTCCTCTGATAATGCAGGAGCAAACCACTGGGCTCCACGTGGGAATAGATGCACCACTCACAGTGGTAGCCAGCTTCTATCAAGCCATCTAGAAATGCCCATCGCATGATGGACGTAACTGTGGCCTTCAGGGCAGGGTGGTCTTTCTTGATATGCTTCCTCAGTGCATAGAAATAGGGGGAGGTATAGGAGCACTGCCTACACTTAAGCGCTCGAAGTTTCGTTTTGTCCCGTTCCATACCAGAAGCAGGGAGAAGCACACAACTGCCAGGCTTCTGGTTTCTGTCACAGAGGCTTCTGATGGTGGCCGTGTGCTGCCTGATGACATCCGCATTGGCCTTGAAGTCCCGGTGCTTCTTCTGATAATGAATGAGGACACCTTTGACCGTCCGGTTCCCATAATCACAGTGCTGGCAAAAGAACATCTCAGTCTCCACAGGAGGGCAATCTCTCTCACAACTGCTCCGGTTTAGCTGCATTGGGGCAGGAGGTCGAGGGGAATCTTGGAGCCCCTCACTTCCTCTCATCATTGCGGCTGTGGGAGGAGCCTGTCTGATATATTTGGCAGTGACTTTTATTTCTGGGTGTCTTTTCTGGTAGTGAACAAGCACCCCCACAACTGACCGATTGCTGTAGGAGCAGTGTTTGCAGTAGTAAAGCTCAATACTGAGGTCTGGTGGTGGGGGCTGTGGGGGGGGTGGGGAACCCATGTTGGATATTTTGGGAGACAATGGAGCACCCACCTCAAATGATAATTGGGAAAGGGCAGAGCCTCTGTCCACAGACACCATGCGCATGGTTTTCTGGATCCTAAAGTACGAGGCCTTTTCTTCAGGGTGTTTCTTCTGATAGTGAACCAAGACAGAGTGCATGTTGGGGCTTGCAAATGAGCAAACATCGCAATCATAAACGACAACGGTGTTGACTGAAGGGTCCTTCTGGTTTTCACATTCTGGAGTAAAGGTCTTGGGAGAAGTATTTTTGTTAAACATAGCTGGCATACTACCACCACGAGCCACAGGAGTGGATGTTGCCATGCTCTTGGGAGCTGAATTCAGGATCTCCCTCAGGGTCTGAGACTCAGCATTCAGCCCTTCCTGCTGCTCCACGACATAGCTTGAAAAGATCATGGCATTGTTGATTTTCACTGTGGGATGCATTCTTTGGTAATGTGGCATCAGGCTTCTGACATTTGGGCTTGTGTAGGAACAAAACCGACATCGGTAGATCAGGTCTGAATGGTCAAAGTTGAGTACATTCATGGCCTCTGGGTGATGTTCACCATAATGCTGTTGGAGGTCTTCAAAGTTGGTGTAGTCGATGTAACATTCCAGGCACCTGTATACTGCACTGTGGTCATTGGGGTCCAAGATATACCTAAAGCTGAACTTAATGTATGGATGCATTCGCTGGTAGTGCGTGCTGACACTCCGGGCAGATTTATTATTAAAGTCACAGTGTTTACAATAGTAAAGCCTTCCAGAGTCACCGAAATCTGTATTGTCGTTATTGTGTTCTGTCCCATAGATGGGAGGTTGGGGGTTCAGCAGAGCGGCGTTGGACACTTGATGATCTTTCATGCTTGTTGAAGAGCCATAATAATCCTCTTCATCTTCAGAAAGCGTGAGTTCAATCTCGGCCCCATTGGTGGCATTGTAATCATGAGTGATACTTCTATAGTTGGGCTCCTTCTGGGACTCAGTGGTGTCTCTGGCCCAGAGCTGTTGGGCTGAAAAGGAAGTGGGAACCTCCATGATAGGTTCTGTTGGCTCTTCTTCCCTGTCCAGCTCAACCTCTATCTCTACTTCATTGTCATCCTCTTCCTCCTCATCATCCTCGACGTTGATGATCGCATCCTCCTGCAGTTTGGTTTGGTTGATTTTGCTCTGCAAATTGCTCGCTATCTCATCAATCCTTGTTCGCTTCTTCACGGGCGATAAATCAAGAGGAAAGTCATTAGCAAGCTTCCTAGAGGCCTTAGCTACAAAGTTATTCTTGGAGGACAACCCAAGAATTGAGGTCTGACTTTTCTTCACAGTGTTGCTGGAAGAGGGGTGGCTATCTGTCTCGTTTTCCAGTGGTAGGCTTGAGGGCTGCCCCTCAAATTTTGGCAAGTTGTCACAGAATGAATGCTTGTGCTGTTGATGGACTCTTAGCCCTTTGAGAGTCATGGTGGAGTAACTACACATGGTGCACTTGTAAGGATGCAGGGGTGGGACGTGTGTGGGTGGCTGTGGCTGCTGCGTCGGCGGTGGCTGCGGCTGAGGTGGCACCTGGTGTGGTGACTGCAGCTGTGGTGGCGGCGGCTGCTGCAGTGGCTGTGATGATGGTGGTGGCAGCGGCGGCGGCGGTGGAGGAGGCTGTGGTGGCTGCTGCTGCTGCAAGGGATCCAACATGACTCCCGACTTTCTACCATTGATGCTGGAGCTCTCGTAAGATACCATACCTTCATTCAAAGAGGAAGAGAGGCTTTCACTCTGAGAATTCACAGCATCCCAATCTGACGTACCCGTGTGACACTGTTTATGAGCCCCAAGTTTTAATGAGCTCTTACAAGTAAATGGACACTCGTCACATTTGTAGACTGCTGTCTTCCCAGATAAGTGGATGTTTTCTATGTGGCGGGAAATGCTGCGCCGATGCATGGTGAGGAAAGGACAAAAGGGACATTGGAACCTATTCATGAACCTTCTAAATGGAATCCCCTTGGTCTCTAACAATTTGTTGCCATCAGAGCCCATCAGCTGCTCTGCAGACAGGCCTGATGCCTGGTGATCCATAACACTTAAACCATTCTCACTATCTATCTCATTTAACTCCTCATCAGAACTAGAGTCATTTAGCATGCTGTTAGTGTCCAGATCAGCAGAAGAATTAGTCATGTCAGACATTCCATAACGGGACCTTTCTGTCAAGTTCACAAGGCCAGAATTATGAGGTGACTTCGGCTTCATCTGAGGGTAAGACATAGAAGAAAACTTGGAAGCTGAAGAAGAATTAGGTCTCATGATGGAGTTGCCCATGGAGCCCCTGAAATTGGAGACATTAGTGTTGGGCATCTCCCGGCTTGCAGCATTCATGGACAGGTAGGGGGAGGTGGACGTGGGACTGGGTTCATTATTGTTCTGCACTTCAGGTACATTAGTCCCTTCTTGCTGCTGCCTGATACTAGAAAGGATCTTGACCATACTACGGTGTTTCTTCATCATGTGATCGCACCAGCGTTCTCGACGGGGGGTCTGGTAGCTGCACCACTCACAACAAAAGTTGCCTCGAGACTTGGTTAAAGGCTTAACCATAGATTCTAAGATGCTACGCTCTACAACCTCTGCTGGTAGTTCCTTGCAAGGGTCCTGCAAGGACACAGGTGGAACCACAGGGTCTGGCAGTGGGTCAGGAGCGGGTGGTGGCGCTGTGGCCTCCTTCAAACTGTTTTTGTGGTACATCTTTTGATGCTTAATTATCCTTGCCCTCCGAGGTGATTTGTATGTGCAAAACTGGCAAGAAAAAACCTTTCCAAATCCTTCGTGCATCATGATATTATAATTTAAGGATCCTGGGACAGGAGGACCTGTTGAACTCCCTTCAGCTTGAGCTCCATGAACCTTCCTAGTATGCTCTATGAGGAGATTTTTTGACCTGAAGTAGCGTACGCAGAACTTGCACTGAAAAAATTTGTTGGTTGGTTTGGGATTAGGGGCAATATGCTGACCGTAATATCCTGGACTGTGGCCATAGTAACTTCCGCTCCCCAATGCAGCTGCACTTTGACCTAAAGAGAGAATATTTAAAAAGAATCAAATGAGAAAAGTAAAGCAAAAGAGATTATAAAATTCAGCCACACAAATCAGCACCATTGCAGTCATTCTTCACTAAAATATCACATTCAACAGGTGTGATGACTCAAAATGCGGTCCTGAAGAGTACAGAGCGCTAATAACAAAGATGTCACAGATAGCTTTGGGCACAAAAGAAAGACAACTTTCATCAACTATAGAATTTATTCTAGAACTTTCCAAGATACTTTGGTTTCTAAATTAAAAGTAGGATACATAGGGATACTAAAAGGACCATCACCCAAGATAAGTAAGAGAAAAATGATATCTAAGTAGTAAAAATGGCTTATGGGGATAAAAAAAAAAAGTACAGAAGCCACACATAAAAACTATGGTTCCAAGTGAAAAATAATGATGATGATATGATGAAAGAGCAATTATGCTTTATCAGACATGTAAGTTTAGTGTAAAATTACCTGATAAATCTTCTGCAATCACAAACTCATCCTTTATAGAAGAAAACTCCACCTCTGTCTGATTACTAGCATTCATGGACCCGGATCGTGGCTCATCATCATTGTCCTCTGCAACATCAGTTGGCTGTAAGAATGCTGTATGGACATCCTGAATGTGTGCCTTGAGATCTTCATAAGATGGGGCTCGGAAGTCACAGCCATCACACTGAAGCACCTCCATGATCAGGGGCTACCCTTTCACATCAGGAACCTGAGGCAGAAGTCAGAAGGAAGCATCATGAGGAATGCACTCACCACAAACCTTGAGCAGCTACAGATGCTCTAATGGAATAACCCCCAGCATCAGTACATGTCTCTAGCTCTTCTTTGCCAACTCGAACACTGGCCAAAGAAAGGCAATCAGATATAATAGAGACAAAATCCTTGACTTCCTAACTTCAAAGGAAAGAAAATCCAGATAAATGTTTTCTGGTTTGATAGATCTTCAAATGCCACTTGTCAAGGAAACATTAATACTTCAAAAGTTGGTGCAGTTTTTTTGAGTTTCTCCACTACTTTCAGAATTCTGGGTAACTTAATATTGATTCTGATTTCTCCTTGGGCTTTTTCTTTTTAGACTATTTTTTTTTTAAACTAGAAGGAAAGAGAACATACCCAGGGAAGGGTAAGGAAATTTCCATTTCTTTTATCCACTTCTATATTATTACATTAGCGTTTTAACACCAAATGGTAATAGGATTGATTCTTAGAAATGAAAGTGGATTTTAGTATTGCTTTTATTATTTTCATAACTTTATTGATACTGGGGTTCACATCTTTCTTTCTTTCCCCAAATAGTGTAGCTCTCCCCCATGAGGTAAGTGGTTATTTGCTCTTTTACTACCTACCAATTAAAATCTAACAGCTTCTTCAGTCTAATTAGGTCATAAACTATTTCTCATGAGATTTCCAAGCAAGCAACTTTAGATGACAATTCAGTGTCTGCTTTAAGACTGTACTTTGGCACTTTGGTTTACACTAAGTCCACAGAAACTAGTAGTTCCGAGTAGGGCTTTTCTTTATCATCCCCTTCCCTTTTACAAACATAAAGTGTATACTTGGATACAAAAGAACAACAGCAAAATCAACCTGGGCTCCTGGCGTGAAATAGAGTAGAGAGCATGCATGGTCTGTTTGCCTTTTGCTTTTTCTGTAGTTCACCCTGCCACTGAAATCTATGGAAAGCTTCATGCTAGCTCAATGGAGAATCATGAGGAAGTCAGAAGTATATTGGGAAGGGGTCTCCTATGTTAGTATATATTCCTGCGTGGAGGTACCTGGTTACCATCTGAATGAGTAAGTTACTTCATGAAGTGCATCACAAAGCTTACTAAGTCATTGTAATCTAGAACCAAGTGTCTCATGTTGCAGCCCAATCTTTTTATGATGCAATCTTCTATACCTCTTATAAAAGTCATGTGATTTCTGCTGGAGGAACAAAGTCCAGTAATAATGTGTCTATGGAGTGCAAGGAACCATGACAGAAGGATTTTCTATGAAAGAATGCTTCAGCCAGTAGCCTGCTAAAATAAAGTTCTGGTGAAGTCCAGCTCTGGACAGAGCCTTGCAGAGTGAGACAGAGATATTTTACCTCCTCTTCTTTCACTCAGCAATTTATCCTGTTTCAATAAACATTGAACTGGGCACCAGAGTCCTTTCAGCTAACTAAGTCTCAATATTCCAGATCCGCAAGCTTTTATGTCTGAGCACCAGCCTAAATTGTGTGGAAGAGGTTGCTATCAGCTCTGGATCAAATTACAGCAGTCACTGAGGCCCCACCCCACTTCTCCTTTCGCACAGTCCATTAGACCTGAAAACAAATTTTTCCATGGTGCAGACGACTCCTGCATTTAGAACACTTCACAGAAAAAAAGCAGATCATCCAATGCGCACTCCCCATCCCCCTAGCTTAGCCCTTTCATCTCAGCCAAGCAAGCCACAGCTCTGCTGAATGTGTTTATCACACTTTCAGGAGATAGGAGCTCCTGCGTCACTGAAGCTTTGAGACTCACTAAGCTGCCCTAGTCCTCAGAGCTGGAGGAGCAGCCATTTTAGCTCAGAGCCTCTCCTGCGTGCACAACATGGCTTCTCTTGGATTCTGCTAGGCTGACAATCACAAGTGAAATGCTACTAGGGCAGGCTGGGCTCCTCCTAAGCTCTGCTCTTCCCAACAAAGAATGAACTGTATTCATTTCTTCCCCAAAAGCAGCACCTTTCTCCTCAAATGTCATTCACCAAGATCTCCAAAGGTTCTTTTATTCCATGATTGATAGGCTGGTCCGTTAGTCCCAGCAGAATACTGGTTAGATCAGAACGTCCCTGGACCAGATTTAGGGGTGTCCTGCAGAGGGGACCTTCAGAATGCCTTGGTTTCTTGGGAGTCGTCCTTCCACACACAGAAGACATACCATCCGAGGCTGCTAGCCAGATTCCAAAGTCTAATGACCTTTGTTAATCACCAGCCAGTCTGTCTGCATCAGCAGACCCTGCCAAAAGACACACCCTTCAACACAAAGGCTGTAGCTATTCCTTTTAAAAGAGGTTCTGTGAAAGCTCCATTGTGTAGCTCAGAGGAAAACAAAATCCCTTCCCTTCCAAACTTCAAGCCTTTAGAAATAATGCAACAAAGGGCTTTCTGCTGTGTCTCTTTCAGAGACTTTGAGATTGGTTTGCTCGCAAAACATCCACAAAAATGGCCCACACTTACACCAGGAGAGCAGAGCACCTTCAGCATTGAGGCAGTCCAACCCAGAGATGAAGTCTGTCTCTCCACACACTCCTCTAACATCTTGGTGTCTTCTAAAGCTGTTATCTATCAAGGATGCTAACCTCATTGGATGCAAACACTAACAGTCTCCTTGTTCTGCTACAAAGGAGATTAAAGGGTTATGAGATCAGAAGAGGGAAAAAAAAGAGCCACTGATTTGGAAAAAGAAGAGATGATGAAAGTGATTCTCTAATGGGTTCTAGCTTTAATGTTGTTGCAGTCTTGACCTCAAAAATAGCCCAGAGCCTTAGAAGAGGTTAATCTTTCGGCAGCTCATACAACCACCAGCAGGTAGAGCTGAGTGGCCTTCAGTGTGATGTCTGCACCAAGACTGATATGAGAATGTAGCCTACTTTGAAAGCCATTTTGTCTTTGTGTACACGGCTCTCCTGGAGATGCTGCTGAAAGGAGAAGAAGACAGAAATTGCTCGTGTGGCCCAACAATCCAAGTAACTTGATATATTTATGAGACTGTGTAGACGTACACATGGGTACAAAGCAAAGGCAGGAGAAGTAGGAAAGAGAGCCCATCAAGCAAACTGGACCTGGGGGTGACCCCTCCATTCATCAGATAGGAGGTTTGTATCTGGAGCGGCGCATAACCCTCTAAGAAGTCAACAACATGGGGAGAAAAGATGAAGTGTTAAAGCCTGTGTGTTTGACTGTTTCATCGACTGAGATGAGCAACAGCTTTAAGAGGCTAACCTAGAAAGTGTCTGCTATAAAACAATGATTTAAAGTGAGAAGCCTCGCTCTCATGTTTACCACATTTAATAACACCCGTGATTAGGAGATTAACAATCTTTTTCTCACAATCAAGAGGAGAAATGGACGTTTCTGAACCAACTGAAAAGAAATGCTACCTTTGAAGGTCAGGAGATCAATATAAAACCAAAGAGCCATGCCCACATCCCCCGTACCTGCCCTTCCACAGCCATGTCTCCAGGCCCCTTAAGGCCAAATACACTTCCTGCAGAGAGCTCTACTTCCAGTGTCATAGTGATAATCCCTGTCAAGTAAGCAGACTTCATTTGCAAAAACCCTTAACCTTCAGGGACCAGTTCTTTGGACGGAAACGCTAAACCATCCTGATTCTTCTTCAGACTAGTTTTAACATATGGCTTCTTCACTCCATACTGAAAGTCTGAGTTCAACGTCTATTTTTTGGATGGGAAACTTTCAAATCCATTTTCAGTGTTTAGCAATGTCTTGAGGACATACTTGAGAGTGTCCATAGTCCATGCTAGAGATCTGGAAAACACACATTGGAATGAGGAAAAGTATCATGGATACATCCTGCACTTTCTCCATCTCCACTCTAGTCTGCATTGAACCTGTTGCTACTGACACGTGCTGAGAATTTCAGAGTCCATGTGCCCCATATTTCCTTATGGGGAGGAAAAAGCAGTCAAACCACAGTGCCGCTGTGTATCCTTCCAAGCTCACGTGTCACTAGAGACCTGGGTTGTCCTTGCTGCCTCACAGCCATCAGGAGCCTGACACTTTCAACCCTTGTCCAGAACAGTTTGGCAAACTCTACTCTTCTAGCTTAATATCCAAGAGTATGAGGTGATCCTCAAGTCAAGGTCCAGCTATCTCTAGAAAATGACCAAATGAACACAGCGAGGTCCTGCCTGTCTAATCCTCTCTCTGACCACAGCACTGCAGATCAGAAATGAAGCTGTGAAGCTCCACAGCTGTGTGAGTAAGTAGCAACTAATTATAAGCCTTTGAGAACCAGATCCAGGTATACCAGAAGGTGCTTTTCCTCTGTGCACTCCAGAAACCTACTTTCATTTATAAGACACCGAACTCCCCAGGTTTCCTCAGCCACGACTCTGATAAACGACTTGGGTTAATACGTGTTATTTGTTCTTGCTTTTCTTATTTTCCTTTGGATGAAAATATGAATTATACTAGAAGAAGATGGGCAATAGAGTGAAGGCATAAATATTACAACAGTCAAACCAGAAATACAGAAAAATCAGCAACCCAACCACCACCCTGAAAAGCTGTATATTTACAGGTCAGAGGCTATTCATACAATGAGGTCAACAGGTTAGGGGATGTATTAAGCTGATGTTTCTAGTAACAAGCTCAGAGCCAAAGAATAAAACGGAGAAGTCAAATACTAACTGACAAACTTATAAATTCAGGGTTGTTATTCTTGGCAATGAGGGGTGCTTTGTATCATTATTAATCATGTGCTCTTGCTGTGGCCAAAGTGAAAGTTCTACTTATTTAAAAACCATTTGAAGACAGTTTCTCAACAGTACTTAGCTGGGAATGAGGTGATATCTCTTTCAGAAAAAGTAGTGAGGGAATGCAGCTACAAATAAAGACTATTCCATTATATAATCACATATTTTATATGGAAATTACATATTTATATGTATATTATGAGTACGCATTTGTGAGAACTAGCTAATTTTGTTGGTCTAACTTGGTCTCTGATGGTTAGCAAAAAAACCTTGTACAGTCATGTTCGGAATCAGTACAACTGGTGTGTGTGAAGTTCCTGTGTTAGTCAAGAAACGACAACAAAGGATTCCAACACCAGGCTCTCTAAATTGATCCCACAACATTTGGTAGTAGTATAGATCTTGGCTCAGCATGTGGTGTCTTCAAATGTCCTATCAAATGTTTATACAGTTTGCTACATGATCTAAGCAGTTCTGTGTGCTCTTGGCAATTCACCGAATTAAGGAAAGGTTCAACTTATCAGGGAGGGTAAATGATTAAGGAGTTCAGTTGTTCTTCAAAAACAAATTTTCAGGGAAAAGACTAATTCACAGTCCCATTTATAACCCCCAATATGAAAGTGAATTTAAGTAGTATCAGGAAATACCACGAAGCCAAATCCTGCCAATGTATGCAGCCTCTGTGACACATGACCAGTCTTGTCCATCTGCAGGACCTTTACACAAACAGAATGTCTAAAGCAAGCAATCTGAAGATTAATAAACTAGACATCTTTTGGACAAGGATTCAAGTCTCCAAGTTATCTCTTATTTTAGGACGGCTTTGCTGAACAAAGTTGAAATGTTATGGGGCATGCCAGAGTAACATTTCACAGCAAATACCTTTGGAGGTCATCATTAAAATCAAATGAGCGTCAAGAGATGTCATTTAAGTAGCTTAAAAAATGTCAGCTATGCAAGCAAGAAGTGATTGTGGCTGAGCAACCTGTTACGAAAGCAGGTAGTGAGTGTCTTGTACAGAAAGATATTGCAGACCTTGTGGAGAACTCACGAATTCCTTTGCAATGATATAAGGCTAATTGAGGCCCACTAGCCAACAGGCATTCTGCCAACACTCTTGTCCTTAGAAAAGGAAGCTTGAGATTTAAACAAGATGATAAAAAGAGAGAAAGGACAAGAAAAGAAAGGGAGGGAGCTGGGTGGTGTCTCAGAAGCTCTAGACTTCATTGTCCACTGAGGCACAACTGTAGTTCACCAGGTTACTCTAAGTTCTGAGAAGTGTCCAGACCATTTTCTCGAGATGTGGCTTATAAACAAAATGAAGATACCTCTCCCATACTGAAATTCTCAAAATGCAACCAGGAGAAAGGAAAAAGAAAATCAGAGCCTAGCTCATCATGTTCTTTCAAATAATGGGGAAATGTTCTTGGTGTCAAATAAATAAATCAAAAGTGATGGGGCAGAAGGATTCCCTGAAATGCTGTGGGCTCACAGGGAGTGCTTTGAGAACTCTGAAGCCAATCTTTCCCTCAGGTTTCAAACAAGAAAGAATGGGTTTCTCCTTTTCAGAGCCAAATCTCACCCAAATGGCAGAGACATGAAATCACGGTGTTCCTCTATAGACTCCTCAGAGTGCTGGCTGGGTTTTCTACAGGCACTTCCCACACTACAAGGACTCTCATTATAAAAACTGTAAAATTAAAGGGAAGCTGTAGATATGCTGCTGGGTTCTCATTACAGAGTCGATTAAGACAAAGTAAGCAGAACCTATAGTGAAAACCATCTTCCAAGTTACCAAGGACCAAAAATGAGCGTTTCCTCTTTCCTCATGAGCTCGCCAGTCTTAAGCATTGAATGTGCCTTCACAGCCCAAACTACTCTTGGCTGCTAAGAACCAGCCACATACAGTGACATTAACTCTCTATTAAGATTTCAATGAACAAATCAGAAACCATTCTAGTGGATATCCATTATAACCCAAAGGCAACAGTGGGGAATGGCTGCTAACTTGTGGAGTATTTTAAAAAGATTTGTCTGAAGAACTCCTTTTATTATTGGGGAAAGACCCACATTCCCAATCTAGTCTCTTTGGAGACTTTTCACTTGCTGTTTGCTCAAAAATATTAAACAAGCCTATGTGTGACATGGCTGGAACAGGAGACCACAAATAATAAAGATCACACCTTCTTATATGTGGAAACTAAAGTTTATCACCAAGAGGCAGAACTTGAGAAGGGTATTGGGATAAAGGTAGAGGGAGGATGCTTAATGGGTTAAATAGAGTTTTGAAGATTAAACTTATTTTCTCTGGTGCTAAGGATCAAACATAGGCTCTCATAGGCACACTACTGTTTGAGTAAATTCCAGGAACTGTGTGGAATGACTTCTAATCTCCTATATACCACTGTAGGATAACTGTAGCTGGCAATAGTTAGTTTAAAATTCTCTAATAACTAATAAGGATGATTTCGAAATGTTCTCATACACAATGAAACAGGTGGAGCAGCAGATATGCGATTGACCCCAGTCATCACCATGAACATACTGAAGAATCAGTCACACTGCACGCCCTATTATATGTACAATCTTGTCCGTTACAAAATATAAATTTCTTAATTTCAAAAAAGACTATCAAACTAGTTCCTCTCTTTACATCAGAACTGACCTGAGAAATCTACCTGAAAAGGTTAGGCCATGACACAATTACTCTTTTAGACAGGTTTCTTTTCCCAGACAACACTGAATATGACCATCCACTGAACATGAACATGGCTAAATACTAAGCAGATGCTTTCTGGAAAGGCAAACCATGGCTAGATCTACAGGGCCCTCAACCAATGGTCAGTCCTTATTATGAGACATTCTACGCTGGGGATGTCTGTTTGGTTTATATACTGATCTTCTCTTGGCTTCTGCTGTAGCAGAGCTTTTCAGTACACTGTTTCTTCCCTATCAAATTAGCTCCTACAACAAAACAACTCCCCCAGTAAAAGCCAGCTTGCTGGATATTTACATTAAGATACTGATAGGTACCTAAGAATTGGGACTTGGGAATTTGTGTGTGTGTTGCAGGGGGAGGGGGGTGTTTGTTTTGCTGTTTTGAGGAATCTCAAGCTGGTCTTAAACTCTACATACCTGAGGATGAGCTTGAACTTTTGACCACCACCCCCCATCTCTACCTCCCCAGTGCTGGGATTGTACTTATGAATCATCATGTTTGGTTTATGGAACCCAGGACTTTGTGCATGGCAAACAAGCCCTCTAACAACTCAGTCATTAGGAGACTGTTCCTTTTTTTTTTTTTTAACTTTATTTATTTGTTTACTTGCCTTGGTGTTTGCCTGAAACTGGGAACTGGAACTATAGACAGTCATGAGCTGCCATGTGGGTGCTGGGAATTGAACCCGGGTCCTCTGGAAGAGGAGTCGGTGCTCTTAACCACTGAGCCATCTCTCCAGCCCCCTAGGAGACTGTTCTTAACTGCTAAAGAATATTCTCTTACAGTCCTCAATATATCTTACCAAGTCAATCTGCTCTGAAAAACTGTTGTTCCAAAAACTATGAAGAAAGCTTAGATATTTGTGTGCCAATGCAAGTGTATGGATTTTATGGTCCTGTGGAAATAGATAGTTGGCCAAGCCCCACATACCAACAATCTTTAATGAAAAACCCTACTTCTGTCCAAAGCACTTAGATATGCTGTCTTATCCACTATTGAGCCATTAAAAAAAAAAAGAAAGAAAGAATGTGCAAGTGAGCCTGCAGAAAGGCCTGTCCTACCAACTAAAGAATGTGTTCTCAGGCCACTAAAACCGAAAAGGGATAGTACTGTGGTGTCTCTGCCTGCCACCTGTGCCTTGAGCAAGACTTTTCAAACTCTCACTTTAAGCATTTTGCTTAAATAGAGAGGTTAGATCATGATATTCAACCTTTTGGTACAGGAGACCTGTTTTACAAGATTTCTTTCTCATATTTTAAAAGATCATTGAGTTCATTTGGTTACTTTTTATCATCTTCTTGTTGCTGTCCTTGCACCATTCGGTCTGCACTCCTAGATCCTGCCTTCCAAGAGTCTTTTCCTGACAACCTCATCTAATATTAGAAACCACCTTCCCCTGTGAGATGTTCTTCCCACAATGCACATCCTCAGTTCTCACACGGTTTCTTATTTTTTCCTTTCTAGTATGAAACCATCTTTCTGGCCCACTAGAACACACACGAGTAGAGTATTTCAGCTGACTTTCTCCTTAATAAATGAACTAACTGAGAACAGGTCTGTGTTTTGTATATCTGTTTTGTTCACATTGTTATCTTCAGTCCTGAGAAGAGAGTTACTCAGTACAGTCAACAGATACACAGCAAATATAAGCTAAACTGAAATGATGGGGTAAACAAATGAATCAGAGCTTCCAAAAGACAGGAGTCAACATCCCACAAAAAGTTGGAGTTAGAGTTTGCAAATCCATGTCACCAGCAGTGAATTCAAGCAGAGGTAATTCTGCCCCCATCATCTTCGGTATAAGGTATCTGATAGTATCTGCATATAGTTATAATTATCACAACCCAGAGGGATAGCACTGGCATCTGGTGGGCAGAGTGCAGGGATGCTGTTAATGTGCCATAATGTACAAGACAGCACCCAAAAGAAAGAACTGTCTGATCCGAAATGTCATGTCCACAAGTTATTTCCAGACTATTTTTAGTATCCTTGTTCAAACCCTTCCTGGGGTCATGGCTGTTTAGTCTCTGGCCCAAGTAGCTAACAATTTCTCTCATTCTTTTAAGATGTGTGGCCCTCTGGTTCTAATTGACTTTAGCAGACCTTATACTACATGTTGTCAAATTTAGTTCTATTTTCTGATTTTGACAATTTCACTGAAAATCTTCCAAGAAAAATCCACAATGGATGTAAATGACTATTCCACCCTTCGCTACTGTTAAGACCCTTGTACTGTTAATGATCTAGCTTTGGAAAGGGCAAAAACCAGTCAACTGAGTATGGTCTCCAACCAAAAGGTCTATGGAGAACACAATACAGACATTCTGTGTGGTGTATAAAGTTATCTTCTTCCAGGTGATAGGACCCCAAGCTAATCAAAAGTCACTCTTTAAAGAACAAATAGTTTGTTCTTTTTTGTTCTTATATCCTCAAGGCCCCAGTACAGGTCTGGAGCTGATGAATATGGAGTGACTATATATATGCCTACTTTCCAGGAGAAAAATAATCAAGAGTAAAAAACAAAGATCATTAAAAACAAACAAACAAAACCAAAAAGAGCCTTTGGGCGGACACACACACACCGCAGCTAAGAAAGCGACTGAAGCCACATTTCAGCCATAGGCTGACTACTGAGGCTTCCATGGAGAAGGAATCTCAGGCGCATCAGTCCACACCTGCAGATATCACACTACTAAGCTGTTTGAACTGACAGACACCTGTAGCCACTCTGGAGACCATGCAATCACCTTCTCCCCACAAACTATGCTTATCTACAAAGCATTCTCAGGAAGCCTAAGAAGCATTTCTCCCCTTATTAATGGAAACTGTGCTTTGAACACAGGAAAGGGGAGCACATTTATATAGCAGCAGTTTCTTCTCCTTAGCTAAAGCAATGTATGATTTGAGCCTTCCTGAAGGATCTACTCAGAAAGCTGATTATCTGTAGACGTGTCATATTTACTAGACAAGAAATCTTAAAAGACCACCTAGTCCAATCTGCTACAACATCTTCTTCTTTGAGACAATAAACTGAATTCTTAACTCAAATAACTTATCCAAGACTTCGAGACATTTGAAAATCCATAATATAAGAAATGAAGTCAACAGTGAGGACATACATGCTATTCAGTTTATTAACAGCTATTACCACTTCAAGCCCATGTTCATGTTTTTCTAGGTATTCTCATTCCCCTGTTAAGGAGTTTCTTAACAGGGGAAGCTAATACTGTCACTCTAGGGTCTCCCTTGCTCTGAATTTAGACTTCAGGAGAACAGAAAGGCTGCGAAAGCTGTTGAGTATTCAAAGAATGTCTCTGGTATTCAAGCGGCATGTTCGTACCTTTGGAGAGCACATTGAGGAGACTGAAAGTTGCTGACAAGGTAGGAATAGAGGATCTAGAGATGCAGCACTGAATTATTATCTTTCTTCAGACTCCAAGTTCATGGAACCAGAGCAAGGTTATGGAGGAGCTTCCTGCCTGCCAAATCCACCTTGTGAGAAACACCGTTTTGTTTCTTATGAAAAAATGTTCTCTGTCCACAAAGCCCCTGAAGAGCGTGGCTGAAAGAGCCTTAGGGATATTTGGTAATGTTAGGGTCAGCTCCATGGAAGGGAGGAAGCAGAAAAGCAGTCAGAAACACCTGGCAAGGAAGCCACTGGGAAGTGGCTTAGTCACGGGGCTATTGAGACCAACAATGCCAGAGCATTGCTGCTAACTCTCAAGTCCAAGAACAGACTTTCATCTCAAACTCACTGCAACATGGAATTCTCTCCCTCCCTCCCTCCCTCTCCTTCTTCCTTCCTGTTTGTTTCATTTTGTTTTGTTTGAGACAGGATAGCCCTCACTGTCCTGAAATTAGCTCTGTAGACCAGATTGACCTCATACCCAGAGATCTGCCTGCCTCTGCTGGCAAAGGTGTGTGCCTGGACTGCCAAGCAGGAGTTATTTTTCTATTTTGACTCACATATTAACTTATCTTTACCCTTCTTTCTAGTTTAAGTTTTTGTTGTTACTGTGACAGGGTCTGGCTAAGTGGAGTGCTGACGGTCCTGGTACTCACCGGCCCACACTGACCTCAAACTAATAGAAATGAGCTTTCTACCACAGCCTTCCAGGTGCTGGAATTACAGGTGTAGCTTACCGCACTTACCATTATCCTTTATTCTTTGATCTGTCTATCTTAATTATTAGGAAATAATAGTTTTCAAATACCTTCAAGAAATCTAGAAATGATCTTAAACTATAAAAATACATTTCTGCTGGGTGATTGTGGCTTGTGCTTTTGATCCCAGCCCTCAAAAGGCAGAGGCAGATGGCAGATCTCTGCTGGGTCAGCCTGATCTACAGAATGAGTTCCAGGACAGCCAGGGCTACCCCCCCAAAAAAAAAATTCCATAACAAAAGTTCCAGTATTAGTGATGAAAAGGTGCTGAGAGGCCACTCATACATAGAATATTTTTACTGACACTTTAAGGTTCTAAATAATTCCCATCCTTTAAGGTGCTGGTTCTCAAAGGCTGTCTCAGAAGCACCTGCAGCTACTGAACTAGTTTGGAATTCCAATGTTTAGGTTGCTCCTTAAACTTGAGCCAGAAACTCTGTAGGTGAGGATCAACTTGTTACATCTTCACAGACACTGCAACGCTCAGTTTTAAGAACAAGTTCTATTTTTCTTGGCAGTGTGAAGCCTTGAGACCACTCACTAGACCCCAGAAAAGCAATCCTACTTTAGATGCATTTGTGATATTCCTCCTCTATCCAGACACAGCACAACGAGGTCATCAAGGAACAGAGGTACTGAGGTTACCTCCAGGGAAATCGCCATGCCCAAGCCATTTATGTTCCCCCATCACAACAAATTTAGCAAGACAATATAGTAACAGCTGGGTCAATGGAAATGAGAAAGAGTTAATATTCCCACCTAGGAAGGGGATTAGACCAGACCCTCCCCCAGAGACTCTATCTGCCACTTCCCTGTGACCTCCAGCTTCAAGATTTTAGAGGGTGCTACAAAGAAGGGAAATGGCTGGATGAGGGTGCCATTCCAGAGATACAAGAGACCAAGACACACAAGTTCTTGTAAATGTCCCTCAGTAAATACATTAATTCACTCAGCTGGACTTGTCACTTTGGTTGGTCAATATCTTTCTCATCTGGAGTGAACAGACATTACTTTACATTATTCCAAGAAAAGTCACAAGACAAATGCAATTGATTAAATGAATATTAATTATATAGTATTAAAGATCAGGTAAGAGGATAAATGTTGGTAAATATTTCACTTCCTTGGAGATCCAGCATCATAAAAGTCAATGAAGCATCTTTTAAGGACAATTCTTATCCCTAAAAAGAACAGTTGATATGATGGATGCAGTTCATAATTCTTACAAACTTTAGAATGGTTCATGGCATGGTATTCTTGGCATTTCTAATGTAGAACATGTCAACCGTTGTGAAGGAGGAATCAGAATATTTCTATGAGTTGAGGAAAGCCTCAGAACACTAGAATCTTCCATAAGGAAAGCTTTTGTGATGAATAAGACATCTACACAAGACAAATCAGTGGATTGTTTCACTAACACTGCAATGCAAAGCTAAACTGCCAATAAGAACCTCCAGAAAGCACAAAGGTATTTGAAATTCTTCTTAAAAGGGGTCTATGTTTTAATTCAGCCAAGAACTTCTGACAGAGAAAAACTTAGCTAGGGGAAAACATAACAGAGCAGGGCTTTAAAATCAGAGGTAAGAGACTGCAGAAAGCCTCCAAAGAAAACAAACCATCTAGTCTCAAATGGACACTCAGGTGAGACCTGAGCAGAGCTTAAGGAAATTTTACTCCCCAGAAAATTTAAAGGTGGGGGAGAGGCCCCCCCACCAAAAAAAGTATCTCAATCAGCAAGTTAGGGAAAAATAGACTGCGGGAAGGTAAGAGGAAGAAATGGCATTGGAAAAAACCAATGAACAATCTCTTCAGAAAGAACAGGACAGAGAAGGAAATTATAGATAGCAATTAACAGAGAGTCATGGAGGATGAGATCAAAGAGAGATAAGACATCCGAATGAGATAAAAGGGAGTTGGCATTTGAAGAAAGAAACTGATGACAGAAATAATACCACTGTAGAACTAATAAATATATTAAAGTTAGAAGAGGAACAATCCACAAACCAAAAACAAAGTTGATGCTATGGAAAACAAGTCTTCAAAACAGTGCAGGAAAGTCTGAGGAAAGGGGCAAGCAGATGAAAGCAGGTAGAAAAGATGACAGATAAGGGCTGAACACAGAGATCCAACATACAGATGAAAGTCGTCTAGAAGTCGACAGCAAAACAAAACAAAACACGCTCAGATCTGGGATAGTTAAAATGACAGAGTGGCTGGTGCTCCTGGGAAAAGTAATAAGAATTGTCACAATTGAGACACATTGTGATCAGGATTTCAAAGGGTAAACAAGGAACTCTAATAACTTTGGGCCATATAGGGGATATGCTAAGGGGCCTTTGCATTTTTTTCACTGTGGCATTTAGCAATGGCCAACAGTAAGTCACTGTCTACACAGACTTGAGAAAAAAAAAAAAAATTAGGACTCATATAGTCAGTTCCCAACTAAAGTTCCCACCACATGCAAAAGTAACAGTAATTAAAACAGAAAACAAAGGCATATTCTTTAATAACTCTTCTTCAAAGTGCTACTCAGAGGACTGGAGAGATGGCTCAGAGGTAAACAGAGTGTATGTACCTCTTGCTCTTGCAAGGCCCAGACCTGGATTCCAAGCACCCAGACTTGGCTGCAAACAACCACATACAACTTGGGGACCTGATACCTCTGATCTCCTCAGGCACCTGCACTCATGTGCTCATATCTATACACAGATATACCATTAGAAATAAAGTCATAGGGGCTGGAGAGATGGCTCAGGGGTTAGGAGCACTGGCTGCTCTCTCAGAGGACCCAGGTTCAATTCCCAGCACCCACATGGCAGCTCTCAACTGTCTGTAACTCCTGTTCCAGAGATCTGACATCTTCAATATCAATGCACATAAACAAAGCTAAATAAGCTTTTTTTAAAAGAAAGAAAGAAAGAAAATTGTAAAAAAAAAAAAAAAAAACATAAAAAGTATGCATTGGTAAATGGTACACCCAAGCAAAAGAAAGTGCAGAACTCAAGATCTCAAGAGAGGATTCTGAAATTAGTAGAAGCTGTGTGCACTGACTCCGTTTGTTCTTTCAACTGCAATTAAATGATATATGATGCTTGCAAGCAAGATAGGACCTTTTAACTAAATACTTATGATAATAAATGACCCCATTATAGTTCCCAAAGTATTTGCAAGGTTAAAAAACATAAATCCCAGGGCTGGGAGATGGCTCAGTGGCTAAGAGCACTTGATTGCTCTTTCAGAGGTCCTGAGTTCAATTCCCAGCAACCACATGGTATCTCACAACCATCTATAGTGAGATCAGATTCCTTCTTCTGGTGTATACATGAATAAACAAATCCTTAAAAACAAAAACAAAAAACATAAATCCTCAAATATTTTAACAAAATGGCAAGGAGGAGTGAAGAAGGTAATTATATTTGGGTGAATATTTACAACCCACACGGAGTATTGTGTAGCTAAAGGGAAGCTAATAATATTCCAAAGGCGGGCTGTGGTTCGGTGGTAGAGTACTTGCCTAGCATGCATGAAGCCATCCATAGGTTTGGCTCCCCACACTGCATAAAATTATGTAGTGTCACAGTCCTATAACCTTAGTGCCCTAGCAGTGGAAACAGGAGAATCAGAATTTCCAGTTCATTTTCTGCTTTGTAGCAAGTTTGAGTTAAGCCTGGGATAATGAGGTCCTGGCATTAAAAAAAAAAAGTAAAACAAATAAATACATAATTAGACTAAAATTCAAATAAAAGTATCAGTGCACTAATTAAAGTTAATGTTTAATTAATAATAAAATAAAAACAACTATGCAATTTTCAATTATTGGAGGGAGAAAAATCAAAGACAATGTGGATGGAGTTGTAAATGTAGAAGACAAAGAAAAAATATAAAGGAGATTGTAGACAGTACATCAAGTTCAAGTGTACCCGTGTTCTATTAATATGTGTGAATGGGATCACCCCTCCTATGGAAAATATCCCAGAGTAGATGAAAAACTAAAACTCTAATTGCGTTTTGCTTATCGAAGACATACACATAGCCAAGTGACACGGATCTGGGGAGTGATGACAGGTAAAGAAGGGACCACGTAAAGTCAAATAAACAGAGCTCCTCACCAGTACCATTCATGGCTAAATTCAGGACAGAAGCTTTCAGATGGTAAAGACAAAGTCTTCATCGTGGAAGAGCACAATCCACAATGAAGATTCAGAACGACTATTTGTGTCCACCTAACAGTCCCAAATAGACACCAAAACATTGGCAACAGATACGAGAAATAAGCATTTAATAGACTAAATGGAGCAAGAGAACTAAGGGTATAATTAATATCATTAACAAAATTGAGTTAAGAGATACATTTCAAATTTTAGATCCTAGAAATAGAAAACATACTTTTGTGTTTTTCAAGTATCTGTGGGATATTTGCAGAGGTTTTTCTAGTGCCCGCGGAGGCTTCACAAAGTCCTTAATGCCCAAATTGAGAGATAATAAATTACAAATGGAGAAGAGAGTCTATCATTTCTATTTGCAATGCAATAAAGCTAGTGAGGAAAGAAGGCAGATTTCCAATCACTCAGGGAATTTAAAAAAATATTCAACTGAATAATTTCTCAGATAATCACAAAATCTGAACAGCAGACTATAACTTTTAAAAGGGTGCGTATCAAAATGTGTAATTTGGCAAAAAGAGTTACCTAGAGAACATTCTGTAGTTATATCAAAATTATAAATTGATAAAGAACAGGACTGGGGGCTAGTTCAGTTGATAGAGTATGAGCGAGCCTAGAATGCATGAAGCCCAATGTAAGACAGCCCTCAAAACTCAGCTTCAAATGACAATGATGGCTAGATTAGGACTAGATGTGGTGGCCCCAGACCAGTAGTCCTAGTACCCAGGAACCAGAGGTAGGCAGAATTTAGGTGGCTTGAGGCTAGAATTATCAAATTATCATCTCTCCTGTAAATTTCAGGCAGCCAGGGCTATGAGTTAAAAAAAAAAAAATCTGGGTACCGATTAAAGGCTATACTCCATGATCAAGTGGGATGCTGTAATAAAGAGGCTAGCATTTCAATACATTGGGTCCATCAGTGTTATTTGAAAGCAAAAAACAAAAAGTGATTTGGTCAATATAAAAAAGACTAAGAGCACTTGATAAATTTGAAGGTAAACTCAGCATCATAATTAATAATTAAAGTTTAAAAAAAAAAACTCTGAGATTAAGGATAAAACTTTAAAAATTCAAGCTAAAGCCGAAACAGCTATGGAGGCCTGTGGCTGTAATCCCAGAACGAAGAAAGCAGGAGGGATAGGGGTTCAAGGTTAAGCTTTTGCAAAACACTGATTTTTGAGGTTATTGAGGGCTCCAGGAGATCTACTCTCCAGCAAACAAAAGTAAATGAAAGAAACCAGGTAAAAATGTGCACTGTCTGTGTGTTGTGGAAATACTGACAATACATTTGTACTAGAAAACAGACAGGAAGCTAAGGAGTGCAGGCAAAAGATTAACTAGGTAGAGTCCCAGGAAATGATACTTCTGTTCTATGAAATGAGCTGAGGGACTTACTCTTCATAATAAGTAAAATACATTTACAATCCAGGGTAATTTGCTGAGAAGACTAGCCATCAGGGAATTTCAAACCCTTATTTTAAGTTTCTCCTCCAGCCACCTTGTATTTCATTTGCTACCTGGGCCTCCCAATTTCTAATGACTTCATTATCTGAGACGATCTGTTCTCAGATTTTACAACTATAGCCTTAAGGTCATGGAGATGATTTTTTTTTTCAATTGATACCTGTTTAACCTCCCGTCTCAATCAACAAGTTGCTACAGTCCATTTAAAAGCCTTTGATTTCCATGAATAGAACATCGACATTCCAATTCCATTTTGGAGAGAGTTAAGGTAGAAGGAAACCTGGCCAAAGTTCACAACCTGTTTGTTTTTCCTCTTTTCCAGAACAGTGTAAATGAGAATTTCTCCTTCAAATTCTCTTTTCATAGCCTCAAACTGATATCTCTGTAAGCTCACCCAGTAATCCAGATGTTTGCAGAGCTAAGTCTGTCTTCCACTCCACAGTTTTGAAAGGTATCTATTTTCCGGGTCTTTTCTGGGCTCCAGACACTCCACCTCTCCCTTGTACACTTCCTGCCATAATGGAAGCAACCCTTCCATTTCCCATCTAAGAGTGATTACCAGACCTGGGCTCCAGATCCATTACTGTTTATCTGGTATTCCCTGATAGGAGATAGAGCTAGAAAGCTTGGCTTAGATCTAAACTCCGTAATTTATAATCCATTACAAACTTGAAATTCTCCATACCTCTACTTCTTCACTTATGCAAAGTGACCCATGTATCACAGGGCTGTTGTATGGAATGATCTAGATACTATAAACATAAAGCTTTTAGCATCATTCTCTGGCCTAAGCAAAGACTTAATTATAATTGCCATAATTACTATTATTTTTTTCTTTTTAAAACAAACTGCTTTTGTGCTTCTTGGATTTTATTTCTCGACAGCTGGGTTTTCTAACTGCCAAGGTCAGAAACACCCTTCTTAGAAGGAATGATAGGATAGTCTGACTTAAAACCTTTGCTAAAGCACTGTTTATGCAGTATGCTCCACAGAAGCCCACATTTTCTTTTAAATAACTCCCTTCCCTGGACACCTATAACTGTCCATACTTAGCAATTCAGTCCCCCAGCACCATTAGTTTGCATGAATCCTTCAAGCTCAATTTAGAACATAGCTTCTCAAGCTCAGCACTTCCTTGATAACAGAAACCAGATCACTACTTCTTTCTTTGAAGGGATCCCAGGGCCCTGAGGACATTTAGTATCATTCTCGAAAGCTATCTACTCATAAGATGCCAGGAGCATCTACACACATCTGAACCAGGAATAAGAAACATCATGAGTTCTACTGGTCTCCCCAAAGACACCAGAAAGTGCCCACTAATAGGGCAAAACAGTTTCCAATTGAGTACCTTTTTTTCCCCCACAAAGCCTTTCCTGATACCCCAAAACAAGGTTAACACTGCTCTTCGGTGACTCTGAATCTCACAAGCATTTTCCACACAGCACCATCTACCTGTCTTCCCCCACACAGGCATTATGAGTTCCTTGAAAGCAGTAACTAGAACTGGTCAACCCCAGCACTAACTGCAGTCTAGAACCCACATTTTGTTCCTCCATCATGTGGAAATAAATGTAAACTGTAGTTTGATCTAGATTTAAGGATAAACTTCACACACACTAAGCAGAAACTTTGGTTTTAAGAAAACTTCTTTTTAAAGACACATACATATTGAGAAATGCTCCTAGCACATTAAAACAGCCTGTGGTTTTGTGTGTGTGGAGGTACAGACTGGGCATGGCAAAGAAGCACAGCTAAGGTCCCATCTGGCCATGAATCAGAGGTCTGGTGGCTGCAGGCTATTCCTGGGCGGATCAGCAAAGCCATTCTGAGACCTTGTTCCTTGTTCTCAAGGACATCTCATCTCCCTTCCTCATCTCAACACCACCTTTGCCTTAAGGTTTGAGATGCTTTTGGCAGTGTGGGACTTAATGATAGGTTTCTACCTCTGTCCTTTGTTCTATCTTTGTGCACATTGCTCTGTTCCTTATCCTGCTTCTGCCTCTAGCAATGACATTTCAGACAAAGGGTGTCCTCACAAAATCTAACTTTCACTCATAAAACATGACTGTTTCAGGAGACTAGTATATTTGGAGGATGACAATCATCAGGGCTGGAAAGAATTATTAAAAGTTTATTTCTATGAAAACGCAAGATTCACATATTAAATTAAGAATGAGGTCACTGATAGACAAGACAAAGCTGTAGTCACTATAGCTGAAGACTCCAAATATCTAGCTCTGCATTTCAAAATTCCTTTTCTTTTTAGGGAATGTGTAAGTTGGAAAATATAACCCATAGCCCTTTACTACTTAAAATACAATATGTTAGTGTATAAGTAATTGAAAGACCCAACCCTAAGCCCCAACAATGAAGACTCCTTCAGCATACAGCTTGCAAAGCTCTTTCACTTTGTCTTAACTCCAGCCTCTTTAATGACTGTAGTTTTTTATTAGTGTGTGGGTTTTACAAGCTGGAAAATGTTTTTAAAGTTTAAGTGTTTTCACTTAGAACTAAGAAAACAAACTAACTCATCTCTCTCAAAAAGAAAACAAAACAAAACTTCCAGCTCTGCAGACGGCTGGCCAGCAAGGCATCCCACATTTTAGAGAATGGGGCGGGGAGTGGGGTGTGTGTGATCACTTCGGTGCTTAAATACTTTATGAGTTCACACAATAACAAGGTCACATGAGTAAAATGGCACAGCCAAGACTGACCACAGAACACTAACTGCCTATTATCAGATGGACCAACCTCAATGCTCCACGAGCAGGCTTCATAAACTTCAACTCACATCAGGCGTACCTCATAATAGAGACAGGACAGTGGAGAAGGAAGACACTTGTGAACTTCCGTCTTAATCAATCAGTGACGCCAAAGATGGACCTTGTAGCTCACACTCTGCTCCGCCATGCATAAGGAAGAGAACCGACTCTTTTTTTCTGGGACCATATTCTTGCCATCTACCTCAAAACTTATAGAAACAATTTAAATACCTCTCAAAAAACCTGAGAAGCCATATTACCCTCTAAGATATGTGGGACAGCTACTATGCTCACCTTGTCCCATAAATGAGATCAAGGTGGAAAGTCTGAGATTCAATGAGTCTGGCTTTGAAGTGTCTTGTCATTGCTGAGGTCCACCCGATCTCACACTTAGAAATGGTGAAGAGAGAATCTTTGACCTACAGGATCTCTGCCGCTCTTTAAAAAAAAATTATTTCCAATTGAGGCCAAACCAATGATTTATTGATAGGCTATTATGTGACAACACCATTCTCTTATAGAATATTTGTGTGCCTGCAAGAATGATTAAAGGCATAGAATTTTTTTTTTAAAAAACCAGAAGCATGATGAGGGAGACAAAAACTGGTGTAAGGTGTGCCTTTTCTGATATAGAAGCTAAAATATAGTGGAGTCAAAACCAACATCCAAAAATTAGCAACTGAGGAATTTTAAGCACTCAAAAATGAAGTATAGATTGTTATGGGTACAACTTCCTAATACAAAGGCAGAGAGAGGGTGTTGATCTGGGCAACTGGGCGAAGAAACAGTACAGTAGGAAGGGTGAATTTGATATGGAATATTCTTGAGGCTAGGTACATCTCTATAACACCAGCATCTGAGAGAGTCTGAAAGTAGGAGACTCAGGACCAACCTGGGAGTTGAAGCCAGACTCAAAAGATTAAACAACAAAAATCCAATCAAATGCCATCACCAGCAGAAGGTTTTTAAAAGACAAAAGATCCAGGAGGACAGTGGTGGTACACACCTTTAATCCCAGTACTCAGGAGGCAGAGGTGGGCAAATCTCAGAGTTCGAGGCCAGCCTGCACTACAGACAAGCTCCAGGACAGTCAGGGATACACAGAGAAACCCTGTCTTGGGAAACAAACAATGAAGACAGGAGAAGCTAGTTAGGTCTTTAGCATCCCAGCTCCACCTACCATCTTGACCTCAAGCAAGATACTAAGCACTGTTTCCTCCTCTATTGAATCAGGACTGAAGAAAGATATCATCTTCACAGTCTCCTTTCCCACCCTGAATTTGGAGAGTCACAGGGAATGCTTATCAGTCTTAATTGGAGGAAAATAGTCAAGCAGAACCTGTGTCCCAGAGATTAAAGGGCAGCCAGCCTTGGGTAGGACTTCTGGAGGAAGGGAAAGTCTGGAGACACAGGCAGCCAAGACAGCTGCTGAGATGGGTATCCAGGGATAAGATAAAGTAAATCTGTGCCGGGAAGATGCACTGAAGGTGAACAAGAAAGGTCAAACCTACAGGATGTGTAGAAAGGAGAATGGACTGAAGTGAACACTGGATGAACTCCATCTAATAACCAGGTCACCACTCTCTGACCTGTCCAGAGTAACTAATGAGATGTGGCCGAACTTGGGTTTTTAAGACATATGTCGAGCACAGTATGTTCTTTCTGATAGACAAGAGATTATGCTTTTAAACTGCGTTTTAAAGGATAGTTTGAAATAGTTCAGGCAGATAGTCAAAAATGCAGCAGCCTATGAAAACTACATTCCCATGTATTTCCTGTTAAACTAGGGAGCAGAAGAAATATTAAGCCATCATTGTAAGGTTTACACACACACACACAGAGCTTAAAATTTCTAGGAGCCAGAAACTGGTATAATTATCCAAAAATATTATTATCAATCAGTATAAAAAATATAAAATGTATTTTCTTTCCTTAGTAAGGTTCAAAATTCAGTGTATTTCAGGCTCAGAAAAAAAAAAAACATATCCACTCAGAACTGACAGTTTAAAGTGTCCAACAGACGCATATGACTTAGAACCACCATAATGGACACCATAGACTGGCAGCCTTGAAGGATCCCATTGAACACAGTATTTATTCTAGAATTTTCATGGGTACTTGCCTTGTAGTAGTCACTTTAGGCAGCTAAACATCTGGAGAGATTTAAAATGCTCATCTAATCACATCTGGTGATACACTGGAAAATCTTTCCATTCTCCTTAAGGTGATGAGGAATGAGTTACAGATACTGTTCATTTAAAAAAATGACATTGTATTTTACGGATATCAAAGTTTTATCTTTATGCATCCTCTCTGTAATACAAAGGTCTTCTTCCATGTGCAATGTGTTCTAGCATTCCATTGCCTAGCTGGACATTTTCAGAATGTGCCAACCCCAATGCCAATTCGTTGAAAACAGTCTTTAGCTAACAAAAGCTGCTTGTAGACTTAACCCCTGGCTTGATTAGCAGCACTCAGCATGGTAGTCTTGAGCATGAGCTGAGAGCCCACCTGCTTGAGTTTGGATCCAGTCTTTCCCACATAACAATTGCTTTAGTTGTGCTTTTACTATTATTTAGATGCAGAGCTGGAGTAGAGGTTGAGACAAGTTCTAACTGTATAACCCTAGTCTCTTAAATGCTGAGATTGCAAGCCTGAAGATTGAGCCTGAAGGACTGCCCAATGTGCTGCCTTGAAAGATAGATAACTGCTCAGAGTTTCCATCCCCTCCCCTCTAAAAAGAAATAGAGAGAGTAGTGTTCTATGGGAGTGTCATAAGGATTAAATGAAGTAATATGTGAAAACTCTTTGGAGACATAGTCTCATCAATAATTCTTCACCTTTAATTTCATGAACTTATTAAACCCTTCAGAAATACCAGTGCCATGTATCTCAATCTCAAGCATGTTTCCAGGCAGCTTTGCACAAAGTGCCCAATTCACCTGGCTTTACTTTCTCATCCTGGTCTCTAATACAAACGCAAACATGCGCAAGCTACTAAACCTGTCTGAGCCTCTGCTCTTTCTGAGGCTACATAGGAGTAACTAAGAATATGCTAACTAAGAATAACAGTATAGTTAGATTCTCTAAATACAGAGAAGATTACATTAGGCAAGCAAGACAATGGGTAATCTGGCCATTGGAAAATAGTCTCTGAGCTAGGCATGGAAAGTATCCCAGCATTAAGGTGACAGGCAAGAGAACAAGTGCAGGTCTGAGTCAGCCTACCTGAGCTACATGGTCAGACTATGTGTCCAAAGAAGGGAGGGAGGGAGGGAAGGAGAGAGGAAGGAAGGAAGGAAGAAGGGTAGGAAGGAAGGAAAACAATTCCTACCCTCTCCTAGGTATCAGTAGCACAGAAGCAGTTTCTCTTTCATCTCTTCATCTGGGTCCACTTGTTGCTTATATCACATATCAGTTTGAGAGTGACCTGAGGAAACCTTCTGAGTGGAACAAAGGGACAGAGAAACTGTTATGACACTCCTGGCTGTCTCTGTGAGTAATTATTACCTTACTAAATCATTATCAAGTTCTCAATCACCATTGCAATCCATATAAGCCACGGTAAGCCATGTCAGCTCCCAGCTCCAAGGGCTAAGCTGAGGAGCGTGGAGATTTCCTTCCATGATGATACATCCTCACAAGGTTAGAGGATGTCCCCTGAATATCCCTAACTTCCTTTAAAAGCCTAGGAAGCATCTGTCACCATGGGTGAGTCATCCATGGTGTCCTGGAAAGGGCTGGTCAGAAGACATGGTTAGGGGCTCTGTGCTGGCATTCAACCAGCTGTGTGACTTTGGGGAAGTTCTTTGACCCCTGGAGGTCACAGAAAATGCCTGTTTCATGGGGCTGCTGTGGAGTATGTTCTTATATAAGGTGTCTTGAGAGGCCCTGTTCTCATTTACATTGAGACTTGCAAATTAGTGTAAGGTGTGGATTCATCTAAACCCCACTTCCCTTCTCTTAGGCTTTGGTAGTATATTTTTAGGGTTTAGAAGATATAAAGGAATCCTTGCTCCCTATCAGCTGTGTCACCCCCCTCTCTTCTCACTGGCTCAGTAACTAGAGATCCAGACCTCTGACTCTGTGAGCAGGAAGAGGATGAGGCCAAGGCAAGAAGCCTGGGGCCAAGATGACTCATGGCTGTGGAATCCATTTACTGTGGAATGCTCTCTCTCTGCCTTTCTCCTCCATGGTAAGGTTCTGGGTTGGCAAGGTACAGATGACTGATAAAGGAAACAAATACTTTTCTCTACATATCCAAATGAACGTGTATGTGCACACTTATATATGCACATGTGTGTGCCTCCAGATCTACAGAGTACACTCAGTCTATTAAGCTGCATGAAAAGAAGAGCTGGTGTGTTTGGAAAGAGGTTATGTGGTGATACAGTACAGTATACTACTCAAGTTAGGTAAATCAAGCCTTACCAATCTTCAAATAGGTGTATAATCTTAAGAAAGGAATTTGATAAAAAAGACCCTTAGACAAGCTTCTAAAAGTCTGCAAGATTGCCAAGATATTGGATGTAGCACTAATGGAAGAACACAGGGCCATGCAGACCGCATGAGGCAGTTAATGATGCTGGAATGAATGTTTAAAAAAAAAATGGTCAAAAGCCTAAAGCTAATAAGGTTGCATTACATGTTCATAGAGAAAAACTGCTAATCTTCTGTCTGAGTTGCTCTTTAGTTAAATGGATGCCAGGATCACAAAACAAGAGTGAGGGACCTCAAAGGGGACATTCCAAATACTTTGTGTGTCTGGATTTTCTCACACTGCGGTTGATATTAAAATTCTATTAAACCAGCTGCTAATAATTTTCAAATGGCTCATTAGTTCTACCCATGACCTTGGGCCACTACCAATTTCAAACCTTGTCTTCAAGACTTAATCAACAGCCTTGGATGGAGTCCTCTTCTTGAAACGGCAAATCATTGAGGGAAGCTTTTGGGATGCATAGTCTTTGTCAGGTGGGGATTGGTGTAATACAGAACTCAACCTAAAAACTCCTGAGTTCCTGAGAGGAAAACGGAGAGTCCCTTCACTAGAAAAAGGTAAAAAAAAAAAACCTAAATGTTCCTCTCTCTTTTAAAAAGAATTTATTTTTCTTTGTTTAACATCAGAATGCCTAGATGGATCTCTCAGGACTCTGGAAAATTCTCTTGAATGTGCTTGATCAACAGTGGGAATTCATCCAAAGGGGAAAAGAAAAAAGTTTCCAGGAACATATACCCTAAGCTCCTTCAGAGGAATCTGAGAAAATGTCCCCTTCTCTATAATGAAGGGCGTGGAAAGCTGAAGAGCTCACAAGTGATTTCATTTTCAGACCTGATTTATTAAAGGCACTGAAGACGACTCCGGGAGAAATCAATACCATGAGCCAGAGCACGCCAAGACCAAAGGAATGTCCTTTCCTTGGGCTTGGAAGAGAAAATATTTTTCTCTCTCGTGACCATCTTAACTTCAAAAGCAGAAGCAAGCAATCCACTCAGAGCTTCTCTGGCTCTGTGTCTCCATTTTTTCCACAGAAAAGGGAAAAGGAGACCCATTGTGTGTCCCCGCCAACAAACAAGGAAGAAAAAAAATCCTGTTCCTTAACTTTTAGAGGACACAGATAACTCAGAGGAAGCAGAAACAGAGATGATCAGAGATTATTTTGAA
>PVIH01000627.1:253110-315328 GCA_004025045.1 Sigmodon hispidus
GTGTGTGTGTGTGTGTGTGTGTGTGTATGTGTGTGTATGTCTGTGTGTGTATGTGTGTGTGTATGCGTGTGTGTGTGTGTGTGCACGCGCGTGCGCGCGCACGCGTGGAAAATGCTCTTTTCTGCTTTCACCTCTCCTTGTATTTTTTTCAAGATTTTTGTTCCAGGAAGAGAGCTCTTCTTCACCATGGTGAAAATATCAGTCAATCTTCCCTTTCCTAGAAACCCATCCCCTCTTCTTCAGCCAAATATATTTTCAGTTCCATCTTTGGCCTCTTAACTCTCACCAAAGTAGCTAAAACTCGTGAGTTCTTATCCTAGCTGAATTCTTAGTTAAAAAGAAAAGAATGTTTTCTTCTCTCAACCTCAAGGATATATTCTAGGGATGCCACTTAGTCTTCAAGAATAAAAGTAAGAAAGTTGCCTGACTCATCTCTTTGTTCTCTGCTCTGGCGCATTTCCAGGCAGGAGAATGCCATAATCTCAAGATAATTGAACAACATACCCCCTTACTTGTTCCCTACCATGCAATATTGTTCAGCGTGACAGCATGATGCAAGGGACATGAGCTTTAGTACAGAGGACAAAGGCAGGGAATGACCTCTAGAATCCCTTACCACAGCATATGCCCTCTGACCTCGTCACATTTGGCTACCCTAACGCATTCACCAGCACTCTGAAGATAAGCCTGAGCCCATCATTGGGAGTGGGGAATCAATTTTCTTCTCATCTTAAATGGAGTTTAGCTCAACTGCAGAATGTAAATGTAAAAAACTGGAGGCTAGGCATGCTAATTGATGCTTGTAATCTTGGGCAGGGGGATCCTTGTGAATTTGAAGGCAACCGGAGCTATAGAATGAGTTCCAAGCCAGCTACAGAGGGAAACTGTGTCTGAAAAAGAATGGCAGAGAGGTGCAAATATCAATACCTAATGAGTCATTTCATGTGGTGACCTGGTATGTACCCCAAAGGGATGCTGGAAGATATTTTGAAAACTGCAAGCCAAGAGGCTAGATCACCAGTATTCTTGGAAGAGGTGTTACAGATATTAATGCATTTATGATTGAGAATTTTTTTCCTGTCCACATACACAGTAAAACTGAAGAGGGTAAACAGGCTCATTAAAGCCAAGGGTACCACTTTTGCATCTTTCACAACCAAAGGGGTAACTTCTATCACCATATTTTATAAACTTCAGGGCAGGTCACCATCTGAAAATGCTCAAGTTAGTCAATGAGATTCAGTGAGTCTAATCTGAGAATGCCGAGAATAAATCAGAGAGGTGATGAAAGAATGCGATCAACGTGGGAACTCCCCGCAGCCCAAAATATACATTCTCAAGAAAGAAAATACCATTGTTAGTCCAGAGATGCCATGAAAGTGAACCTATATTCTAGTTACCTGAGCCAAACAAGCCTGAATGCAAGGATGTCTAAGCAACTTTATTTGGGGCAGTTGTTCACCAGCAAAGAGAATATACTACAATGTGCCACTTCTATATGGGCTCTATGTGGGGGACTGCAAACATAGACAATGAGGGCCTGCCTGGAATGCAGACTGTAGGTTTTTCATTTCTGTAGAACTAACATTTACTACAAACCTAGAAAGTAGAAAATTTGGTGGTTGTGGGCGGGGCAGGACATATAGCTCTGTGGCAGAGCATCTGCCTAGCATATGTCAGTCCCAACTTTCCAAGCCTATCTCAGATTAAAAAAATAAATGAAGGAAAAGGAGGAGAAAGAAAGAGAGTGAAAAACAATAAACCTGATGATGAGCTTTCAGTAACAGGGAAACAGAGTTTGCTCTCTTAAACTAATGAAGCCCACGATGTAGAAATCCCGACAGTGGACAAATCCAAGAGCAAGGCAGGGGACACACAGCCTGTCAAAGAGAGGATCCCAGACTGGCTCCTTTTTAGCCAGTCTTCCTTGTACATAGACCATGTACCACATCTCATCACCAGTGAGCCTTTCCCATCCAAGACTGCAGCATTGATAGCCACAGCCTGAGCTCATCAAGGACCACAACCCTCTAAACTCCAGAGCAGGGGAGCAAAGGAGACACCAGAGTTTTACAAGATAAATGGGAAGACAGCAATTTCAGAGTGGGGAGGAAGGGTGGAAACATGGGGGGGTGTACTGACTTCCACCTTGGTGCCCCATTAGGCCAATATTTTGCGAAACCAGGTGTGTACACTTTGCTTATTAAAGTTCTCACCCTGGGGCAACTGACAAATCTCATCAGTCCGGGAAGACAAGTGTTATGACCCCAAGGCAAGTTAAGGCATATCCAGAATATTTTAAGCTAGAAAGAGAATCTTTTTGTTAAAGTGAACAGAAATCATTCCACTGAAAACAACTGACTGGAAGGAAAAGGAATTAAGAGTGGTTTATTTCCAGTTTTGTGTAAAAATTATGCCATTATTTCCCAAAACGGGCTCAGGATTAGAGAGGTTCAAGAAGAAATGAGAGGGAAAAAAAAATCTGTGTTTATGATTCTGTAAGGAATATTTCACCAGAAGACAAAAGCCCTCCCCAGTCGTAGAACTAACATGTTGCTATTTGGGTTTTCTGAGATAAGGTCTGATTCTATTGTCCAGGCTGAAGTAAAATCACCATGTAGCCCACGGTGACTTTGAACTCATGAGGATCTTCCCACCTTGGCCCCAGGGTTCTGGAATTGCCGGTGTGAGGCACCACACTTAGCTTGGGTCAAAATGCTTAAACACCAAGATTGTTCAGAAATCTGGGTTAACACTCTCCTTGGCTGCAGGGAAATGCAGACTTGAAGCAGCCAGCGGAAACAGACCACTGCCTAGAGCAGTAAGTGGTTCTCAGCCTTCCTAAAGCTGAGACCCTTCAATGCAGTCCCTCATGCTGTGGTGACCCCAACCATAAAACTATTTTAGATGCTGCTTCATAACTGTAATTTCGCTACTGATGTGAATTGCAATGTAAAGATCTGTTTCTTTCCTAGTGTCCTTAGGTGACCCCCATGAAAGGGTTGTTTGGCCCCCAAAGAGGTCGTGACCCACCCATTGAGAAATACTGATCTAAGAAATCTGCCTGATACTGAAGAAGCAAACAAATAGCCCTAGTTTAGTTACCAGCCCAGTCAAGTGGGACAAATAAATGCATCTCAGTAGCTTTTTCTACTCTTAGCGGCAGTGTTTATCTCAAATTTGACATTAGCGGATGGTTCTACCTGTGAAATACAGCTCTCTTCCTGCTAAACACTAACCCTATTCAGACCACAGTATTATCAGTTAGGACTCCAGAGGATAAGGGTGCCAGTTCCAGGGGCAGGTGGCCTGGAGGGTCATTTACAGAACAATTATCACATACCTCATATTGTTCTAGATAATCACAAATCCACAGCACCCCAGAATGCTAGGCACATTGGTCCTGTACATCTGTTCTCACAGTAGTTCATCTTTGGAAGTTGGAAAGGATTCTTAAATCATACTTAATGTCTAAGGATCTGGTTTCAAGAAAACCTTTGAGCAAAGACTTTCCTTCATCTAAATTTAATCAAATATGTCATGCTAAGGATAGCCCTGAAAGGCCTTCTCAATCCTGGCTGCGTCATTCTAACTACATGATTTATAGATTCTAGTATGCTGTAAAGTGATCATCTTCCCTGTGAACTTCTTGATCAACACTTGACTTGTCTCATTAAAATAAATTAGAAGAAGAGAGAAAGGAAAGAAAGAGTGCACAATGTAAGCTTGACTTTGCTCAACATCCTGAGAGGTTTTATGCAATTTAACAACACAGTCAGTCACCTTGGGCAAATCTCTTAAATGTTTTTGGATTCAAATTCTCTGGCTATAAAAGGAGATGAAATAACCTTTAAGGCTCTTTCTGGTTTCAACACCCTGGTAACTGGTAGGGAACCTGAGGAAACACCTTGGTATCTTAGCCAGTGTCCTGTTGCCATGAAGAGACACAACAATCATGGCACCTCTTATAAAGAAAGACATCTCATTGTGGTGGGTTATATTTTCAGAGGTTCAGTCCATTATCATCATGGTGGGGAGCACAGTGGCATGCAGGCAGACATGATGCTGCTCACTACATCTTGATATGCAGACAACAGGAAATAGACTGACATAGGAGACCTCAACAACCCATCCCTACAATGACAAGTGACCATACCTACTCCCAATAAAGCCACACTTTTGAGGGGCATTTTCCTTCAAACCACCACACTTGGTGAAGTAAAGTGATATTAGGGCACAAAGGTCATAGCTTGGTTTACTCGAGATCAACAGTTCTCAGCCTTCCTAACGCTGGGACCCTTTAATATATTAAATATATTTAATTATATTTTATATAATATATTAAACAGTCCTCATGTTGTGATGACCATAATCATAGCCATAAATTATTTTGTTGCTACTTCATAACTGTTTTGTTATGAATCTTGTTTGTTTTTGTTTTTCAAGACAGAGTCTCTCTGTGTAGCCCTGACTTTCCTGGAACTAGCTCTGTAGACCAGGCTGTACTTGAACTCACAAAGATCCACCTGCCTCTGCCTCCAAAGTGATAGGATTAAAGGCATGTGCTACCATTGTCAGGCTACTGTTATAATCTTTTTTTTTAGTATTTATTTATTTGTTATGTTTACAGTATACAGAAGAGGGTACCAGATGTCATCATAGATGGTTGTGAGCCACCATGTGGTTGCTGGGAATCGAACTCAGGTCCTCTAGAAGAACAGTCAGTGTTCTTAACCTCTGAGCCATCTCTCCAGCCACTACTGTTATAATCTTGATGTAAATATCTTTTATGCAGGATATGATGGGAGATCCCCTAGAAACACTGCTCTAGATGATTCTGACATTTTGAACCATTTCTCCCTTCCACCTACAGAAGAGAATTAAGTATCTGACCTATGAAATCATCTCAGAGAATGTAAAGTGTCGGACAAACTAGACATCATGTAAGAATGGCCTCTAGATAGAAAGGCAATGGGGGGCCGAGGAATCCTCATCAGCAATGTGCAAAGTGCCCTTCCTGTTAGCTGATAAAGTTCAGGTGAAGGATAATACTGGTTCAAATCCCTACTTAGCTGGAGAAGTCACTGGGACAAGCTATTCCCAATAGTTTGTCTCTGCTTCCCCATTAAGCATTCATGCTTGTTTTCATTTTAAAACATTTGGAAATAGGGCATCTCCAAGAAGTGAGACGGTGTTTAGCTAGGGAGTAAGTCTGACTTTAAAAGGGACAGCAACTGTGGGAGGTCCCACCTCCTGTCAGTTACCTTCTCCCGCCCACTGCAGCGTTCTCTGCTTGATCTCCACTCTCTTCCAACAAGCCCAGACAAAGCACAAAATCCTCAAAACGAAGCTCCAGGCAGTCTCCACTGATCAATCAAAACTGGCATGTGAAATGGAAGCTATCTGCCAACACAGTTGGAGTGAAACACTCGAGGATCACCAAGGCAGGAAACTGCAATTCCATTTCAGGTCTCCCTAGTCGACTTTCCAACACCGTGGACTTTGGACCAATCACTTAAGCCTTTCCAGAGCTGTATACACACTGAAGGGGCTGGTATGACTTCACGATCCAAATACTGAGTTTACATTCACTACAGACAAGAGTATCTCCTTCCCTTTCAAGCCTCTCTCTCCCTTCTGCTTTTCATAGCTGACACTGACGTATATTTGAAGATCAAGGTTTAGAATGCTCATAGTCTATGTCTGGATCTTCAAGGCTGAATCCCGGCACTTTATTTTCAAAACCAGGATCCAGTATCATTGCCAACATGCAGTGGCTTGCTTGAACCCTGAGCTGGATACCCTTGAGTCATTATTAACTTTCAAAATGGGCAACAAATTCACACAGCTGAACAGAAACACTTCAAGCTTTCAATTTGGGGATTTACAGAAACATAGTGAAGTCAGGAAAAGATAAAGTCTAAAGTGACCCAGTGAAGAAGCAACTCCAACCACCTTCTTCTTCCTGCCCAGTCCTCTTTTTTTTTTTTTTTTTAAATCATTAACGCTAAATAGTCCTTTTACGTACTCTGTCCAACTAACACCAGCGGACCCACTTCTTCTTGGCTAGGTGTTGGCTATTATTTAATAAACAATTCAAGTCTGTTGTTTTATTCAAAATAGGCATTATACAGTTTTTAAACTACTTTGTGCATACTTTACCTTTTTTTTCTGGGGAAACAAAGCCTCTGTCTATTTAGATGAGGAAACTTCCAAAGAGCAAATAATCATGAGAACATGACTCTCCCTGGCATCCTCTCCTTCTCACCAAGTGGTTTACATGAGGACAGGAAGCTCTGTCAGGCATTGAGTAGACTCCAAAACACCAAGCAATCCACAACAGTCTCATGAGTAGAATGGCCATTTCAAGTTGTCCTGTTCTCAAATCCTGATAGTCTCATGAGTTCTGCACCATATGCCTACAGTGACCTCATGCAGATTTCGGCTGAGGAATCTGAAATGGGACAGGATCGTTTGCCACGGTGATCTGAGTCACAGCTCAGCAACATGTCAGGGTTAACAAGATCACATGGTCATGTTCACTGCCACTTAAGGCCTTGGAGGCACTTCAGCCTCTTAAGTTGGGTAAGCATTAGGAGCCTACTAGGTAGTGTCCAACTCCTCAAAATAACTTTAAACTATACTCCCTTCTTGGAACTTCTAAGCATGCCAAGGACATGAGCATGAGTTCTTGGGCTATGATTACTACCTTTCTGTTACTAAAAATGACTGGTAATCAGATAAATTTCCTCAGATGTCTTCTAAAAATCTTATTTGTTTCTTCTCTTCTTAAGCAACATTCTTCTCATCCCCTATGAAACTTTTAACATTAGAACAATAAGTAAAGAGACATTCTTTTGATAACACATATTCTATGGCCAACTCACTGTAATGTGAGTTTGATATTTTATCCTAGAAGTGGTTATCATTTTAGAGGTAGATAATATGTAAAAAATAATAATGCCTTTTATTTTCTCAGGAGGTCACTGTCCAGTCTTGGACCTGAGTGTTTTCTCCTTTTGTTGAGATGAATGCACAATACCTTCTAGGGAGATATGTTGGCTCCACCCACTGCTTTGACACACAAACTTTATCTTCCAACTTTACCTCTTACCCTTTGGGGCAAAGTTTGCTGAGCTGGTCCAGTCAAGTCAATCTTTACGCTAGCCAGCAGGACTACATATCAGACATAGTATTGGTCCTACATCAGGCTGATCTTGAGCCAGGGTCACTCTGATTCATAAATAGGTCAGTTAACAGTGGCTTAATTAATGTTAGAGGCAACAGCTTCAAAGCAGGCCAAGTCTGAAGCTATATGGAACAAGTCAACAAATTGTTACCTTTTTATTAATAATTAAAAAGGTGCTTCCTTTGGCAAATCAGTAGCAATTTTTGTATTTAGATATTAATATAATGACTTCACTTTCTTGTGTCAAATGAATTAAAAAGAAAAGCCATGCATCTACTTCAATTGATGAAGGCAAATTTTGCTGACCCTAACCCTAACCGTAATCCTAATCCTAACCCTCACTGTGAGAGGGATGAATCTGGGCAAAGGAAGAGGATGGAAAAGATGGAGCTTGACAATGAATAAATAGCCTGCAACCACATTTCCCAAATGCAAATCGTTCATATTCAGTACCCTTAAGGTGCTCTAAAGGTACTAAATTCCCAGGGAAGAAAATATGTAAGCCTATTATTCCATAGTGCCAGTGACTATCAGCTACAGTCCTTTGCCTATGCCCTGCGTGCCAAGGCATTCAAACACTGTGGCTGTATCTCTCTTCTTCACTGTCCAATCACAGCTGCACTCCATCAAGGCAGCAGAACTCTAGCTCCTGTACATTCTCTGCTCCTAGCCGGTACCCAACAAAACTAAAAACCCAGTTTCAACAAATCTTATAAGTTCTAAGTTCTCAGAATAATTCTGAAGATCAGCAAAGCACAGGGAAAACAATTTCATACTGACTTTAAAGGGAAATGTTCACCTTTTCCCTGCACCTCTCTCTCTGCTCCTCAAACATTTTCTTCATGAGCACCGAAGACAGCAGCATGGATTTTCCACTACCACTCAAATATCCACAATTGGCAGCCTGGGCCCACAGATTCTTCACATTCTGAAGCTCTTAAAACAAACAACTGTATGTCTGTTTGCAAGCCAGCCCCCATGACTGCTGTGAGCTCCTCTACCCATCTCAAAGAAACTAGAGTTGCTGGTTCCAGGTACAGTAATGAATAAAAGTCAAAAAAGCCTCAGACTGAGCTCTGGACTTCAGCCAAACTTCAGACAAAAAGATTTACTAATCCCTTGTATACAATATAAAAATAATAACACAAAAACAAAACCACCTGCCATTAGCCAAATCTAATCTAATCTTTCCTTGCAGTAACAATTCTACGCAGAATACTTCAACACTGAACTTGGCCTTGCTTGCACAATAAATGAACTAATGATGCAGTCCAAGGTACTCTGGGAAAATGCACCTCCTTGCAGTGAACTGGGATGAAAAGTAAGGATTAAAATCAGAACTAGCAAACAAGACCAAGAGGAGGAAAAGCTTTTCATTTCCACCTGTGCACCATTCTACCATCCCCAGCGCAGCATCAATGTGGTCCCCTGCTTCAGAAAGGCTTTGACTTTCTGCTATCACCCTCGTCTCACTTTGACACATACTTTATATTAGAATGCGTTCCAGGAAGCATATGGTAGGAGAACTAGGTCAACCATTAACCAAATAACAGGAAACTGCTCTGCAGCGCATACCCTTCAAAAGCTTGCTTAATGAGCTGGCTCTTCAGAATACGTCCTTCAGTCAGGTTAGAACTAACAAGATCCATAGGTTCCTTTAATGCAGCAAGGTCACCTAAGTCCTAGAAGGCTTCTGCACATACTAGACTTTCAACCATCTAAACCATCCCATTGAAATATTCAAGAACTAAAGTCAAAGGTTCAAAGAAGAATGTTTTCTGAATCCGCTTGACTGCCCTCAAAGAACGTCCACTATTATCCCTGCTTCTGAGAGTTGTATCTAATTCTGTCAAATTGATAGGAGATACGACATACTCATTCTTTCTTTCCAGAACATTTTTCTGTGTTGCTTCAGTCATCCATACCACCATTCCCATCCCATAGGCCACAATCCACTTGGACTTAATGGGTCAAACAAAGTCTTAGTTTCATGAAAAAACTACAAATGAGTTTCCTCTGGAATCAACTATGGTCTTAAATTTCATATTCTTGAGTATTAATTCTTCTGCTTCATGTGAATCAATGATAGAAATATTTAATAAATAATGAGCTGAAGGGATCGTTCTTAATAAACCATAGTCCTCAAATTAGTATCCTTATACAGCTACTAACAACCAGTCTCTCCTTAGCCTTTTTAACCTAGATGGCTAACCACACATTGACTTCTGAAATGTTATGTAACATGGATTTGCAGAGTTAGGTGGTTTCCTTTGATGGAGAATTTACATGTCAAGATAAATCTTCACTAACATTCAAAGCTGTCTATCTAGTGGGATTTATGTCAGCAATCAGGACTAAAAAGAAACAAAGAGATACTACTTTGCTTCAGAAATCTAGATGTCTTCTGAAATGGTTGGTTTACTGACCCAACATACACATTTTGAACACATCTATTCTAGGCTCTAAGAAAAACATCAGGGATCCAGAGGTGACCCTGGGAGACCCTGAACCTGTCTTCCAGTAGCTTCCAGTCTAGTCCTTTCAGCAATTGATATAAAACACAACTTAACTGTTGGTCATCAAAATTTATTGTGTCAAAAGTTTCTTTAAAAAGAGTCATCGAGGCTCCAAGGAACACGATGATAAGGAAAGGTACACTGGCTAGAGTGGAAAGAAAGGGAGATTCTTTTTTTTTTTTTTTATTAAAAAAAAAAAACACTTTTATTTATTTGCCTTGGTGTTTGCCCGGAACTGGAACTACAGACAGTTGTTAGCTGCCATGTGGGTGCTGGGAATTGAACCCGGGTCCTCTGGAAGAGCAGATGGTGCTCTTAACCACTGAACCATCTCTCCAGCCCCGAAAGGGAGATTCTAAGAGACAGCTAGATTGTTAAGTCTTTTGCATCCTGGATAACTATTACATCTCCCACCTGTGTGCTAGTCTTGGATAGCAAGTCTTATTTAAAGGTATTAGTAGCGTATGCAGCAATAGTAAAAAAAAAAAATGCAGAATCCAGTCTAAGAAATTTAATAAATAATTTATAGCAGAATGTTTAAGATAATGCAAGCAGAAGTTAAGTTACTGTTCTTTCTCTTTGCAGATTTCTCTAGTGTGCTGGCTATTAAGTCCCTCCAGAATAAAAGGCATTGCTCAGCCCTGAAGCCAAGAAGTTAAATGTTTATCAATCCTACTAGTGAGAACATGAAGGAGTCTCCTGGAAGGAACTTCATGGGCAACTCAAGGGCGTAATAGTTCCACATCAGAAAGGCACTGTTTAACGTGCTCTGCCTTGTCATTTTATAAAAATTTAAGGAGAGGAAAGGCGATTGCTATTTTTTTATATGCCCACTATATGTCAAGCTCTGCAGTAGAGATTTATATTCATGATCTCATCTCTTTCCCCCATAAGAACCTTATAAAGTAGATTTCCTTTTTCCAGATATGGAAATTGGGAAACAAGACACTGAATCGTTCACTCAAGGTCAATCCACTACTGGCTGCCTCTGAGGCCTAAGATCTTCTCTATCCATACCACAGCCCTTACAGTCAAGGTCTTCACAGGGCTCCAGATGCTGATAGCAAAGGATTCCCTTCTCTGTGGCCTTCCTCATGAGAGACATTCAAGAGTTCCTCCCTCAAAAGTGTTTCTCAGAGTACCCAAACACTGCTGATTTTGGGTGCCTGATGGTACAAGGCAGGAACTGTTCCTGAGATCTGAAACAAGACAAACCCAGTGGGTCCTTCTGCCAATCGCCAGTCTTTATTCATCAACTGGAACATGCTAAGACCTGCCTAGAATGACGCAGGAAAGGTCACCAAGGGTGATTCCATACCCCTCCAGATTGCTACAAAATAACAGCTCAGTGCTCAGAAAGGCTGATTCTTGGAAAACTGCCCACATTGTTTCATAGAAATCAAAATTCTTCATCTCCTTGCACCCATCAACCTGAGTCAAGCTCAAGAAGTGTAGAAAGAAACGGAGGGTCTAAAGGTTGAAGGCCCAGGAATCCATGGACCCGGTCTATCATGGACACCTCATCTTCACTTTGGCCTCTGGACATTCCACTGTAACCTGCTAAGGAAACAGAATGCTTTCTTTTCCTCGTTATCCTGGAGTTCTGACTGCAGACATTGAAACTCAGAAATTCTGATGAGGCTCACCGTGATGAAAGACCCAACTTATGCCATTAATAAGAAAGAACCCTGGGAACCATACTTCTTTCCTGGCAGCTCCACAGATATCAGAATCATAGGGCTGATGAAACGTAGAGCTACCAAGCAAACAAGTGCCAAGTCCATACTTGGGTTGGAAGATGCAGCTAATTTTAGAAGGACTGTTTGACATCAGAAGGGACAAAACAGGAACTCCTCATTGGGTTAATGCAATCCACACACCTACATTCAGCCGGCCACACCTCAGTGTTTTCTTACCTATGGAAAGAGAGTGACCAAGTAGCTGAATGGAAGAATTGGCTCCTATGTTGAGGTTCCCCACAAACTATCCAGTCCATTCCAGTCCCTGTGACAAAAGAGCCAGCCCCACCACTAGTCAGCGGACAAAAATGTTCTCATTTAGGAGTCTAGGACAATAGCTTTTGCAATACTGGTACAGATGAGTATCCAAGGCAGGTATTTATTCAAAAGGGCTATGGAAATCCTTCTGGGCAGGCAGCAGAAATTGAAAGGGCTCCTGATTACAGACAAGTCTGACAGCCTCATTTCTAGGGAAGTTCTAGAATATTCCATGCCTCGAATGTACACAAAATACAGTTGAGACATTGGGGTTGGGGATCATATAGCATATTGAATCCACCATGCCAAGAGTCAGTAAGTTACTCTCTCCCATTCTCTGACAACTGTACAATCCACTGATTGTCCAGCAGTGTGTACTCAAGAATACCAAGGTTTCAGGGTGGATGGCCTGATGTACTTGCTTATTGGCTTTTAAGTTTAACAGGGGGAAACAATCTACCCCTCAAATTGTAGAAGCTTTCTTTCCAGAAGAACTAGACAGTCCTGATGGCTCTCTCCAACTACATAGCAATTATGTAATTGCTATGCTTCTGCAGAATCACAGGAACCATTCCACAGCCTTCTTACGGACTACAGCTGCAGCACAATGTTCCAAGATGATTGCAGCCTTTGAATGGATGGCCAGTCTCAAAGCAGAGCACAAAGGGACCTACAATGGAATTCCATCTCAAGCACAAAGATGTTCCTGTCTAATGAAGCCCTCTCTCCTCCTCCCAGTCTGTGCAGCAAACTCTTCCCTCTGCCCACCCTACATGACTGTGGACTGTGGCTTACTGTTTATGCTGACAGGTTCCAAAAGAGGCAGAGACACCAGCTGAGGGTTTGCCATGAACCGTACACAAGATAATCATTTAACACATAATGTGAAAGCTCCAGAAGAGGACAAGAAGCAAAGGGGGTGGAAAGCATCTCTCTAGGCTTCCTGCACTGGCATGAAATGACTGCTTCCTTTCCTTCTGCCAGCTCCAATCCTTCATGTTGACATTACACATCCTGTACTGTAGATCCACCCCCATGCTGCCGCTTGCCCGGCTGAATTATCTCCTGCGTCACAGCGGTGGTAACAGAACTGCTGGCTCGGCAGACCTGAGAGCACCATTTCAAGGCTTAATGCATTCAGCAACTGGACACATTACCAGTGCAGTCAGGGCGGCTGGTCTGTGGTCCTCTCAGCAGCCATGCAATACCTGACCTAACCTTCTGCTAACCAGATGGTCTGTTTGCCTCTTGGGACCAAACCATTAAACTTTACTTTATTAAATTCCATCCAAATGTGGGGACAGTTTACAGCAGCGTGTCTGGTTCATCTCCAACAGGGTTGCTAAGATGAAAATGACCTAAAAATAACTGGAAACTCTACTTCACACCAACAGAGAACAAGATCGTTTGGAGTAAATATTTAAATGATCTGCCAGATTAGAAACCACAACAGCGCTGACTACATGGTTAGTAAATTGTATTGCACACACACGCACACACACACACACACACACACACACACACAGGTAAAGAAATGAATGAATCTATAGTAAGAGAATCCACTACCCACAGCCTAAGCCACACTGCACCATGCCTTAGGCTCCAGGCTGATTTAATGTGTCTGAAGATACTATGTTCATCATAATCTCTCAATCACCAAAACAAACAAACAAAAAATCCAAACACAACTCTGCTAGAGAGATTCCATTCTTTCAACTTGACCATCTAGGTACACTGCAGGTGAGCCTAGTACTCAAAAGAGGCTAAAAAAAAGTTTCATGAATGGGTATATGAAGAGGCATACATTTCTTTAAATGTAACAACCTCCAATGTAAAACATCTCATTGCAACGAAGACAATAAATTCTTTCAACTTCACCATCAACCCACATTAAGGCATGTAAGCCAGGCCTGGGATGAATGGCAAGGAGTAGGTCATCTGCACAGAGTTATTGGGTGGCCACTAATTCATTGCAAATGGCCTGCACAAGTGGCCACTTACTGAGCACCTGGCAGGGCTCTGGGTGCTTTACATACATTATAACCTCCGAGCTTTCACCCTAGAGAAAGAATGGAATTCTCCAAAGATAAGAAAGAAAGAAAGAAACAAGGAGACCAGAGCCATTAGGACCCTGACCAAGGTTCACAGAGCTGGAAGGTGTAGATAAGGCTGTGAATTTAATTCTTAGTTCAAACCAAGTGTTTTTCTCTGTAGTCACAGGGAAGCAGGAATCCTGTAACAGGTAATTAATTGGATTCATGGGAAAGCAATGGCCCTACCCTAAGGGCCAAGGAAAGTAGAATGCCTCTCCACTCTTAGTATTCTTGGTATGATAAGTATTTTGAGTTTGAGCACATATCATTCTCTGCCATAGTTCTCAGGGAATTGAAGGCAACTCCATAATAACTACTACCACGACCATGGCTATAGCTCGACTCTTTTAGTCTTAAGTCCACTTTCCATGACTAACAATCTTTCATCTGGGGCTGGCCAGATGATTCAGCCAGTATAGGTCCTTGCTGCAAAGCCTAATGACCAAGTTTGATCCCCACATCCACACAGAGAAAGTCGCTAGGGCTACATGTATGCAAGTGCAATACCAATACATATAAAATAAACAACTCTAAACAAAGTTCTAGAGAAAATGACAGTTCCCCCAAGGTGTGCTCTGATCTTTATGCGCACACTGAATGAATGAATGAATGAATTAATTAATTAATTAATTAATTAATTAATGGAAAAAGAATAGTCTCACATTTACAAGAATCATAGAGATCTCACATACCAATAACTAAGAACATGATCATTTCCTCAAGTTTCTCTGGACACAATGTTTAATGACAACTATAAAGTTTTTAAATAAATTTTTATAGCTAGAAGAAATTTACAGCTAAAAGAATTTGTCTTTCTGGAAAATTTCAAAACATAAAAAATTTAAAAATCAATTTTATGGGTAATTTAAAAAAAAAATTGGCTCAGTCTCACATAGCCCTGACTAGCCTTGAACTCTTGATTCTCCTGGCATAATTTCCCAAACCCTGAGATTATGGGCATGCACTACAATACCTGTGTTGGGAGATTTGCTTTTAAGTGTAAAAAAATCAGTATGCAGTTTTACCAATGAAGCATTAAGAAATTCTTTATCTTTATCACCAACATTCACCACCACCACCCTGCCACCAATGAAATATTCTATGACCAAAGCAAAGCAGTTAAAGGAAGTCCTACAGGGCCCAACAAACACCTACCAGTGTTTTCCACATTTTGAAACATCACCTGCCTGTAAAATTCTCTAAAATTAGTCTCCTTGTGGCTGACATCTCAAAGCATCTGATATTATAGTACAGAAAGACCAAGTGGACCTAGACTGCTAAAATAAACATTTGCACAAAGAAAACCCAAGGCTAATCTAACCAAGATTTTAGGCAGTGCCCAAACAGGCTTGCAGTTACCTTCCATGGACAATGCAACAAAGAGGTAGTCAATGTTTACATGAAACAGAACTAGTAAGCCCCTTGCAATAAGTGCCGTTTTCATAGACCCCAAGACATTTTATGTCAGAATAGTATCCAAGGAAGAATAATAACATCTAAGAAGCTCTGAGAACTTCACATTTACAAACACTGTACCCTTCCATCTCTCCAGGAAAGAACTCTGTGAGGTGTGATAGGCAGCCTCCCTGCCCTGCAGATGCACTCTTGCCAAGAGGAAATGGCATCATTGTCCATCAGTTTACACCTATCTATTGAGGCAGGGTTTGTTAGCTGATGTCTATTAACTTCAACACTCAGGAAGCTGTGGCAGGAAGACTGCCCTGAGTTCCAGGCCAGCCTAGGCTACTCAGTGAGAGAACCCTGTCCAACAACAGCATACCAACTGGACACTTTCCAAAGACCTACAACTGCTGCTGAGTGTCGAACCTACAGAGCACTCTAGCTGAGTCTCCCTCTGAACGGATGCTTGCATTGCTCAGAAGGGAAGATACAGTAAGGATTGGTCAAGTTCAGAATTGGATACAGAGGCCAAAGACTATACGCTTAGTGTAGAGGAATGTAGCAGATCCCTAGGTGGTCACCACCTTGATTTCTCCATCAGTGAGAAGTAATTATCATCTAACTCCAATGTCATCTTCCAGCCTCCACAGGCACCAAGCAGGCAAATATCCAGGCAGTCACACATACACATAAAAATAAACAAACAAGCGAATCTTTTTTTTTTAACTTATTTATTTATTTATATTTATTTGCCTTGGTGTTTGCCTGAAATTGGGAACCGGAACTACAGACAGTTGTGAGCTGCCATGTGGATGCTGGGAATTGAACCCTGGTCCTCTGGAAGAGCAGTCAGTGCTCTTAACTGCTGAGCCATCTCTCCAGCCCCACAAGTGAATCTTTAAAGAGGGAGAGAGATTGGAGAAGAGTTTGCCCTTCTCAAAAAATTTAATTATTTAAAAATAAATAAATCAGGACTCTCATACATATATTTTTGGAACTCTTATGTCAGTTTTACGATTATCCATAACACCATCTGGGGGGCAGGCAGGAAACCATAGGGCAGAGAGGTTCAGTGACTCAGGCAAGCAGATACAAGGAAGAGATGAATGTCAACCAGAATTTACAGCCCCCATGTTTGACACACTATGCACCACTTACTTCATGGAGTAGAGACCCCTGAATTGAGAAGGGAATTTTCAACAGAGAAATTTGTAATGCTGATGTTATAGAAATAAGTGACATTCTCTCTCTCTTACACACACACACACACACACACACACACACACACACACACACACCATTCCAGTTGCTGGCTGTTGCTCTTCAGACAGATGAACTAAGGTCTAGCCATGATATACAAATTTCAACTGCACTGCTTTCCCACATAACTGTACATCCAAAGATAAAGGCTGCCAAAATGACAGTGTGACCCAATGATTCAGTTTCACAGAAATACCCACTCTGATAAAGGTTGTTGTGTATATTCCTAGAAATCATTGCCTCTGTTTAGGAGATTAAACAGGAAATAAAACTGGGTGTGGAGCACATACTTGTAATCTCAGGAGGTAGAGGCAGGACAAACAGAAGTTCAAACTCATCCTTGGCTATAGAGTTTAAGGCTAACCAGGGTTTCAGGACACCATGTCCCAGAAAGCAAAACAAAGCCCAGTATACATCAAACAATAACCATAGCAACGAAGCAATGAAACCATGAGTTCTTGCTCTGTTTCTGTCCCGCTTTAGAAGAGACATACATATACATGTGCATACGCATGTCTCTAACTCTCTATGTAGCTGAGGATGACCTTGATCCTCGATCATCCTGCCTCACCTTCCCCAGTGAAGGGATTTCCACCAAAGTCCACCCACCACACCTAGGCTATACTGTGTAGGTTGGGATCAAACACATGGCCTTGTGAACAATGGGCAACCACTGAGTTCCACCCTCAGCCTGATCTCCTTATACTACAAACATACTGATAAGGTTCATAACTTTGGAGGAAAGGAAGAGTATAACTTTTTTTTAAAAAAAAAAAAAAAGTTCCTGTCTATAGTTCCTCAGACCTTAATGTTGACATGGCATTATTTACAAACAAATGACTTTAAGATTCTGCCTTAAAAAGCACACCATCCAGATAAAGCAAGCACATTAAAGGTACTGACAGGCTAGTATGCTAAGAAAAAAATAATCTAGAGAATTTTTATGCTTCAAGAATCTCATGTGCTAGTGTATTTAATGCTTTTCTGTCTTATTTGATGCTTAAAACCTTAAGAATATAGTTTTCTGTAGAAGCCAAAACAATTTAAACAGAGTGTGCACAGGTGCAGGCAAAATAATACTGTCACAGGCCTTTCTACAGAGAAAGGGAAGTGATCATGGGAAGGTCACAAGAGGCGAGACATCAGGGATTCCCAATTCAGTGCTGCTCCAGGTAAGATCACAAGGCACTTACCTGTGCTGGTGTCAGTTCTGCAACTGTTGTTGACGTCTAGAAATGGGGTTATGGACATAATTATCTTGAAGCAGCAATGGGCAATCACAACCTAATTAAACTGACTAGATTATCTTCTTTCCCCCTAATAATCACATAACATTTAACACTTGCTAATTTCTGGACCTATGGGTGATGTTCATTCATGGCTAACAAGCTCAGCCACTGGTCAGAAAGAGAATGCACCAGTACACAGGGCACCAAGTCAAGCATGGAGCAGAGATGCATTTCATGGTCAGCCAACATCTGTTCTTAAACACCTCTTCCCTTCCCAGCCCCACCAAATTACTAATTGGAGGCATGAGGCTAAGGGACTGATTGAACTTTCAAGTGTCTGAAAGGATAGCACTCTTGTTTTCTTGAAAGCACACTAGTTCATGTAATCTACACGGTGTGCTTTTTATTTTTTAATGATATGGTTGATTCTGTCTTTGAAAATGTAATTTTCTTTTCTTTGCAAAATAATGGCTGATTCTTCTGCCAGGCTTGCATACATAAACCTTATCCATACACACACACACACACACACACACACACACACAGAGTCTCAAGGCCTCCTTTCTCCTTCGGTATTGCTTATGTTGAGAGCATGCTCCCAAATTGAACATCGTATGCCAGATTGCCACAGCACCTAAAGATACATTGACCCAGTTGATCTTGCTCTCTTCAAAGCAGTTCCTAAAGGCAGCCTGGGTGGGCTTCTCTCCAAGGAATTAAGAAGACCAAAGAAATAATTTGATTGAAGACTGATCTTTGAGATAGGCTGATATGGGAAACACAGTTTATGTTGTAGCTAAATGAGTCCCAATTCCTGTGAATTAGGAATTCTGAATCATATGCTTTGGGGCTGGAGAGGTGGCTCAGTGGTTAAGAGCACTGGCTGTTCTTCCAAAGGACATCGGTTTAATTCCCAGCACCTACATAGCAGCTTACAAGTGTTTGAAACTACAGTTCCAAGGAGATCTAATACTTTCACACCAATGTACATTAAAAAAAGTTAAGTAAATTTTTTAAAAAAAGAATCACATACTTTGCTATAGCTTACTGTTTTCCATGAATACCTCTTTCACCCCAAAGTTTTTTCTTTGAGACATAGCCCTGGCTGTTGTGGAACTCACTAAGTAGACCAGACTGACCTTAAACTCACTGAGTCTCTGCCTCGGTATCTCAAAGTTCTTTATCAAAGGAAAGTGTAATTTGAGGGTTGGAAATGTAGCTCTGTTGTAAATTTCTTCTCTACCATGTGCAAGAACCAACACACACACACACACACACACACAAAAAAAAAAAAAAAAAAAAAGAAAGAAAGAAAAGGAAACAATAGCTTGGGTAAATCTGACAGGTAATTCCCCTAACGAGGTGGAAAATGGCTTTTTCTTGTGCCCTTTAGAAACAGGGTATATGTTTACCCTTCCACAAAAGTTTTGACTGTGGTCTGTCTAGGGGCCAGAGTTCAGAGGGACATAGCATCAGTGAAGGTGGGAGCTGATGAGACTACTTAGCCATCACTGACCAATGGCTTGTCTTGCAGAAGTTCCATGGTCTTATATACCTTAGGAGTGTACAGACCATCTCTGTCTTCATAAGGACAGTCACTCACTCTGTGAAGGACCTCTATGGTCACCTATAGACAGCAGCTTCTTTATTATATAGGAACAGTCCATGAAGAGGTTAGCAAGAGCAGAACAATTGCTGTGTCTCCATCATCTAAGCAGAATGGTGACCACTGAGGAGCTGAGAGCAACAGTATCGACTTCTTAGGAATCGGCCCTACTTTTCACGAATGATCATTCACTAACTTTTAATGTCTATCTGTGTAGCTTCTGAAAACGTTCTTCAGCCTTCGGTCATCAAAGCCAATACAGGGCATCAAGATTTCCAGAAGGGGGGGGGGGGCTGGAGAGATGGCTCAACGGTTAAGAGCACCCTCTGCTCTTCTAGAGGACCCGGGTTCAATTCCCAGCACCCACATGGCAGCTAACAACTGTCTGTAGTTCCAGTTCCAGGCAAAACACCAAATAAACAAATAAAGTTGTTTTAAAAAAAAAAGATTTCCAGAAGGGACTCAAGAGAGAAACACAGAGTGTCTGTCTGTCTGCCAGTTCAGGATGGTGCTCATTTTACACTGCATCTGCAGGTGGTGGCACACATCTTTAATCCCAGAACTATGGAGGCAGAGGCAAGCCGATCTGTGAATTCCAGGCCAGCCTGGTCTAGGAAGTGAGTTCCAGAATGGCCAATGATACATAGAGAAACATTACTGTCTTGGAAAACTTTAAAAAAAAAAAAACTCTCATGATTTTGATATAATTCAAAAGATGTGCTTCACCAAGTAACTCCTACAACGTCTCTTTTGTAACTCAGAAGACAAAGAGGGTGCTCTTGGTAAAATACTTTCTCAAGTTATTGGAATGGGCTGTCTCTTTCCTCTTAACCAATACATTACAATCAATCAATTTTCCATTACGTGCACATTCCCTTCCACAGCAGAAATCCTCCTGGCCACTGGAGGAGACAGTTCATCATGAACATAAGCTATTAGCATATAGGTCAGGTCCTATCAGCAGAGAGCCAAGACTCCAGATGAAGGCACCTCCCATGTGAACTCTGGCTCCCCTACTTCTTAGCTCATGACCCTGGGCAAATTATCTCCCTAACCCTTGGTTTCTTCCACCACACAAACAGTCCCTAGTTCATATTAAATGTTAAATAAACGTTACCTGGTATTAATATCAACTATGAGCCCATCCAGGAGGAAAATAGCATTTTCCATGAAGCTCTATGTGGTACTCCTATGCTAAATCGAAGTTAGCAGAATTTTTTGATGAAGCAGTCAAATTTCCTCTCTATTATTTTCACTCAATATTAGGACAGACAACATTCAACTGACAGGAGAGAGGGGAGAAGCTTTCCTTTTGAACTCTGACATTCAAATGAAAGCCCTCTCTTCACACTCCCCCTCCAAGTTACTACTATTAAATACTAATTAATAGTCTTCAGAGACTATTCAAGATGGAAACACAGAAGAGAAGAGATTCTGATGGGTAAGTGATTATGTTGAAATCTTTACATGATCTCTAGCTGCTCTCTACCTTAGGGAAGCTTTAGTATGTAGTCCAGGGTTCACATTTTGCCCTAACTGAAGAAGCTCTAGAGAGGACCACGGTCACCTGAGTTGAATGAGTGATGTTCAATTGCTGATTGGTTGTTCACAACACAAAGGGATAATGTAACTAACCAGGGGTGAGAACGGTTAACTATCTTATATCCCAATGTCCTGGTTCTGGATGTTAAAATGCTTGGAGTAGCCCGCTCCATCAGCCTGTGCTGACTTTTGGCTCAATCAAATGGTTAACCCTAAACTAGACAGCAGGCGGAGGTCACGGCCCACTCACTGTCTTCCCCTCTGCAATGAGCAAGTCTTCGTTTTCATTTCTTCTAACGCACAGAGCGTAGGTTGAGAAGCACTATGGATAACCTTAGAGAGGACTATCACATTTGCTGCCCATCAATAATGCAGCCATCCGCTACAGTGCTCTATTCTCTGCATCATCCATTTTCCAGGAAAATCTGCATCAAGCCTGCTTAACTAGTGCCCTCAACTTTCCATCTGCCCTTTATCAAGAAGGCTGCAACTGTAGTCCAGAAATCACACAAATCATCTTCCAAGTCTAATTTTTCCCAATAGGAACTTACTAAAGAAAGTGTGTCTTGGCCTTCTCTTTATATTTCATGCACAAAGGGGACAGAATTACAAGGTCTTTCTGTTCGTTCCACTGTTTCCTTAAGAGCAATGCCTCACTTCCCAGTGGACAGACCTATTTGACTTGTCAATTATTCCCCATACCCCACTTCCCCTTTCTCATCCAAGCAGGCTGTCTTTTCCAGCAAAATTTCACCATATAATTACAGCAATGCTTTAGCCTACTTTTCTGTTAGCTTAACAGCCCTGTCTATTTTCTACTTGTGCTGATGCTACTGTTTGCTTTTCTGACGGGCTAATCCATGTATCCTTTCAAGACCTAACTTCCCTACCATGATAGCAGCTGGAGCCCTAATTCACAGGTGCCTTCCGAAGCTTTTCATTAGCAATAGAAATGAGATGGTTTAGAAAGCCATTTCTTAATCTGCAGGTGAGTATTGGAACCTTTGTGCAGCAAACACCTTTCAAGTATCCCACATTGTGCCACTGCACAATTATTTCCTGAGTAATAAGTGTGATAGGCACACTTGCAATGTTAACAGGGAGAATGTGCCCTCTGAGGTAGCCAGCCTCTACCCCCTTGCCTCTGGCATTTCCAAGCTCAAGAGAGAAACACTCAGCAAACAGGAGAAAAGCTGAAGAGTAATGTCTTTGCCTTCTTACACCTGCATAGGGAGGAGAAGGTAAAATATGAGCACCTTAGCTTGTGTTCTTGTCCAACTGGCCAGCCGAGGGCTTAAGGAGTGAGGTTGGCCTTCCCCAGCTGGGCTCTGTGGCAGATAAGCCCCTCCACAAATCCGGGCTTAATTACTTCTGACACAGTTGTCCTGCCTGGGCCTCCAGCTCCTTTTATGGTCTACCCAAGGTAAGACCCTGCTTTCCTCACCCCGGGCAAATGCTTCCTTCCTTTCCAAGTGATCCTAAGATATTTAATCAGGACCCACTGGGCCCTGGGGAACACTTTCTCTATTTTCCTCTCATGGATTCTGCTCAAAGTCTCCTCAACTGTCTAGACAATAACTTTTTGAATTATACAGTCCTTGTCTTCAAGTATTTATTTTATTTTGTTCATGTTTTGTGTTTTTCAATACATGGTGGATATAGACCAGGCTGGCCTCAACTCAAAAAGATGTCCTGTCTCTGCCTCCTAAGGCAGGATTAAACGCATGCCCATCACTGCCTGCTCAAGTATTTTTTTAAATAAGTAAACAAATAAACAAACTACCAACAGGCTCCCTCCCATGTAGGTTCTTCTTTTTGAAGTTGCAAGTAAGTGTAGATGGGTAGAGTGTCAAACATCTTACTAATATTCTAGAAGAAATAGGCAGTAGTCTGAACAAGCAAATATACATGAAAGCTAGAAAATCAATACCAAAACACCCATATGCTGCCATGAAAAGGAACCTTCCCTCCAACCCTCCAAGAATAACTCAAGGAAAAAAAAATGTGTCCAGCTAGAAATTAAGAAGGAATGCTTTGAAGACCCAAAGCAAACTGCTCCCCAGAAGGGAGGTGACAGTGCCAGCACCTTCTCCTTCTGCATCACTCTACCCACCCCAATAACCAGCTTGGCATTGGAGCCACACATCCGAAGACTTCACACATCTTATGGATGCACCAACTGCTGAGGACCACAGTCCTTAGCAAGAAGATGAGTTTTATGGCAGCATCTCCAAGCAAGAATTGTAAACCCGAGTCACTTGTGATGGATTTCTCCTTTGTGGTTGTACTATTTAGAGGACAGGAAATTCAGAAGAGCTTCCCAGTAAGCTGCAGATTCCATCTAGGTCCATAAAGTCCACTTCCCTGTATTTGGAAAGTTCTCCTGCGTCCTATAAATTCAGGAGACAGTATAACTCTGATTATCTTCCTTCCATTGCCCCCCACCCCCAAACTTTTTTCTTCTTCCTTCAGCCCTGGCATGCAAACCATGCCGCTTCAACTTCTTTCCTGTTCTCCCAGTTCTTCTGGAACATTTTATTTTCGACAGTCAACTCATTTGGAGGAGTGCCACACTGAGGTTCAACTGTTTACAACATTAACTATGTTTCTGCCAGACGTTCCCTATCAGCACTACCTTCTCCCGGCTGCCTCGTAGATTAACAATTTATGCATTTGTTTGGAAGAGGCTTAGAAAATGTGGAAACTTCCAAACATCACTCTTCTTTCTTACAAAATTGCTCGTGCTTGTCCAAGAGGACACAGACACGAAAACGCATCTCACCCTTTCCAAAGGATTCTCCCCAAGTCATTAGAATGATGACTGTCTGTTTACTGGGGAAGTGGAAAACAATCATTGATCTTCAAGAAAGAATTAGGAGGATTCAAAAAGATATATGTTTTTGGTTTTGTTTTTGAGTGAGTATCGAATACTAGAAAACCACCAATTAAGACTAGATTTCACCTTTTGACCATTCATCAATATTACAAAATGGCACATCTGAAAGCAGCCAATTTGAATTTGTACCATGTTGCAAAACAGATCCTCTGAGTCCAATTGTGGACTCTTTTGCAAGTTACGATAGACCCAGAAAAATTTCCAAAGAAGGGCATTTGAAAAGCACTTCTCAGCCCTGGATGGCAGAAGAAGAGAAAAACAGAAAACTTAAAAGAATATACAGCTACCACCCAGTAGCTAATGACTCACTAACAAAATGGGTCTCTGCATCCATGAAGGAAGTATTGTACCTCAGTCATGGGTCTTCCACATATTTAATCCAACTACAAACAACAACAACAAAATCCACATTCCTGTGCTACAAGGGTAGGAGTACAGAGTTAGGCCCTGAAGAGAACAGCTGTGGATCAACTACAATTATCAAACACTGCTGAGGTGGTGGAAAGGGCATCAGACTGCAGTCATCCAACCCAACCTGTGTCCGAGGCCTGGCTTTGTTACAGCTGAACTTTCTGACCTTATGCAAGACACTTCATGTCTGTGTGCCAGTTTCCGCTTGGGTAAAATGAAGGTGGTGAAGGACACTTGAAATTTATTATCTCTTTAAGGTATTAAAAAATACCTAGCATCTAAACTGTAAGCTTTGTCTAGAAAATATTAACTCCTTACTGTTCTTCACTTGTAATGTAAACATTTGTCAATTTTTATTGACTTGGGAAATGATGGTTTTGTCTATCACCCTCAGATCTCAGCTTACTCTTCCTATAGTTCCTCCATATTCCACAAATGCCTCTCTTCCTTTCTTTCTTATTATTTTAAGCAACCTTCCCCAAAGTAAGACTTGTGCTATTAAAAGAGCTTAGAACTTCCCATTTCCTTGCTAGGGCTAAAATTAAACTGTCCATTCCTTAGGGCCCCACATAACATCTGCCAGATGTCTTGGCATATCACACAAAGAGAGGAATTTTCTTTTAGCATTATCTATTCTCTTCTCTGTTTTCTCATAATCAATTAATAGGTCACCAGCACCCAGATAATGTTTCTCTCAAAGCCATCAACTTCAGAAGCATAGGATTCTCACAATCTGCTTTCATACACACACACACACACACACACACACACACACACACACACATACACACCACCTGGCAAATGTCTTTGCTTGCTGAATTTTGTCCATACACCAGGGGAATATTCCATCCCTTGTTTTTTTTTTTTTTTCCTCCCTCAACCACAAAAGTTCTGGGGATTGAACCTCACTCACTCTACCACTGAGCTACAGCCCCACCTTCTTTTGAATTTCTGCAGTTTCCGTATAGTTTCAGACATGTAGTCAGATTCATGTACAATCTTTTGCAGTTGGGTTTAGTTGCTTATATGCTTTTTAATCTGTGACTGTGGAACTATGAAATAGCACTACGATTCTCCAGCACCTTGGCTTTCAACTTAGAACATTCAATCCATCAATTCTCTATCCTGTAACATGGTGAACTATAAATTTGAAAGATGCACATATCACAAAGACAAAGGTTACCTTAATTAAAACTCTCAACGTCAGAAATAAGGGAAGACTAGGCCCTATGAAAATCCATCACACTTAAAACAAGGCTCATCCTCAAAGAACTTTACTCTTCCCTCTTTCAAGAAAACTGACCACAAGTACTCTAAAATGCATTAGTAAAGTTGGAATTACCACCTTCCACTGTCTTCCGGCAGACACATTAGGGAAAATGGACATAGATTTTTCTTTTTACCTAAAGTTGTCTCCAACATGGGGTAGAGGTGGGGGTGAGGTAAGGAGGGTCTTCAGGGGATGAGGTCAATGGATTATATATAAGATCACTGAGAGAAATATTAGTGGATATGAAGAACAACTATCTCCTGTAGGACAGGAGTAATCATGGACTTAATGTCTCAAGTTAAAAAAAAAAAATCTCTGAGCTTTGATAGCAAAAGGGAATGTTCAAACTGACTTTTTAAAATTCTTTTCATGGTGCTCAACCCAAAGTATTTGTCTCAATTCAAGTGTGTAGGTCTAATGCCTTTAAAAATGTTATTGGACCTCCCATATTGATTAAGTACAAAGCACATGGAAGACCTCTTGGATTATCAGTTAAAATACATTCTCAAACTCCAAAATGTCTATTAGGTACTTCATCTTCTCCCTTTTAGATACCTTCAACTTTAACAGTATCCAAGAAGACACCAAATCATTTGATTTCCAAGTAAAAAAAAATGTAGTAAGTCAAGCAGCTATATGTAGTGACTGGAGGTTTCCATCACCCCCCAACTCCCCCGACCAACACACTAAAACAAATTAATCACTTGCCCAAATATTAACAACCATAAAAAGATACCTTGAAAGTTTGTTTCAAGATCAACATATTTATGTTTACATAAACACACAGTTAATTAGATGCAAAATTATCTGATAATTACTTGCCCAAATAACTATCTATGCATTAAACTTCCAAGCTGAACACGTAGCATCCACAAAGGCATCACCAAACTTCAATATAACATGACAACTTAAAAACCAAGGTGATTCAGTCAAAAGATAATATTCTAAAATGAGAAAAATGAAACATTGAATTCCAGGCAAGAATTTTTTCTAAGTGTTCTTGGAGAATTCTAGGTCTTTATCAAAGGGGCAGAGATCTGAACATTGTATTTTTAAATGAGCACACACATTCACTGAAAAAAACATACATCTTCATTTGTACAAACAGGGTTTTACTTCATTGACCATGGACAATTATCAGCTAAAGATCCATGTATTTCCCTGTCTCCTTTCACACCCCTCAGAAGAACAATAACCCTCAATTAATGACACAACAGTTTGGTTTGAAAAATGTGATGTTGTCATATACAGCAGTGTGCAGCTACTGAGTGACATTGCTGCCAGCTACTCAACAGAATATAATTACATCTGGAATCAAAAACCACTTCAATATGCACACAAACACTGTAGACAGAAGGAACTTTGCGTACAAAAATCTGACACATAAAGAGAAGGCAAGGCCAGAAAAAGGCTGGTGTAAGTGGCTCACCAATGTGTTCCTTATGTCTGCTGAAGCTGGTATCTTTTTGTATTTCTCCTTAGTTGAAAGCAAGGTCCAATTAGCCCCCTTAGAATCTGTTAATTGGTTCTGAATCTCCTCCAAGTTTTCATCCTACTATGAAGCCTTCTTCACCTAATCTCAATTGTCCATCTAAAATTCTTCCAACATCTTCCCTCATCCTCAAGATGGCTACCTTACCTAATGGAAAAGCAACATCTTCATGGTTGGCTTGTAGCCTGAAGCATTTCAGAATTCAGCTCTTTAGTTGTTGGGTCAATTACATTGAATCTCTAGAACTAATCTGTGAAGGGCTCCACATCAATGTGTGTGTGTGCTGAGGTAAGACTGGCTCCTCTTTTCAAACCATCCTCACAAAATGTCTTCCTACAAGATTAATACATTCCTCCAATTAAAAAGGTTAAGATACCTGGACATAAGGTTTTCTCAACTGACATCATTTGTTTCCATAGTGACATTGTTAAGAAGACATGGTGATATTTCTGAAGACTTACAGTATTGGAGAACACAGGGAGAAACAGCAGAAGGGAAGGGAAGGGGGAAACAAAGGAACTAGGAAGGCCTAACAAACAGAGCAGCCTGAAGGGACATGTAGAACCCGAAGAAACTGCCAGTCTGCAAGGGTTCCTCTGAGATCTGGAAGGAACATATTCTATTCTTTCTGGCAGAAATCACCCTAAACCAGACAATGAAGTCTTACAATGCATCAGTGTGATGATAAGCAAGCCTCAGAACTCAAAAGAGAAAAGAAAAGAAAGAAAAAAATCTCAGCTTAGGGCCTCCAACCCTCACACTGAGAGAATAACATTTCCTGGAGACATTCAGGGGACCTGGAGCAGCTGAAAGTTGTGTGAAGATCTCAGTAGAAATGTCTTAGATTTTGCCTTGCCTTCCTGAAGAAAGAGGTCAAAACCCTTCAGGTCCACTCCAAAGGGCAAAAAAAATTCCAAAAGTTTACTTTAAAATGGAAACAAACATCTCAGTAACTTGTGAAAGTGCTCCTTGGGTAGGAGAAAAATCTGAGGAACCCTTAAAAGCCCTCATTTCCTTGCTTAATGAATAGATAGTTAGAAACCACCACAAGGTCTCCCTCTGGAGAGGAAGAAGGAGTAGGCAGGCATGCCTCTTCCTCCAGCCATCACCAGAGCTTCAAAATGGAGACATCCATAATTTTATAAACACTTCCCATCCCAGCTTTGTCTCCTGGAAGCCCGCTCTCCTCCATTTTCTGGTGGAGTTACAGCATGACAAGGCTTACCTGACTCAGTTCCCAGCTCTCAACCCAACTAACTAGTCACTTCCTCCACAAACCTGCAAGCAACCTCCAGAAACAAAACCAAACCAAGCCAAACAGCCAACACAGTCACTGAGACACAACCCCCGGGAGTCCTGGAGAAGCCCCAACTGGTTGGTCTTTTCCCATCCCAGGCGCGTGCTTAAAAATGAAACTTTTTTCTTTTCTTTTCTCTCTTCTTTTTTTTTTTTTTTTTTTTAAGGTTGGGGAGGAATATAAAAGGAACTCCAGGCAACCTCCTCCCCTCCCTCTCTGTAGGTTAGGAGCCACAATGAAAAGAAAACCAGGGTTCCTTCAGGAATGGTGAACAGCCTGGAGAATGAACGTGAGAAGGAGCTTTGTGTTTTGGAGTCTGGACTGGAACCAAAGCAGACAGCTTGCAAATGGAGGGCAGGGAGATAAAGAAAAGGAAAGAGGGGCTGCTCCAATGGGGGGGGCTGCGGCTTCCCCCGTGCCTGGAGGGAGGGCAGACCCCTGGGAACCGCACCAGGAGTGAGACGCCCCCCCTCCAGGCCCCTGCCTTCCTTTCTCCTAGCCTCAGAGGAGAGCCAAGCGTGTGTAATGGCTTCTCCTCTCCAGAAACCGTTGTCCTCCTCCAAGCAGCCGCTTCTGAACCTTCTTCAGCCTGGAGACAGCTCCAAAGCTGTCCCCCAACCTGCGCCCCCACCCGGCCCGCAGCCCCCCGGCTCGTCGCCTCTCTCCTCCCCAGCAGCGGCGGCCGCAGCCACCCCCCCCCGACACATCCCGACCCCGCATCCCAACTTCGGAGAGAGAGGAGAGGAGAGCGAGGAGAGCCAAATACCTGAGGAAGAGGGGGGGTGCCAATCCGCACGGCTTTGCCATCGGGCGGGGGACAGGCAGACAGAGGAGGGGAAAGGAAGCAGAGGGACAGAGAAAGAAAGAGGTCAAGCCGCTCGCTCGGGTCGGCTCGGGGCCGCTGGCTCCCAGCGCTCCCTCCACTGACCCCTCGCTCGCTCGCTCGCTCGCTCTGGCTGGGGATCAGCTCTCCTGGCCTTCAGCCCTCCGCCCCCTCCCCGGTCCCTACTCCTGTCCCCACGCTCGGAGCATCCGTCCTAAGCCTCCAGCCCTCTCTTCCTCACTCATCTCAATTTTTTTTTCCCCCTCTCTTCTAAGAACTACACGAAATTAATTAAGCCACAGGGCTCGCCACCCCCCCCCCAGCAGAAGGAGCAGCCAGCAGGAAAAGCACAGCCACCTCCACAACTACCACCTTCTCCTCCTCCTCCTCCTCTTCCTCCCCAGCTTCTTCTCCTCCTCTTCCTCCTCCCCCTGCTGCTCTCCCTCCTCCCCCTCCTCCTCCTCCTCCTCGATCTCTCCTCTCTGTAGGTTCTTCTCCTCTCTCCTCCTAGGCAGCCCAGGCGGCAGGGGACTGACTTCCTCTCCTCCCCGCGCCGCCAGCCCTCCTTGGCCGAATGAATGAGCGCGTTTGTGTCCGCCGCCCCGCGCTCTCCTCCCCGGAGCACCCGGACCACCCCGGAGGTGGTGGTTAATTGCAGTAACTTACAGAAGAAGCGTCCCGGCGCCGGGAGGTGCTTCGGGTTCTTTAGCCCCACCGCCTCCTTATCCTCTTTCTCTTTCTCCTCTTCCTGCTCGGGTTATTGTTGTGGAAGTTGTTTGGGAGTCTCATGTGCTTCTGCCGGGTCTCAGCAATGGAGGATCGCCATCTTCCCTGCCTTCCTCGGCTCCTCAGACTCGCTGCAGCTGCAGATGACCTGAGATATCCGTCTCTCTCCCCTCTCCCCCCCTCCCTCTGCTCTCACTCTCTCTCTCCCCCCTCTCTCTCTCTCTCTGCTCTTCTCTCTCCTCTCCTCCCTCTCCCTCGCGCGCTCTCTCTCTCTCTCTCTCCCTCCCTCTGTGTCTCTCTCTGAATAATGAGCAACCAGAGGGAGAGAGAAAGCAAGACAGAAAGAGAGAAGACAATCTTCTCCTGCCACACAAAACGCCGGAGCACCAGGGGGTGCGCGAAGCCTTTCTAATAACAACAACGTGCAGGAGAGAGGAAGGAAAAGAAAGAAAGAATTGAGAAAAGGGCTGGGGAGGGGGGGATAGGAAGAATTATCCAAGAGCTGGAGAAGCGCTTGCAGGAGAAGCTGGAGGAGATGCTGAAGCTGCGGCTGCTGCCCGCCTCCCTCCCGCGCTGAACCCCTCAAGGAGGCAAGGTGGTTGCAAAGTTAAGGCTGGGACATTGTCTTTGTCACTCTGAACAACACAGAGCCAGGCCAGTGAGATGCAAGAGGAGGAGGTGGCGGTGGAGGAGGAGGAGGTGGAGGAGGAGGAAGAGGAGGAGGAGAAGGAGGCAAAGGAGGAGGAGGAGGAGGAGAAGGGGAAGAGAGATGAGATGAATAAAGACCTGCGGAAAAGGCGGCGCGAGGAGCGCGACCGCCGGGCCCCAAGCGTGCGCGCTCGCGTCCCGGAGGCGCCCGACCTCCCTGGCCAGAGGAGCAAGCCCCCACTGATCGGATCCTGCTCCGCTCGCACCATCAGCCCTGGCCCAGGCACCCAGCCCAGGTTCCAGAGGGTCCCTCAAATGTATCCATCTAGAGGCCGATCTTTGCAAAGAACAGAGATGAAGAATTGAAGGTTGCAAGTCTAAACCCAGATCAACCACGTGGGGCTTTTTAATTCCTTTCCAGCTTGCAGTGTATCTCCAGTGAAGGGCTCAAGTTGTCCATTACTGGCACGTATTTTTAAGTCTTTGCCCTCTAAATAAAGGCTCATTGTGCGTTTTATGTCTCTTCTGATATGGGAAGGAGGAGAAGGAACCCATCATTCTGATCTAGAAGACACCACTTTCTTTTCCGAACTTGTGAAATGTTTTGACTGCGCACCAAAAGGGGGGGGGAGGTGTCGTACTTAAATAACTTTCCACCCTCGGTCCCCACGTTGTTTGCACTTTCCGGCTGATCATCTAAAGGTTTGGAAAGTAATAATCATCGCTCCTAATAATAAGGTGTCATGGTGTTGAAGACAAGATAGCCGAGATGCAGCATCACACCTTGAATTTTTATTTAGTGTAATTTCCCCCAAATCGTTCTGAAGTATCTCTTTAAAAAAAAAAAAAAAAGTGGATTTCTACTCTCTCTCTCACCAGGTCAAAGATCTCCTAAGGCTTTAATTTGATTTAGGAAGGATGATGGGGAGGGGGTACGGTCCACACACACACACACACACACACACACACACATACACAAAAATCAATGTAGCAAGTCAGGAGCAATTGAAGTTCAAGGGCATGGGCTGGTGGTACCATTTGTATTTCTCAGATCCTCTAGTTGGACATCAACGGACCCAGGAGAGAAAAACACGCAGCGCAGCGCGCGGGGCAGAGACCTTAATTAAAGTTTCTTTTGTCCGCCTCTGAATTAGAGGTGGTTGCTGGATTCCTTCGCATTGAGGAGCGCGCATCCGGTGAAGGCGCTATGTAGAGGATCCTGGGCGAGATTGTCCTCTTTAATACTTGCCCCCACCCCCTCCCCCACAGTCCGGGTAGCTAGACCGGTAAACCCATACAATAAAAGCCGAGCAGACGCGCGCGGAGTTGGTTCCCATCGGATAGCGGCGTTTCCTAAGCACCTCTAAAATCCTCATTTCCCAAGATTTTCCCGATTGTGTATTCCAGGGCAGAATGTCTCACCCTGACGCACGATCTAACCCCCTTCCAGTCAACACTTCCTGCCCTTTTCTCCTCCCACTCACATTGAAAAGCTCAGGAGCCCTAAAAGGGTGTTGATGGCTGGGGGTGATAAATAAATAAATAAATGACACTACGCGTGCGGTGGCGAAGAAAGGAGGGGGAGGATGGGAGGGAGGGGGTCAGGGAGCGGAGAGGCGAGGAGAAAGGACTCAGGCGAAAGGGAGCCGGGAGTCAAAGAAAGGAGAGGAAGATCCGTGAGGCTGCTCCGCAGCGAAATCCCCCGGCTTTGTGCAAAGGGGGAGAAGTCCCTTCTTTCCAGGTGCCGGAGGAACCCAAGCAAGTCTATCTGCCCGGAGCTCCTCCCCACCGGGACCCCAAGGGTGTCTGAGTGCTGACCGCCGCTCCCCATCAATTCCTCGTGGCCAGAGGAGGAAGCGCGCCAGGTCTACGCTGTCCGGACTGATAATTTACCTCTTTGTCTTTAATAAAATGCTGACTTTTTTTTTTTCTGTCAAAAGCTCTGTACCGGACAAAATAATAATAATACTAATAGTAATAATAGCAACCGTATTTCAGATTGAAAGCTCTTATCAACTGCTGGCATTCCGAGGCTGCGATAAATATCTTCCTCGACGTGAAGGTACCTAGTGGGCTGGCGTGGTTCGGAAGTGCGGGGATGGGGACCGTCCCCCCCTCGCCCCCGGAGTCGCGGGGAAGCAGCGGTAGGGAGAGAGGAAGGAGCGGAGGTCAGAGGAAACCTGGAGTTTCCAGAGCTTTCGCGGTCGGGGGAATGAGCCCTGAGGAGGAGCCTTGCGCCAGCGTCAGCGCGCCCCAACACGCCTTCGACCTCGTAAACCCACTTGGCAAAGGCCGGGGAAGCCGCTGGCGGAGCGGCTGCGGTGAACTCCAGAAATGAACCTGCGGCGCGATGCCACGGGCTGCCACCCTGGCCAACACTCACCTCGAGCGACCGACATTGAGAGAGCTCCCGACGCGGCCACAGGGGGACCTGGCTCCGCCCTCCCGTCCCAGGAGAAGAGGACAAAAAGGGGGGGGGGAGATGGACTTGGAGATGGCCCCGCCCTTCAAACGCTCCAATCCTTGGAAACCAAACCTCCTCTCCAAGCTTCCACGTCTAGAAGGGACAAAGACTGCCAGGAGGTCCAGGCGCTGATGGGGAGGTGATGGCTCCACGCGCTTCTGAGGTGGATGCTTTTTGGGGGATAGGTATCACCGCTAAGTTCCCATCCCAAATAGGTCATTGAGGGATGATCTCCAAGAGAACAAACTGAGTCTTCTGATAAAGAAGCAAGCTAGCTGACTTTTCAAAGCTGTGAAGCAAACAATTGCAAAACTCCGGCATAGCCCTGCTGTGTTGAAGGTTGAACGACTGAGATTTCTATTCATGATACCACAGTCCTTTTTGGTTTTTCTACTTTTACAAGTCCCAAGTTCCCTAACTCTTCAACTAAAATAAATAAAAGACATTAAACCTAAAGGTAGTAGGGAGGTTTTCGTGGGGTTTTTTTGGGGGGGGGTCTCAAATGATATTTCTATCATTTGGGTAATGAAGGCGGGACAGTGAAGGGAAGCGAATGCCTGGAGGTTTGGTAGGAACCTAATAAACTTGATAATAAGTAACTGTAATTCCGTTTTGCCATTAGCAGACAATTTAGATAAGCGGGAGAAAGTTCACACCTCCTGCTATTTCACACCCTACAAATATTCACAAAGATAATGCAAGCCTGGATTATCTTCTCCATCAGGAGGGCTGGTGCTTGATTTCTTTCTTTCTTTTAATGTCAGGGGGGAAAACTTAGATTTTGCACACAAGCAACAATGTGAAGGAAATCTCTTGATGGACACACTGACTCTCTGAAATTTATTGCTTGATACTATACTTTATGTCATTATCCCCTGAAGTCAGGTGGGATTTCAAGTCTTTATTAATGGCCTATAGAATAAGAATATGTTGAAAAGTCTGGACTTTTCCTCTCCTACATCTTGAGTGACTGGCACACAGACTCTTCATAAAGAGAAATTATGGCTCCTCAAAAGAGTGACTTTATGAACATTAATAGAATAATAAATCTTGCATTTTAGTTCAAGAAGTGGAACTCCTGTAACCAGAGTGACCCATGCAACCAGGACCTACTCACTTGCCTGACACCAGAAGGGTGGGGTAGTCTATAAATCATTTGCTTACTAAAGCCATGAAACAGGAAGACACTAAATTCTTTTGAAGAAAAGTTTATTGAGGGAAAGAGGCTCCTATTAATTCTACAGGAAAGTCTGAAGGAAAAAAACTCAGTTGGGCCACAGGCTATATTAAAAAGAATTTTAACAGAAATATTTGTTTATAGAAATAATTGTCTAATCAATAGGAATAATTGCCTAATCTCATTGCTTGAATATTGAAATTTCATTATATATAACATATATATCTATGTTATATGAAACAAGGATTTTATATATATATAATATATATAAATGTGCAAGTGAAAAGAGAAAAAAAATTCCAGTTGCTATCTCCACTCTCTAAATTCCAGCTGGAAAATTGTTCAAGATGATGATTTTTAGCAAAACAAAGAGCAGATGAATAAAGACCATGGCTTGTTAGAAGTTTTAATTACTCCATCCTCAGACATTTCACCATTTGACACACAGCTCTTAACTTGCTGGCCCTTCCATTTATGTAAAACTCTTGCTGTTTTGAAGACACTCTTAGTCTTTGGAAAGGTTTTCTGAAAACCAAATAGATAATTACGAATCTTCTAAATATTGAGACAATGAAGTCATTAGCACACCTTTATGTTATAATAAGAAAGGGCGTGTGCTCATAGCCCAGATTCAAAATATGTTCTTCGTTAACTGGTGTCCATTTCTAGGAACTTAAAGAAGACAAATGTATCTGATCCCTTAGTCTGAATAGCTCTCAGTGGAACAGGAAGTGTAAGAACTTATATTAACCACCTTACTCTCCATAAATCTTTATATATATACCTTTAGATACTCAAGAAGATGTTTCAATAGCAATGAAGGAAGTCTTTCTTACACAGGCAGAAGTTAAATTTACATTTCCGTCAAACTTGTTACTATAATGTAAAACACCTGCACTATCAAACCATTGATGATTTCTTTAGTGTCTCCAATGTGTCACAATGGAAACTGAGTACTAGGATACAAAGATAAATGAGAGAAGATGAGTCAAAATGTTGATGCATTTCTTGGTCATAGGAATTTTAATCTTTTTTTAACATACATAAAAGCAATGTATAAATTTGGCCAATCAGGAGGGCCAACTTGATTTAAATTTTTCTACTCCTGCAATAAAGTTATTTGGAAATAATATTTTTGTTGAAATAATTTCTTGGAGCTCATTTTAAAGACTGTATAGTCAACCACATGTAGTTTTTACTTAGACTTTTCTGAAAAGAAAGCAGTCAGACGGTTTAACTCTGAGAGAAACTTTGCTTAGCATGTACAAGATACGGGGGATTTAATCCTCAACACTGAAAAGAAAAATAGAAAAAGGGAAGAGAGTGATTTAATATCAGTTATTGTTAAGTTAGCCAAACTTCTGAAGAAAAGAGTTCGACCAAATAAAATGCCCCTTGGTAGAGGCACACTTCTCACAGAAAGAATAGATCTGCTGTTTGGACTCAGACTGATGTCTAGAGAAGAAAAATGACTTGGTTAGAACACAGAGCTAACTGGTTAGGGACAGTCAGACCTAAGATCTCTGCAGCACTGTTTAACGTGGTTGTTAGACCACCTCCAAGATCGATCTATCTATCTATCTATCTATCTATCTATCTATCTATCTATCTATCTTCATATTTATAGGCTACTCAAAATTATTATAATCACTTTTTAAACTTTTAAATGTGTGTGCTAGGGGCTATGGCTCAGTGCCAAAGTACAGTGCAGGAGGGGAATTCATTATAAGCAACAATACTCATGCGATCCCAGGTCTGACCTACTGTGAGTGTGTGCACACCACTTTTGGTGCAGACTGAAATAAATAGCTACATATATTGATATGTTGCAAATATTTTAAGATTTTGGGTCATTTAAAAAATATTTATTTTTATTTTATATGAATTGGTGTTTTACCTACATGTATAACTGTGTAAAGGTGTCAGATCTTGAAATTACAGACAGTTGTTAGCTGCCATGTGGGTGCTGAGAATCAAAAGAACAGTCAGTGCTCTTAACCACTGAGCCATCTCTCCGGCCTGATTTTGGGTCATTTTATAATTCAAAATATAGCTTTACAAAAGATTATGTGTCTGATAGTTGCTAGTATCTGACCAAATTATATTCTTGGCAGGTGTTCTAAAATATGGCAGGTTTTTTTGTTGGTTGTTTTGTTTTTGACAAGGTCCCATCCTAAAACTCAAACTAGCATCAAACCTGCAACAAGGCTGGCCTGAAGCCATGATCCCCTGCCTCTGCTCAAGTGGAAGAGCCTTACAGATACAGACCACCACACCCAGCCCATTTGTAAATCAATGTATACTTAATGTCTCAAAATGCTCACACCTTTGTTTCTCTAATTCCTTTTATTCTACCCTGAGGAAAAGCCAGGAAAGTAAGAAGTGACAAAGGGGGCCAGGCTGTGCTGGCCTACTCCTTTAATCCCAGCACTCTAGAGGCAAAGGCAGGACAGGACTCCTAGCATTCAAGGCCAGTTTAGTCTGTAGAGTGAGTTCCAGGACAGCAAAGTCTACACAGACAAATGATAAAGGTAAAGAGAGAAATTGAAAATAAATGATTCAGGGTGGCTGTAGGGGCTGGAGAGATGGCTCGGCTGTGAAGAACATTGCTGTAGAGCTCTGTATTCGGTTCTCAACTTCCAAGCCCACGGCTTGATCTGGCTCCCAATTACCTGTAACTACTTCTCTATTGGCTTCCTCTGGCAAATTGCACTTATATACACATCCCTGCTTTATGCACACATAACTAAGTAAGTTTAAAAAGTAATAAAAGGAGGTAGATATGATCAAGATGTATTACATACATATAAAATTGTTTAAAAAATAAATTAAAGGTTTTTTTGGGTTTTATGATGTTGTTTTATTTGTTTCAGTTTTCAGGTTTTTTTTTTTCTTAAAACTTTATTTATTTATTTATTTATTTGCCTTGGTGTTTGCCTGGAACTGGAACTACAGACAGTTGTTAGCTGCCATGTGGGTGCTGGGAATCGAACCCTGGTCCTCTGGAAGAGCAGACGGTACTCTTAACCACTGAGCCATCTCTCCAGCCCCCCAGTTTTCAGTTTTGAAGACCAAGTTTCTCTGAGTAGCCCTGGCTGTCATGGAACTAGCTATGTAGACCAGGTTAGCCTAGAACTCACAGAGATCCTCCTGCCTCTGCCTCTCTGACATGGGATTCTTCAATCCCTTTGGGTGTGCTACCACCACCATGCATAAAAAAAATTCTTAAAAAATGAAAATAAGTGATTATGAAATAAAGAATGTTTGTGTTAATAATGCTTCTCCACGATGACATGTTAGGCAACTTCAATCTGTTTATAAGAATTTTATAATTAAATGGAAAAATAGCCTGTTATTAGTTAATAGAACCTGAATGCAAAATTGTGATCAGGCTTTTTGTTTCCTTCTACCTACCCCAAAAAATATCTTGAAAGAAAATAAACTAGTGTGTTCAGAAATTCATTTCACATTAAAAAAAACTTTAGAAAATGTAGAACTTATATACACCTGCATAAATTTAATAGTTGTATCATGATACATAAGCCCCACAAGCTATAGAGTCCAGTGACTTATTTCAACTGAATCACATATTATCTTATTATGTACTTAAAAATGTTTTTATATTTAATGACAATACCAGCTTGCTCATATCTCATAATCACAGATGTGTTTAAAACAGTGGGTTAATATGGATAATAAAACAGCAATCAGTAACTGGTTTTCATATAGATATTTCTATTTGATTCTCATAGGAAAAATAGGACAGATTCAGGTATTTTTAACTTACTTTATGTAAGAAAAAAAATTAGAATTAAAAAGATTAAATGGCTTGCAGTAAAATGTCTTCCGGTTTTAATGGTGGTGGAGACTACAGTTCAGTGTTGGGTATGATGGCACACATCTGGAATCCTGGCGGTTTGGAAGTGGAGGGAGGACCTGAAGTTCCAGGTCATTCTTGCTTTGTGGGGAGTTCAAAGTCCAGCCTGAACTTCATGAGACCTTATCACCACATCTCCCCCCTTTCCCCCACCAAAGAAAAATAACCAGGGATGTAGCTCAAGCAGTCAAGTGAGAACCTACTATGCAGAAAGCCTTGAGTTCATTGTCTCGGACTGCACAGACAGATGATAGTGTAGGCCTATAATCTAGTACTTGTGAGGTTAAGCCCGAAGGAGCAGAGGTTCAAGATTATCCTGAGCTACATAGTAAAGTTGAGGCCAGCCTGGAATACATGTGAACATACAAAGAGAAAAGAAAAACAGAGAAAGATGCAGGAAGAAAAGGAGAGGAAAGGAGAAGAGAGAGAATACTCAAGTCTCTTAATTCCTACTCGGAATTCAAAAAAAAATTTAACTTTTTATGTGGATGAGTGTTTTGCCTACATGTCTATATGTGTACCATATGAGTGCCTGGTACCCAAGAATGCCAGAATAGGGCATCAGATCCCCTGATACTAGAATTACTGACAGTTATGAGCCACTTATGGGTGTGCTAGGAACCTAAGATAGGTCCTCTACAAGAACAGCATGTTCTCATAACCACTGAACCATCTCTCTAGCCCTTACACTTTGAGATATGTTAATCCCAGGAACGCATGTAAAGATAGAAGAAAAGAACTAATTCAACAAAGTTGTCCTATAACCTCTACACAGTCTTCACACACAGTCACACACACAATTAAATACACACACAATTAAAAATGTTAATTGAATAAAAATGAAATTAACAGTTTCATTATAATTTCATAAGTGTTACCAAATATTAGCAAAAATAATTACCAATGACCTTATGAAAATCTTGGTCAGGCAGTGGTGGCACATGCCTTTCATCTCAGCACTTGGGAAGCAGAGGCAAGCAAATCCCTGAGTTAAAAGCCAGCCTAGAATACACAGTAAGTTCTAGATCAGCCAGTGCTTCACAAGGAAACTCCATCTCAAAAAACAAAATAAAGGAAAAGCTCAGTTTCATCAATTATGTAAGTAAAAGAGAATATTCTTTTACATCTATAAGTTAGCACTAGCATATAAGAAATGCATATGTGTGTGTATATGTATGCATGCACACATATAAATACATATATTTTTCAAGTTTGGGAACATATATAATTCTCAGCTGCTGAATATATGGAAAATATATCTTCAACTTCTTTCTTTTTTCTTTCTGTTATTCTTTCTTTCCTTCCTTCCTTCCTCCTTTGCTTCCTTCCTTCCTTCTTTAAATTTTGCCGAGTCTGCTGGTACAGTGCTGGTGAGGGACTTTAACACCAACACTTGGGAGACAGAAGCAAGCAGGTAGATGAATCTCTGTGAGTTTGTGGCCAGCCTGGTCTACATAGAGATTTCCAGGACAGACGATACTACATGATAAGACTTTGTCTTAAAAAGAAAAGTATTTTTAAAACAATTTATGTGTGAAAATGTTTGCCTATACATATGTATATGTACCATGTGTGGTGTGTACCTGGTGCCTGTGGAGGTCAGATGCAGGCATAAAATCCCTCGTGACTGGAGTAATGAATGATTATGAATATAAATCACTTCTAATCCTAGAAGATGAAAACAAATCTTTTTTCTTTTTTTGAGACAGAGTTTCTCTGTGCAGTCTTGGCTGTCTCAGGACTGACTCTGTAGACCAGGCTGGCCTTGAACACACAGAGATCCACCTGCCTTTGCCTCCAGAGTGCTGGGATTCATGGCATGTGCCACCACCACAACCAAGATAAATCCTACAATTTTCTGGGGGGGGGTGTCCATGGACACTTTCGATTTTTCTGAATACATTAAAAGTATTTATTCTGGGATTCTAAATTTTTAAAAACTAACTTAAGGAAATAGTTGTGACTTCATTAAGTGCAGAAGATTTACTATGGTGTCAATGCCAAAGAGTAAGTACTTAATTAAAGAAATTATGTTCATCTCTAATTGAACATTGTGTAGTGTAGCTACCAATTTGTTTAGAGAATGATGTTTATAATTTTATTTATTTATTTATTTAGTGCTATTTTTGGTTTCTTGGGACAGGGTTTCATATACTCCAGTTCTCTTAGCCCTCTTGCCACTGCATCCATAATGCTGAATTTAGTAGGAAAACTTAAATGTTCGCTGAAGTATTTTCACTTTTTTTTTTCAATTAAAAGAGTTCTATTTCCAAGGTAGCCAGGAATGAAAGTGAAAACTCCTGTCTCAAATCTCCCTTCCTGAGAAGAGGGTTTAGAGATGTTAATGGGATAAAGGACCGAGTGGCCAGGCCAGGTGGAGTGGTTGCTGCCTGTAATCCTTGCAATTTGAAATTAAAAGCAGGAGAATTAGGAGATCAAGCTTGAGGGATAGAGGTACTTCTCAGTAGCTGTGCAGCTGGGTTTGAGTCTCAGCATCCTCAAAACAAAAACCCAGCAGTGTGATTCAGTGCTTGTGTTACCAATCTCCATGGCATGGCTCTCCATCAGAGCTGTCAGAAACCATTGTCAAGTCTGCAGCAACTAAAAAGTCCCTCGTGGACACCTGCACAAGACCACTAAATAAAAGTCAATGTTTTCAGCATAAGTGACCTTCAGGTTTTGTTCCAAAGGTTTGAGTCCACATCCCTTAGCTCTGCTGCCTCTGAATCTGTGATAAAACAGAGTATCATGGCAGCAGGCACATCATGGCAGAAGTAGAGGATGCATGACATGAGAAAAGTAGATTTCAAAATGATATATAAAATACGAAGCTGTATTTGTGACTCTGTGGGTTGTAGTGATATATTGAATATTAAATAAAAGTAGTCTGGAATATCAGAAGACAGAGCCATCTCTCCAGCCTTTTTGTTTTTATTTGTTTGTTTCTTTTTCAATCAGATATTCCATATTATTTCTATTAAATATATAATATATCACCACAATGTGTGGTGTGTGTGTACATATATGAGCAGGTATGGTGGGTGTGTATGTGTTTTGTGAGAGTAAGTGTGGTGTGCTGTGAATATGTATATAAGTATGTGAGTGGGTATGATGTGGTTTGTGTATGTGTGTGGGGAGTGTGTGTGTGTGTTTTTCCAGACATTAGAAAATGGTAAAACAATTAGGGGAATATATTCAGAATATTAGTAATAGTTTGAGGGTTATAGCTTTTCTAGGCAATGTAATTCTGGGTATAGTATATCAAACATTTAAACATTTCTACAATAAATTTATTTGAGCATTTTTTTTTAAATTAGAACTTCTAGATAGATTTTATCAACACAAAATTTCAAGAATTACACACCTGTAATTTCTTCTTCCTTGAGTTGAAGGCCAGCCTGGGCTACACAGTGACTTCCAGGCAAGCCTGCACTAGAGTTTAAGACCCAGTTTCAAAATAAACAAACCCCAGGAGGTAAAGGCACTCATTGGTCTACTGACAACCTGAGTTCAATTTCTGGAACTCACATGGTAGAAGGAAAGATCTAGTTCCCTAAAATCATCCTTCAGCCTCAAGATGGTATAACCAAAATGAATAGATGAAAAACAAAACCTCCTCCCATACCACCAAGATTAACTAAACAATTAGTTTTTACATTTATAAAAAAAAATTAACTTTGATATTTTACTAGTCATTACGTTTAGGAGCACATTGTCTTAGTTATTTTTCTGCTGCTGTGATAAAATACCATAACTAAGGCAGTTTATAAAGAAAAGCATTTAATAGGGATTTTTCTTTCAGAAGGTTAAAGGTCATAATGGCAGAGCCAGGGCAGAAACTCCTGAAAGCTGAAATCTTGATCCACAAGCAAGAGGCAGAGGGAAGGGGGCAGTCACTGGGGATGGTACAGGTCTTCTGAGACCTTGAAGTCCACTCCCAGTGACATACCTCCTCAAACAAGGCCACACCTTCTTAAACAAAGTCCCACCTTCTGATTCTTCTCCAACAATTCCAGTCATTGGTGACAAAGCATTCAAACATTTGAGCCTATGGAGTGGGGGGTTGTCAATCTTATTCAAGCCACCATATAATGCAAAATGCATTTAGTTCACCTTCAAAAATCCCCATGTTTTTCTTCCCATAATACAGCTTGAAAGTTCAAAGTTTCTTCAGAGACTCAGGGAGACTCGAAGAAATCTTTAATTGTAACTCCCTGTAAACTAAAAAAAATATGCTTCCAATGTAAATGGCACAGAATATACAGTACTATTTTTTTTTTATTTTATTTTTATTTTCATCACAGTACTATTTTTTTAAAAAAAAAAGGAATAGGGAGATAATAAGGAAATACTGGACCAAAGCAAGATCAAAACAGAGCAGGAAAAAATTCAACCCATGTTTTATGTCCAAGGGTTTAGACGGATTCTCTCTTTCAGATTTGCTGCCTTCAAAAATACACCTCTCCCTCAAGCTGGCTTTCCTCCCTGTGTGTACCTCTCTTTGGGAGATGTATTTCATGGCTCTGGCGGCTCCTAATATCTTGGAGTCTCCAATGGAATCTGGGACTCACTTTCACTGCTTCAGGTTCTCCCTTGTCACCTGCCTAGCCTCAGTGGCCATTCTTAACTGCAGAGGAAGATCCCATGATTCTTTTAGTCTAAACCGAGAACAGTGTGGATGACACTGCCAAGTCTGATCATCAACTTGAAATGGGGCCTGTTCTCTTTAATCACATTTGGAGAACCTTTTCTTTTGTTGTTGCATTTTAGGAGCAGAAAATTCCTTAAGGCTTTTGTTTTCATAAATAAGAAGCTTAACTGATTGGAGTCTGACCCCAATACAGGCCAGCCATTGCCTTGATCTCATCTCTTTCAACACAAACCTTGCCTACATTATATATCCTAATATTATTTTTCTTTTCAAATTGTATATTTTTTTATTTATTTTTTTCTACTTGATCCTTTCCATTGTAGACCTGCATAAGTATGATTATCAATATCCATGCAACAGAGTCAATATTGGGCTCTCTTGAAATCTCTTCTGCTGGGCTGGAGAGATGGCTCAGAGGTTAAGAGCACTGACTGTTCTTCCAGAGGTCCTGAGCTCAATTCCCAGCAACCACATGGTGGCTCACAATCATCTGTGATGAGATCTGGTGCTGTCTTCTGTATAGTGTATACATAATAAATAAAGAAATATTTTTTCAAAAAGAAATCTCTTCTGCCAAGGAAATGCCTATACTACTTTCAATTTAGTTTGAGGCAAATTCTTAGGACAAGAGTAGAAAAAAAACCTACATTCTCTGACAAAATATCACAAGAATGGCCCCTAAATGAGTTGTTAGTGTTGTTCCCCCAAACTTCTTGAGCCAGGCCTCCACAGTCTTCATAGTTCTCAACACTACTGCCTTCCAGGATTCTACTATGAGACCTCACTAAGTTCTGCTTCTAGTGTTCAACTGCTTTCCCAGTTCAAAGTCCCAAAGTCCTACACATTCCTCAAAAAAACAGCATGGTGAAGTCTGTCAGGGCAATAGCCCATTTCCTGGTCCCAGCTTCTGTACAGTAACTTTCTAGTTGCTATGACAAAACACCGTGACCAAGAAAACTTATAAAAGAAAACATGTAATTGGGATCTCACTTTCAGCAGGTTAGAGTCCATGATGGCATGGCAATACGAATAGCTGAGTGGTCCCATCTTAAACAGCAGACAGGATGCAGTGAGAAGACACTGCAATGACAGGAGTTTTTTGAAACCTCAAAACCAATAACCAGTGATTTATCTTCTCCAACACAGTCACCTCCTAATCTTTTCTAAAAAATTTCACCAATTATGGGGGAGAGTGCACCAGTATTCAAAAATATGAGTCTATGAGGGTGTATTTTCATACAAATCACCACACAGGAAGACCTGAGAGTGAATTTGTTGTCTATTTGGTAGAATGCTTACCTAGCATTTAGGAGGCCCTGGATTTGATTCTCAGCACAGTCTACAGCAGGTGTAGTAGTGCATGCTTACACTTCCAGATAGAGACAGGAGGGCTGGAAGCTGAAAGTCATCCTTAGCTACATAGAAATCTGAGGCCAATTTGAGCTGTAGGAAGCCAGGTCAAAGAATAAAGGATGCAAGGAAGAAGGAGGAAGGGATTAAGGCAGAAAAGAGAGTGGACAGGCACACTCATACCTTAAATTTCTGTACTCGTATTGCTTTTCTTTCCCAAGCTGCTGTGGCTTCAGGTTCACTATATTTAGTACAGGGTGCTAACACCCAGTTGATTTTCCTTTGCAGCCACAAACCAAGAGTTCATAGCTAAGGCCTTTCTCCATAGCATGGAATATGCACATATCATCTCCTGGGTGCTAATTTGGTTTCTCAGCAAGATGTAAATACCAGTCAGTGCTTTACAAAAATTCCTGGTTGGTTTTATGTGTCTACAGTGCACAAGTTGATTTCTTTTGCATGTTGACTCTGAACACTGGCTCATTCTAAAAACAGGCTTAAAGTGAGTCCTTATTTAGCATACACAGGAAGATTTACAATTAAGACAGAACTCTAGCAATAGACACCTAGTCAGTTTCTAAATTTTCATTTTATTAAAATGGAGGCCTTTGACAAAGTCTAAATGTATGCCTGAGCATCACAATCATCGCTTTCCTCATCTATAAAAGAGAACTGAATCAAATACCTACACAATGGCTATGAGATAGAGAGAGGCATGGTAGTGCCTGCCTATAATCCCTGCACTCCGGAGGCAAAGGCATGAAGATCACAAGTTCAAAGCCAGCTTCTGCTTCATGGTGAGTTAAGCTAGTCTAGGCTCCATGAGAGCTTCTGAAAACAAGGACCCCAACACCAACATTGCTATTCGAGGTTTTTATAACATAGCAGTTTGACAAGAAACATGAGAGGCTAGGCTTTTGTTTGTTTCGTTTTTTTTTTTTTTTTTTTTTTTTTTTTTTTTTTTTTTTTTTTTTTTTTTTTTTTAATACTTGGCCTTTACTCAATTTCTCCATCCCTCCAAAACACCTAATTTTGTAACTATAAACTAATATGATTTATATACTTACATATTTATTGTAAAGCCACATAGATGAAGTAAGAGCCATACATTTGGAGTCAAGAGCAAGTTCTCTAGTCTGGAAGTTCAAGCCCCTAGTTATGTACTCATAATTTAAAAACATTCATAATTCTTTAAGCAAAAAAAAAAAAAAAAATCAAAAGCCAGGGATAGAGAGATGGCTCAGTGGTTAAGAACCCTGGCTGCTCTTGCAGAGGATTCAGTTCCTAACACCTACATGGTGGCTCATAACTACATATAACTCCAGTTTCAGGGGATGTGGTGCCTTTTATTTACCTCCACAGGCACCAGACATGCACATGGTACACATATGTAAATACAGGTGAAAGACTAATACACATAAAATAAAAAAATAAACAAAATGGAAATTCGAACATTTACCTTGGGTGTGGTAGTTTGTACCTTTAATCCCAGTACAGGAAACAGAAAGCAGGTAGAGCTCTGTGAGCTCCAGGCCAGCCAGGACAACATTGTGAGACCCTGCGAGGAGCAGGGGTGGTGACAGACACAGACAGAGGGGCAGCATTGGGATGGAGAGATTGCTCAGCTGTTGAGAGCATTTTCTGGTCTTTCAGTGATTGGAATTCAATTCTTAGCATCAAAGTCAGGTTGGTCACAGGTGCCTGTACTTCCAGATCCAGGGACCTGATGCCCTCTTCTGGACTCTACAGGCACCTTCACTCATGTGTCTATATCCAAACAGACATACACACAAATAAAATAAATCTTTAAAAAAAGCATTAACCTGACCTAAGTTCTCTGTGGTTGTTTATTTGTAACTTATTAATTATCTTTGTTATTTGCTAGCCCTCAGCTGCTAGACATGTAGTAGTAGGATCAAAGTTTCTTTTTTTTTTTTTAAATTATTTATTTATTTATTTTTTTTAAACTTTATTTATTTATCTATTTATTTATTTGCCTTGGTGTTTGCCTGGAACAGGAACTACAGACAGTTGTTAGCTGCCATGTGGGTGCTGAGAACCGAACCCGGGTCCTCTGGAAGAGCAGACAGCACTCTTAACCGCTGAGCCATCTCTCCAGCCCCAGGATCAAAGTTTCTTAAAAGAGAAATATATTACAAAAAAAGTCAAGAATATTTTTCTTAAAACTTAGAAAAATTCACAGCATAAAGGAGTTATAAGTTTTCCTTCTTTTTTCATTGTGTGTACACACATAAATTGTTATATTTAGTATGGCTAAAATGTAGCAAAGACCAACATTTTATCTCACCAATTCTCTGAGTTGCAGACCACCACAGTCCATCTATCTAGCTTCCTGAGAGCAGCGTTCTGCAGTGGAAGGTTAGAAACCACTGTTCTATTCCAGATAAGAATATGTTCTCAGTGAAAAGTAATTTTCCCAGGGTTACATACAAAGATTTGGAAGACATTCATATCCAAGTTCACTCTCTAGGCTATTTCTCCTGTGTCCAGTTTGCCTATCTTAGCATTGCTAATTTCCCCAAGCATACATTCATCATCTTCCCCCTTCTGTCTCATCATGGCTTGCTTTAGTTATGAGCTTGACACATCTGGGAAGAGAAACACTCAACTGAAAGATTGCCTCCATTAGATTGGGCTCTAGGAATGTCTGGAGGCCTCTCTCTCTCTCTTTTTCTTTCTTTCGTTTTCTTTTAACAAACAAACAAAAGTTAGAATGTTTGCCTGAATGTCTGTGTACAGTACATATGCATGCAGTACCCTCAGAGATCAGAAGAGGGTGTCAGGTTCCCTGGAATTGGAGTTACAGATGGTTGTAAGCCCACACGTGGGTGGTGAGAATTGAACCCCAGTCATTCAGAAAAGCAGCTAGTGCTCTTAACTGCTAAGCCATCTCTCTAGGCTCTTCTTAATTGTTAATTGATATAGAAGGGTCTAGCTCCTTGCTGACGATGCCATCCCTAGGCCCATGGGCCTGGGCTATATAAGAAAGACAGCTGTAAGGCAGAGAATGTAGTAATCCTCCACTCATCTCCAGACTTCCAGGTTCCTGCTCTGTTCTGGAACCTGTGAGCTGAAGAACCCTAACTCCAAACTGCTTAAAACTGCTGAGATTATCAGCAGAATGGACACTGGGAGACCTCTCTTACCATCCCGTTTTCCTCCTCTGCTTTCTTCCTCCTGTAATTTCTTACAAAGGAGATCTTATCCTTACATGATACATGCTAATGAACAATATAACCAGCTAAGAGAAAAATTTTACATTTTTCACTAAGTCATTCTGGGTGTTCAAGTCTGGCTACCTGGCTCTGATTCCCAGAACCCAGAACTGTTAAGAAGAGTACAGACTCCTGGAAACTGCACACATGTACCTTTCCCCACACCTAATAGTGATACATTTCTAATTAAATACTTATTTCGATAATTTTTGGCTCATTTCATGTTCTTTTCTAACCTCCCAGGGCCATTGGAAAAGCTAATTGTGTTCTCCATATATCAACATCTTCTGTTCTTTGAGAATGCTTAATATAGCTACCTTCCACATTTTTTCTCATCATATCCTCCAAACTGATTTTTACAGACAGGAAGGGAGGAAAAAGACAAAGGAGGCATAAGGCTTTTCAAGGAGAAAATGGTAATTGTGCTTTTATTTCACATAGAGATGTAAATGGAGAAACAGAGCCTGTTCTGCATACCAGGACAACATAAAAGAAAACTAGATTCTCCTGGTTCTTCTGGGTTTCCTCAGTGTCAGGGATGCTCACAAAGGAATTACTTCTATTATTGAAAAAGGAGGTCGGTGATGTTCCCCTTTGACTTACTGTGGAGTACAACATTTGAAATTAGTTGGGACTCTTTTCATGTCATGAACATGAAATTATATAGTATGCGCTTGGTAATTAAATTATATCTGTGGATAGTAGAATTGAATGATAAAGCTTTTGGGGAAAGGCCAATGATGGTGACAGTTATTTCAGAGTCACTTGACTATTTATTGCCGATATTCCAGATCTAGTAAGCAATCCTATCCCAGTCACTGACAAAATGACAAAATTCAAGACACCTCTATTCAAGACACTGCCATTTGCAGTGGAATGACCTAGGGATATAACCTCTTATCAAACACAGGGACACGGGGGCCTATTTTTTCAAAGGAAGTCACTGAGTTGGTTGAGCAACATTTGCTGCAAAGACTGACAATCTAAGTTTTATCCTCAGGACCATGTAGTGGGAGGAGAGCACCAACTCCTCCAAGTGACCCTCTGGCTTCTATATGCAAGTTAGAGAATGTAATGCTCCCCCCACCACATGCACACATACACTTGCAGGTACATGTGTGCACATACACATGCACATCCAATGAATAAGTAAATAATAAGTTAATAAATAAAATATTTTAGTGCACAGAATCTGACTGGAGGCTAAGAAAAGTCCTAATCCATCAGGTCAACAATAGGAATGTCTGACATCTGTCAATCACCCTACAACTTCTGACATGGGATTGATCTCTGTTTTATATTCTGGAAAACCCAAAGTAAAGTAGTTCATTGTCTGGCCTACATATGGTCATTCAACTGGGATTGGAATTCCCGAACTTCCTTTCATGTTGAATTTTGAGAGAGGTTCATAAGATATAACAGTGGCTGACCTGGGATTCCCAATATAGACCAAGTTTGCCTTGAGTTTGTAAGGATCCTCTTGACTCTGCCTCCCTACTATTGGGATTTCATACCCAGCTGAAGCCATCAGACAGTACTACTTTTCCTCACTGTCAAATATTAAACTGTAACAAAGCATGGTGCATTATTACAGCCAGCTGGTTTGGGGCTTATAGAGGTGACTTTGTGGCTGTCAGTGCTGGTTTTGTTTTTGAAGATAAGGTCTTGCTTTGTTTCCCAGGCTGTCCTCATACCCACTGTGACATGCCTGCCTCAGCTTCTGAGTGCTGGGGTTGTAGTTGTGAATCACCACGGCCACGCTCACTGCATAGATTTATACTTATATTTTAAAAGTGTACAAGGGACCACAATACAGTAAATTCTTTTTGTTTTGGTCAGTGTTGAGCATCAAACAAGAGCATTGAGCATGTTTGGTCATCAATGCATCCCTGAGCTCCATTTATAGCCTTAGTAAAAACTTTTCTGTGTTAAACTCATTAACCATTTCTTTTATTTTTCTATCATGTGTGTAATATAGGAGACTTTAAAAGCCCTAATAGAGGGGATAGAGAAATGGCTCTGAATTTAAGAGTATATGTCGCTCTTCCAGAGGACTCAGTTTGGGATCACAGCACTCATGTCAAATAGATCACAACTGCCAATGACTCCAGCTGCAGGAAATCAAATACCCTCTTCAGGCCTCTACACACAGATGCGGTTAACACTTGGCCAGGGATGGGTAGCACTTGGGAGGCAGAAGTGGAAGTTTGAGGCAACCTGATCTACAGAGTGAGTTCCAGGACAGCCAAGCCTACACAAAGAAACCCTGTCTCAGAAGATGTTTATTTTCTTTTTAAAAGCACCACTAGGTGTAGTAGCATACTCCTAGCACCTAAGAGAGAAAGGCAAGTAGATCTCTGAGTTCAAGGCCAGCATGGTATACATAATAAGGCCAACTAAGGATACATAGTAAGAAAACATCTCAAAAAACAAAACAAAACAACAACAACTAAACAAACAAAACATCAACTTGGTAGATTTATTATTCATCAACTGCATTTGGGGTTTTCTCTTTTTGAGATCAGTTCATTCATTCTATAGCTTAGGCAAGCTTCAAACTCCTCAATTCTCCCAATTTCTCTTGCCTTAGTCTCCCACAAAGCAGGATGACAGATATGAGTTACACAATATTTACCTAGAAAGGACTTCCAGAAGCCAGAGCATAGTGCCCCACAGCTTTGATCCCAGTACTTAGAAGGCCAAAGGCAGATCTTTGTGAGTTCCAGGCTAGCATGATGTACACAGTAAGCTCCAGGCTAACTTGGACTACATAGTAAGACCCTGTTGAGAAAAAGGAAAAAATATTTCTAGTTTACCTATTTATCTACCTGAGAAAATCTCATTGTTGAGTTTATTTACTTATCTGTAAACAGTTTATTTCATTTATTTATTTGGTTTTTGGAGACAGAGTTTCCAAAACTCTGTCCTGGAATTCTCTCTGTAGACCAGGATGGCCTTGAGCTTAGAGATCTGTCTGTCTCTGCCTCCTGAGCGCTGGGGTTAAAGGTGTGCAGCACCACCACCCGGCCAGTTTATTCCTTTTAAATGGAGAGATGTAATGAGCATTTTTAGGACTTATGAACTACATTGTCACTGTTTTCTGGGTGAGTCTGGGTTGTTTTCATAAGCTACATTTTTCCTTCCACTAAGTGTCTCTTGCAGGGCCTGAGATTCAGACTCCAGTGGCCAACAAATCCAGTCAGAGCTTTGCCACAGATTTTGTCTTCTCTTTCTTCTCTTTTCATCTTCTTGAGACAAGGTCTCACACTATAGCCCAGGTTGATTTTTAATGTATTGTTTAGCCCATGCAGGATCAAACTCATCGCAACCTTTCTGCCTCAGACTTACATCAAGTTTTTAATTTTTGAAAACTTTTACATTTATTTAGGGGTAGGGGTGAGGTGATGTGTGGTGTGTCTCACAAGACAACTTGTAGGAACTGGTTTTCTTCTTGCTCTATGTCAGTCCTGGGGCTCAAACAGTGTTGGGCTGTGTGCCAAGTGTTTCTACTCACCAAGCCATTTCCCGAGTCCTCATAAATAATTTTTTAAAAAATGAATTCTTCAATTACATGACTTAGGTCAAAGACTCAGTTACTGTTCGGTGAATTCAGAACTGATAGGATGTATTTTTGCCTTTTTCCTATTCTTTCTATGCTGCTGTGCCCGCTCTGCCCTGCACCCATCCCCACCTCCACTCCCTTGACCTTTTATATTTCTTTCTTCTCAAATTTTTGTTTCTTAGGTTTTAAATCATCCACTGCAGTGGAACTTCAATACAATCTTTTTTCCTTCTTCTTTAAATTTTATTTTCCCTTTCTCTATTCCTTCTCTTTCTAATTTGTTTGGTTTCACCTGTCCTGCCTACAGCTTGGTCAACAGTTAGTTCAGCCTTTTTATTGGCTTCACTACTTTTGCTGCTGTTATCTAAAATTAAGCCCTTCTGGTTTTTTATTTCTTTGTTTGTTATGGAGAAAACGTGGCATTCAAAGGCAGATGACTGGAGTAGCCAAGCTGTTTTGCAGCCTGCTCTGACATTGTGTTATTCCCACCTGGGAGGGTCATGGGACCCTTGGGAGGGACTCTCTGCAGCCACAGCTGAGTCCTGAGCCCTTGGCTTTTGGGAATGTGTTTGGTTTCTATCAGCTGTGTAGGTTACTTATACAAGAAACTCTCTCGACCCTTGCTTCTGTCCCATGAGGGGCTGGGGTACTTCCTTCAATGTTAGTATATCCTACCAGAAAATTATTAGAAAGGCCTTATTCACAAAATGGTAGAAGAATTTCCACTAAGGTCAGGGAATTAAAGGGTGGGAATGCAGTTCAGTGAGAGATCCTGTGCCAAGCATGACAGAATGGCTTAGACCTTTGGGAATGTACACATTGCTGTTCCCAGCAAAATTAAGATTCTGTTAGCAAAATTAAGCATCATATACACAAATATATATATATATATACACACATATACACACATAGAGCAATAAGTAACAGGGATTTTTTTTCTGCTATCTAATAATAAACATTCCATTGAGTTTCTGGTTTTTGTGATAATTCCTATAACAAAGAATAATAATAAAACGAAATTTCAGAGAGACTCAGCTCAGCTTGGTTGTGGTGGCTGGAATGGGAATTGTTCCTCATTAGTTTGGGTATTTGAACACTTGAATTCCAGTTGGCATTGTTTGGGGGATCTTTAAGGGCCTTAGGAAGTTTAGTCTTAATAGAGGAAGTACGTTATTGGGTGTGGGCTTTGAGAGTATATAACCGCACCCTACTTCCAGTGCTTATAGTTGAGAATAAGCTTTCAGTTTCCTGTTCCCGCCACCAGCTTGCTGCTGTCTGCTTTGCCTGTGCACCTTACAGGACTGTCATCCTTCCGGAACCACAATCCAAATACGCTTTCTCTTCCCTAAGTCACCCGTGATCATGATCGAAGCAACAGAAAAGTAACTCGTGTACCCACTACCATAATTTGCCAATGCAAAATAAAAATTCTTTTTTTTTTAAACACTTTATTTATTTGCTTTGGTGTTTTGCCTGGAACTGGAACTACAGACAGTTGTTAGCTGCCATGTGGGTGCTGGGAATCGAACCCGGGTCCTCTGGAAGAGCAGACGGTGCTCTTAACCGCTGAGCCATCTCTCCAGCCCACAAAATAAAAATTCTTAAGCAGACCCGGAAAGGTGGTTAAGAGCACTTATTCTTGGTGAGTCCCTGGGTTTGGTTTTCAGCACCCACATGGGTCACAACCATCTGTAACTCTGCTTCCAGGGGATCAGCGTCTTCTGGTCTCCAAAGACACTGCTAAATAAAATAAATAAATCTAAAAAAATTGTTTAGATTATTAAAGAGCCTTCTAACAACCGTTAATAGGACTCATTAGAGTTCAAAAACTAACAATGTTTGCTCACACCTGGAGGTACAGACCTGCATTCTCAGCTACTTTGGAGGCTAAGGAAGGAGAATCACAAGTTCAAGCCCTGCTTACATTACATAGTAAATTCAAGGTCAGGCTGGGCAATTAAAACAAAACAAAACAATCTTGGAGGCTGTCTCTTAATAATAAAAAATACTCCTATCCCTAAATCTGCACCTGGTAGTCCACAGATCTAGTACTTAGGGAGCTAAGACAGTTAGAGAAGCTGAATGAAATTCAACCTTTTTCTTTCAAAGGGCATCTGGGAAATGACAGTTTGCCAAGCCTTCATGCCTTCAAGAACCTCAGGGCTGCATTTTCCTACCCTAGTCTTATAACTTGTTGACGTTTTGTCTACAAGCAGACATCACTCTTGCTCATGTCCACTGAAAACAGGAAGAAAAAAATGGAACTAGCTGAAAAGGCTTGTCACTGAATCAAAAATTTACCAGAGTTTCTCTTATATTTCATAAAGTTAGGTGAGCAGTATGTCATGAAGAATTCATGTAGCACAAAGGTCCAGGCATTTGGACTGACAGAATGGTTGAGAGTCTTGGGGATGGGCACAATGATGTTCCCAGAAAAATCAGGATTCTGTTAGCAAGAGACCAGTGTCAGAGGGCCACCTGGCCAATGACTTGAAGAACCTGCCACTCTGTGAAACAAGACATGAACATGGATCAAAATACCATGGAAATAAAATCCCAAACACTTAAGTGCCAATCAAGAAAATACACAATACATCTAAAGAGGGAAATGTGCAAGACATACTTAAGAGTTTTATCAATAGCTTTAAATTTTATTTACTGATTGATTGATTTTTGAAACAAGATCTTATTATGTAGCCCTTGGCTTAAAACCATTATGTAGACTAGGCTGGCTTTGAATTTACAAAGTTCTAACAGCCTCTGTCTACAAAATGTTGAGCAGGACTAAAGATTTGTCTCCCCATGTATGGCTTGAAAGATTTTAGAAGAAACACACACACAAAAATTAAGACAAGTCATTTTCCTTGTGAAAAGTTCCAATATGGTAGTGTGTTGATTTTGTATATTAATATCCTAAAAATTTGTAACAATCCTATTCAAACTGCCATCATTGCCTTCAAAACTGATTGTATGTTTACATATGGGAGGACAGGTATAGCATAACAGCCCATCTGGGGGCTGGAGAGATGGCTCAGAGGTTAAGAGCACTGACTGTTCTTCCAGAGGTCCTGAGTTCAATTCCCAGCAAAACCACATGGTGGCTCACAACCATCTATGATGAGGTCTGGCGCCCTCTTCTGTAAAACTGTATGCATAATAAATAAATTAAAAAAAAAAAAAATAACAGCCCATCTGAGACCCCAGCATTATATAAAGATGCTGACTAATATAGTGGGAAAGCACAACAGAACAGAAAACTGACAGCGAGTCAGAGAATGGCGCACACTACAGTACACAAAACCTTGGACGAAGACTTCAGGCCTGTGAGGATTAGTATACAACAGCGACAATGCTTCAAATCGGTCAAGAGAGATTGTAATTTTGTTTTGTTTTATGAAACACAGTCTCATGTGGCCCATCCTGACCTGAAACTCACTAAGTATCAGAGGAAGATCTTAAACTTTTGATCTCTGCCTCTACCTTCAGAGTGCTGAGACTGCACAGTTTAAGTGGTGATAGGGACAGACTTGTGCTTTTCCCATGCTAAGCAAGCCCTCAACCACGTAATCTACCTCTCTAACTCCTTAGTTTTGGGGAGGGCAGAGTCTCACTTTGTAGCCCAGACTGAGCTCAAACTGATAGCAATCTTCCAGCCTTGTCCTCCCCTGTGCTGAGATTATAGGTGTGCCCCACAAAATCCAAACTACAATTGATTAATTTATATTTAATTTTGGAAAAATGTCTTTCCTTAGGAAGAAATGCTTTTATTGGTTACATTCTAAACATAGCAAATTATCAATAGAAGACAATTTTTTATAGTCTTGGATATGAAAGCAGGGTCTAAAGTGACACACCATCCCAAGGATTGACCATAGACTATACATAAATTCTGAAAGAAAAGGAAGCTCAAAGACAACTGAGAGACTCAGAAAACTATTTGTAATATGTATAGTAAAGGAAATTTACCCTTGCACTTGCAAAGAATCCTAACGATTTAACGAGATAAAAGCAATCTATATTTTTAAAAATGAATATAAATGATCCTCAAGCAGTGTTGTTGAGGGAACACAAAATTAGTACAACACAGTAAAAAGATGCCATTACTGGTGTTAGACGGGTGGCTCTGTGGCTAAGAGCACTCTCTACTCCTTTCCAGAATCCCTCTTAGGAGGCTCCGATAGTCTATAACTCCTACGACAGGGCATTGGACGCCCTCTTCTGGCCCTTCTGGATACCAGTACACACATGGAGTGTACACACAGAAATAATAAATCCTTAAAAACCAAAGCAAAAAGTGTTCATGTTTTCTGATTTTAGAAAGACTTAAACTGGTAAAATGTCTGATGTGGTGGAGATATGTTAAAACCTAGAGCATATAGACTTATACTTATTCAACTTTTTGTGTTTTCATTAATATTAAATCATTTATATTGATGGGAAAAATTTCAAGAAACATTGAAAAGACTCATATTGTTTGTATATTTTAACCATATAATAACAGATAGAACAGTATCTAAAAGGATGCTTTTATATGTAGCTTCTTTCTTTTCTTCTTCTTTTTAAAATATTTAATTATTTATTTTTGTTTTATGTGAATTGGTGTTTTGCTTGCATGTATAACTGTAAAGGTGTCAGATCTTGGAATTACAGACAATTGTTAACTGCCATGTGGATACTAGGAATCAAAATCAGGTCCTCCGGAAGAACAGCCAATGCTCTTAACTGCTGAGCCATCTCTCCAGCCCCTTTTTCTTCTTTTTCTTCTTCTTCTTCTTCTTCTTCTTCTTCTTCTTCTTCTTCTTCTTCTTCTTCTTCTTCTTCTTCATTTTCTTTTTTTCTAAAAATACGGTATCATACTTTATAGCCCAGGCTGGCTTGGAACTCATGTAGCCTAGGTTGGCCTCAATTCAGGGCAATACCCATACTTAAATTTCCTAAGTGTTAGGATTATAGGTATGTGACTCCATGCTTATATAATTTATTTTAAAATGAAATCTCCCTGGTCTCCAGTTTATAGACCCTAATGATCCTTTCATTTCAGCCTCCTGTTTCAAGAAATCAGTCACATACTAACATACTTGTCATATGAAGATTGGAATATGTTAATGTAGGAAATGAGTTTCAAGAAACTGGCTGTAAAAGGTTTTAAATATTTTGTCTACGTATTCCTTGTGTGTGTGTTCATGTGTATGTGCATGTATTCATGTGAATGGAGACCAGAGATCAATGCTGAGTATCTTCCTTAGTTGGCTTCTATCATAGTTCTTGGGAAAAGTCAGAGCCAACTCCTCCAAGCTGTCCTCACTGAAAGAGAACTGAAGAGTTTAACTAGACTGGCTGGCCAGTGAGCTCCAGAAATCTTTGCCTCTGCACCTCTCCAGCATGCCTCGGTGTTTAACATGTGTACTGGAGATCCATATACAGGTCCCCATACATATACAGCCACCACTTCATTAAGCTCTCTCCCATGTATGTATGTATGTATGTTTGTATGTATGTGTGTATGTCTGCACACATGCACGTATGCATGCACTTGCTACAATGCACATGTAGAGGTACAAGAACAACTTTGTGGAGTTAGGTCCCCTCCTTCCGTCTTCATGTGGGCTTGAAGTATTGATGTCAGATCTCTAGGCTCATAGGACAAGCACCTTTAGTGGCTCACTCATCCTGCCACCCTGTCTACATGTTTGTAAGTGCTCAAAAATATTTAAAAGATAAGTATGCATCGCATTGCTTTGCTTGTTTATTTATTTATTTTAGGGCTCTTTGATATAGAGTTCTGCTATGTAACCATGCTTTCCTGGAATTCCTAAGTACTGAGCCACCCTGCTTAGGTAAAAATATTTTGGAAAGAACAGCTTAGCATTGGAGTTAGTCGGACTATGTTCTACTTTTGTACATGTCATAAAAATTGTGTAGGCTTAATATTTTTGAGTTACCACATGTTTGTTTATAGACAGGCTTTCATGCTGCCTGGCCGGTCTCACACTTGCTATGAAGCTGAGGCTCGCCTTGAACTCCTGACTATTCCGCCTCTACATCTCAAGCAGTGAGATTATAAGTATATACCACCATATCTAGCTTTTCACATTTTTCTTTAACAATTAAATTAAATAGTAATTTAGAGGTGCAGTAACAGATTAAGTAAGACTAACTTGTAAAAGACACTTGGCTTCTCACAAGTGTGTGTTGAATGTAGGTTTCTTAAATGATTAACTTTGGAGACAAGAAATTATAGAATCTTTCTCTTATTTTTTTGAGACAGGATATTATTATAACCCAAGTTGGCCCGAACTGACACTGGATAGTACTAATTGGCCTCAAACTTGGGGCCATTCTACACCCTACTTTAGGCCCCAGATTCTGGGATTATAGGTTTTGCATCACCAATGGTTAACAGTCATTTATCATTTGCCTTCCTCCTAGAAGATAGAAGAAAGCAAAGTCAGATTAAATAATTTTAACAAGCAGTTTTATTTGAAATTTGAAATTTTCATTGAAAAATGGAAAATATGGTTCTGTGTTTTCAGACAAATTAAATATTTGGTTTGTGTATGCAGTGATTAGTGACATAACTACTCACCATATGCCAGTCAGTGTGCAAGGCCCATGGAGGTAGAAAGATGAACAAAAGATGGGCCCTTTTTTTTTTTTTTTTTTTTTTAAAAAAAATCTTTATTTATTTATTTGCCTTGGTGTTTGCCTAGAAGTGCTGGAATTGAACCCGGGTCCTCTAGAAGAGCAGACGGTGCTCTTAACCACTGAGCCATCTCTCCAGCCCCCAAGATGGTCCCTTTTTATTGAGGATCATTTTGTAAGATAACTGCAATTCTGAAATTTTATAAAATTCAAAAGACGTAGGAAAAACTAATGATGAAAAGTCACAAAATTAGAGAATTGTTTCTTTTTTGTTTTATTTATTTATTTATTACTAGAAAGTTTTGTTTATTGGAGAAAAACAAACAACAACAACCCAACTAGTTTAAAAACAAACATCCAACACTGAAAAGTGTTTTTAATTAACTCACTGGGGGCAATCCTAATCCCCCCAAAACAGCAGCTATCAATATATTCCAAGGGCAGTAAAAATTGTAAGTTTGAGTTATTAATCTCACAAGGACTCTGAACTGTTGAGTGCCTTCTCATACATAATGAGCAATTATCATGGAAGATTGAGACAGAGTAGAATCTCTCAACTGACTAAAACTACTTCATCTTTTTAAAAAATCTTTTAAAACTGGGACTAGGGGCTAGAAGGTTGACTCAGCAGTTAAGAGTACTGACTGTTCTTTTGGAGGACCTGAGTCCTCAGCATCTACATGGCAACTAACAACTGTCTGTAATGCCAAAATCTAACACCTTTGCACAGTTATGCATGCAGGCAAAACACCAATTCACATAAAATAAAAATAAATATTTAAAAAAAACTGGGGCTAGAAAGAGTTCAGTGGTTAGACTCTTTCCTCTTACAGAGGACTCAGGTCCATTTCCCAGCATCCACCTGGTGGCTCTCAACCATCTGCCACTCCAGTTCCAGGGGATCCAATGTTCTCTTCTATCTTCCATAGGCATAGGCAGGCACACATGTAGTACACATAAATACAGGTAAGCACAATGCTCATACACACAAAAGTCTTTAAGATGGATGACAGTCTCTAAATTAAAGCACATGTAATAAAAACAGCTGTCAGAAATAAGTTTATTATGAATATTAGCCCAATTGGCTTTTGTTGTTTGATACATCTGAATATGTAGTCCTTGGCTGACCTAGAACTCAGAGATTAGCCTGCTAGATTAGAGTGCTAGACTGTACCCAGCTCCCAGTCAGTTTTTAGCCAAACTTTAAAATTATGGGATCATGTCCTGTAGCCTTCACAAATAGCAGAAAGTCTTCTGGTGGCAATCTCATGGTTGCAGCATTAGTCATTGGATGAAAGTATACTTTTTCATGTCCTCCTTCCAGAAAAGCTGAATCCAAAACAAACTTAAAATCTCCATCATCACAGAAGAGTGCCAAAGGTGTGGCACAACACCGACCAACTTTTGGTTTTTCTAGCATGGCTGTTTCATCAGCAAACCAAAGCTTTCCACTCTCAACTCCTACCTGCTTACCAAGATCATTTAAATTAATTTGTCTATCATGAAGAACTGTCACCAGCCTGTAGTTTTTCTTCTTTTTGTCTTTAAGAAATAAGATCTTACTATGTCCACCTTTCAAATGTTGAATATGAGGCATCATCATTTCTTCAACTGTGAACACCTTTTCTCAGAGCGGCATTCTAGTCTTCTTTCCTCTGCATCTGCCTGGCATCTATCTCTCTGTTTTATTTTTTGCTACAGAGCCCTAGCTGGCCTCAAATGTTGGAACTTGTCTTGGTCCCTCAAGTGCTGGGATTACAGGTGTGTGGTGCCATATTCAGCTCAGAGTTTTATTATCTTTGGGTTAAAATGAGCTAAAATATTTTAGTCAACTTCCCATTCAGTGCAAAAACTTTCTTCCACAATTCTTGGAAGACTCAGATAGCTTTTGCCTGAGTCAAAATTGCAATTTACTAATGTCAATGATTCTTCTTGAAAACGCACTAGCAATATTTTATCAAGTTAAGCACAACACAAAGCTGAAAGCTGGTCACCACCACACAATTTGTAGACAGAAACAGAGGTAGAACGGCTGATGTCACATAGCTCGTTCAAAAGACGATAATTTTGACTTAGAGCAGCTTCATCAGGCCCCATGTTCTCCATCTGAGCCAATGTACATGCTTTGTCTTCATTTCTGGCAGGTTTCCAAAGAAAGAAACTCAATATAGCAAACAGTCCCTGTTTTACTTATAACCTTCTTTCTGGCATTTTTTTTTCTTTTATGCACAGATCAAACACCCATGTTCTCTGTCTATCCATTTTCTTTACCACATGCTGCCTGGTACTGAGGTTGGTGACTTTGGTAGCTCAGCTTTTAGTTCTTGGGGGAAACATGGATGACATCATTCCAGTAAGATTTGTTGCCTTTCAGGAGCATTTCCAGCTTCTGGCCACTGTGCACCAGAAAAACTTCCAGAAGCTGCTCAGTAACACATGCTTTATTTTCTTGTAACTTCACAACCAAGGCTGAGTCATCAGGATCCAGCCATTGCAGTCAGTACTTCTGGTTTTCATCCAGTTCTGCTTAATTTTGACATATCCATCTTATTAGTGCTCATTCAACTTCTTAGTTCTGTTTTTAAATGTAATTAATTTAATAATTAATGTATTTATTTAATTTTATTTTGAGACAGGCCTCTCACATGCTGTCTTGATGAGCCTTAAAAACTATGTGGCTAATCTTGAACTCCTGGGCCCCTGCTGTCTCCTGTAATCTTATATGCTGGGATTACAGGCATGTAACCAGCGATTTTAAGATATAAAATTAAATTAAAAACAAAACAGAACAAAATAAAAACAGACTTGCAAAGGATAAAGACAGCTCAGTGATAGAATACTTGCTCAATCTATACAAAGCCCTGGATTAGATGCCCAGAACTGGAAAAACAGTGAGATAGGCCCTCAATATGGAGTTTCATATGACCTTAAAATTCTGGGCTCAGGTGATCCTTTTGCTTGGGAGTCATCAAACCTGGCTGGATTTAAACTTTTAAAAATCAAGATTTTCATCATTACTCTGTTAAATACAATTCAAAATTGCTTTTGGTCTATCAATTTAGATTGTCGAAACTTTTCGGTTTTGATATTGTTTTCCAATCTATTAGATAACTCTTCAAGCTTTATGAAATCCTTGGTCACCAGAGCCCAATGCTTCTATGCTCTCTTTTGAGGGATTGAGGGAAAGTGAGGGAGTTTGGAATTGTGTTACTAATGACTTCTTTCCAAGCTGGAAGAGGTTCATTAATCAATTCTCCTTTGTTATTGTTCAACAGCTTCCTTCTGTTGTCATCATTTAATCAGGGATGATTTATTTATTTATTTATTTATTTATTCTGTATACAGTATACAGGAGAGTGTACCAGATGTCATTATAGATGGTTGTGAGCCACCATGTAGTGGCTGGGAATTGAACTCACGACCTCTGGAAGAGCAGTCAGTGCCCTTAACCTCTGAGCCACCTCTCCAGCCCCCAATCAGGGATGATTTCACCTAGTAAGTTAGCATTCTACCTATGGTATTATAAGGATAAAACAGAAGCACATCCCCTTTTTCTTTTAGACAGATAGTTCATTTTTACTACATTTTAAATTTATTTGTGTGTGCTTATGTGCTCAGAACCACACCATAATATGTATATGTGTGTGTGTGTGGTTCAGAGAACAACTTTCAGGAATTGGTTCTTTCTTTATACCACGTGTATCCCAGGCTTTGAACCCAAGTCATTAAGTTTGTCAGCAATCACCTTTGCCCACTGAGTCATCCCCTTGGCCTGAAATCACATCCTCAAAACATTAACATGTTTTTCTGCCCTTGTTAATTTGTCCTGGCTTATTCTCACTGAACCCACACTGGGTCTCAGAATCATCACATTCTCTTCTAAAAGCTCATAAACTCTTCTATCTCCCTGCTTGCCCCACCACAGATCTGTCATCATCCCTTACTGTCATTATCTAAGAACTTAGGTGAGATGATAAAAAGGAATTCAATTACAAAGGCAGAATTATTCAAATAAATCTCAACAACCCACATGCACACAAATGAGTGGAAAAGATACCAGCAGCACACATGGAATTTGTACTGAGGACTGTATAACATGGACTTGTCATGTGTTGGAGTAAGCCAAATAATCCAAACAGATCCTTAAGGACATGACAGACGTGGTACTCAGATCAACTAAAGCAGATTTCTGTTGGGATTGTTTCTCTAAGTAGGTATTTATACAGTTTTGCATTTAACTATATACATTTATTTTACTTTTGTTTTTGAGATGGGTTTTATTATGCAATATTGGGTGCCTGGAACTAGCTATATAAACTAGCTATGGGAGAATCTCAGGTAGCTGAGGCTGGCTTAAACTAGCAAGATCACAGATGACCTTGACTTGCTGATCCTCTCCCCACATCCAAAGTCCTAAGATTTGGTGCAGGAGTTATCACAGCCAGCTGCTTGTTTGCTTGTTTATTCTGAATTTAGTTATCTTAGTTTTTTGTTTGTTTGTTTGTTTAGGAAGATCTTTTGTAGCCACGGATGGCCTCAAATTTAGGTTGTAGCCAAGGTTGACCTTGAACCCATTAACTATCTGCCTCTACTTCCCAAGTATTGAATGATAGATAGGCATGAACTACCATGTCTGGCTGACTTTTTTTTTTTTTTTTTTTTTTTTAAGGAGGATGTCAGCATTTTCTATTTCTTAGAAAACTGGAAATCAATCTACCTCATGATCCAGCAATACCACTCTTGGGTATATACCCAAAGAATGCACATTCATACCACACAGATTTTTGGTCAGCTATATTCATAGCAGCATTATTTGTAATAGCAAGAACCTGGAAACAACCTAGATGCTCCTCAACTGAAGAA
>PVIH01000628.1:0-15694 GCA_004025045.1 Sigmodon hispidus
GCCCCTCCCACATCAGCCCCTCCCACATCAGCCCCCACTCACCACCTTGCATGCCTCTTTGCATTTCCTTCATAGCACTGATCTTCTGATACTAGTTTGTTATTTGTCCGTCGCCATTTTATTTCTCTGTAGAAATAACATCTTGGAAAAGCACTTTCTTTCTTTTTTTTTAAACTTTATTTATTTATTATTTATTTATTTATTTGCCTTGGTGTTTGCCTGGACCTGGAACTACAGACAGTTGTGAGCTGCCATGTGGGTGCTGGGAATCGAACCCGGGTCCTCTGGAAGAGCAGACGGTGCTCTCAACTGCTGCGCCATCTCTCCAGCCCCGGAAAAGCACTTTCTTACTCATTCTCAGTCCTCTATTAGAAAAGTATCCGAGTCTATGCAGGAGGGGCCTAAACATGCCCTGGAAAGTAACACAGAGGACTAAGGCAGGCAAAGACTGCATTGTGCCCTACTTAGTATAGGTTCTGGACATGTCCTCCATGCTCATCTTAGACATCATAAGTTACTGGTTTTGGCTACTGGAGGTCACAAGAGGCCACTGTAGATTGGTGTAATTTTTCCATGTTCTTGTCTACATTGAAACAAAGCATCCTACTCAGCACAGACTAGGTTGGTAAGCGGTCATGCCCCTGTCTTGGAGTTTGACAGTATGTAAGAGATGAAAATCTCTGCTTCTGCTTACTCTCCTCCTGAAATCTATTTTTGTCCATTCCTTAAACCTGTGGGGCTAGCATCCTTGCTAAGGTGCTTAAAGCTTTGTCAAAAATTCCTCCAAAATTTGAGCTAAGGTGAACTCTCTTCCTTTGAAATTGACTGAAATGGGCAGTTGCTTCTCCCGTGAGCTGTGGAAAGCAATGAGATAAAGGACAAGAAACAGGGTATTAGGCAAAAGATGAGAGGCATGGGGGTACCCTGTGATTTGGGAAGGCTTGCAAACCTCCACCAAGAAGCAGGAAGCCTGTAGACTTTGGTGAAGTTTGCTTGCCCTGATCTTCCAATGGTAGTCTTTGTCAAGCATGGGCCAAGGGGAGAGACTCCCCAGATTTGTTTGCTTGGTGCAGTCAAAGAAACCGTGATGTATTTCCCCTGACTGTGTCAAGAAAATGTAAGCACAGAGAGCTGGATTATTTTAGAGGGTAAAGAGAATTTGGTGGGGGTGATGGAGGTGCAGGGATCTCAGCAGCAAGGAGCCAGGGCAGGGGGCCAGGAGGCCGTCCCATGGGTTGGGGTAACATAAGCTGCGGCTGTTCAGGAGGTGGCCCGTGTAAGGAAATCTGACCACAGCTAAAATTAACCTCTGAGGCTTCACACGCCTCCACACTGCTTTGAACTAAACACCTCTAGAGAGGGCACCGGCTGCTGACTGCTGAGGATCACACTACTGCCTGCCAGCAGGGGGTCCAGTTATGCCTATAAGCATCAACGTATGGGTCCCTGCTCGGGACCAAAGTCGTGATTCCTGTGACCATTATAAAGTGGTGAGCAAGTGAGGGACATTTGCAGGGTCTCTGGGGAGAGCTGGTAAAGCTTGTTTGAATTGGGCTTTTGTTTAGAGACGGTTCCAATTTATTGTCCATCCTGCATGAGGCTGCGAGCTCTCTGAGATCTCTCTCTTCTACCCTCTCTCTGTTTCTTTCTGTGTTATGTGTCCTGGTGGCAGGAAGGCTGGGTGCATATTTTTAGAGCAGATGGAGAAGGGTCTGTCTGGAAGTTGTTGGTGGTCAGGGGACACCGGACACCAGATGAGCAGGTCACCATGGCAGCAGGTGTGGCCATTTCCATCTGACTTCTTGATGGGGCCTCAGCAGGTGCAAAGGGTAGAGAGATGGGCATGTGTCAAGGTTTGCAGATGTCAGGGTTAGTCTAGAAGGCTTCCATTGTGGGAAGAATTTGAGGAGAGCTGGAAGGAATATTTATATATTCAGACATTGCTCTCTCCCTCCCTCCCTCCCTCCCTCCCTCCCTCCCTTCCTCCTTCCATCCCTCCGTTTCTCTGTATAGTCCTAGCTGTGCTGGACTTTGCTCTTTAGACCATGCTGGCCTTGAACTCAGATCCACTCAGCTTTGCCTCTTAAGTGCAGGGATTAAAGGCATGTGCCACCACACCTGCCCAGCTGTGACCCTGGCATATTTCATAAGGGAAACTACAACCTCTCCTGTCCCTGGCCAGGACAGCCTAGCTTCCCACTTGTGAAGAACATGGGAGTGTGTGTTCACAGAGCAAAGAAGCAAGATGCACTTTTCTTCTTCAGTACCTCCTAACTGATGCCACCCTGGACTAATGGGCATCCTGGACATTGACAGCATGACGGTGTGAACTTGGTCTGAGAGAGTGGTCAAGAGGTCTCATGTCTGGGAGCTCCTCTTTAGCTTATTATTTAGAAATGATGTAGAATAACCCCCCCCCAAATTCCTCTTCCCCCTCCCCATGGAACCTCTAGCCCAACTTCTGGGGCAGCATTAGCATCCCAAAGGTGGCAAGCCTTGTTTGGGGAAAAGTGGTATTCCTGTATGCTTGGCGATTATTGTATATAACTGGCTTTATAATCGTGCACTGTCATATATTTAAGGCCTACAGCATCTGCCTAGTGAGCAGACACTGTGTTCCAAAGATATGATGTATGGTAAATCCCCTGTGTAAAGATACCTTTGACACAGGTTTGGGACCACTCTGCAGTGCTGAGGTCCCTGACTCTTCGTATAGAAAATCTCCATCTTTTCTGCCTTTGTGTGTTCCAGGGATCAAACTCCCATCACCAGACATGCACAGCAAGGGCCTTTACTGGCTAAGACATTTGCTAACCCCTTTCAGTCTTCTTGTAGATCAGTTCTCCCAATGTGCTGATTTATCAAATCAAAAAGGTTGCCAGGGAGCCGAGAACGGGTTTCCTTCACTTTATATGTCTAACACTATGTGGGTTCGGCAGTAAATGTTGTCTTGGGGTTATATTTGTTAACTCCTGAGCTCTGGACTCATTGCTCCATGAAATGGATTTCTTTTGAGGTAGGGTGTTAAAAATAGCCTCCACAAGGAGGAGGCTATTAATGTGTTTTGGGCTTTGACAAATACAACCAGAGTGCATGGTGGGGAATTTCCATTCCATGCTGATCCTGTATAAGCACAAAAGTCAATTTCCTCCTTTCTTAGGAACTTTATACTTCCTTAAGGTTTTTCTAGAGAGTTCTCTCTGTGATCTTGGCTATCAGAATGAACCAAGCTGACTTCTGTAACTCCCTTTGTGACCTGATGGTGTATGGACAAAACTAGAAGACTTAGCTTGTGGTGCTGATGCTGATCTGTGGGGGCACCAGTGGCCTTAACTATTCCCTGAGACATACACAGGCTTTTACTCTGTCTTCCAACATGGTTAGGGGTGGATTCTGTGAATACTGTAGACAGGAGGCCAACACAGCTTTGTTGTGAGGACTCCATTATTCTTCCCTCAGGGCTTCCTTCCAGGACGCTAGAATAAATAGTAAGCTTGCGCAAACCATCCTTTTGTGTCCCGGGCCACACTGTTCACTGGGTAGGGGATAGCCCTTCTTCCTGGTAAAAGCCTATTGTGAAAACACAAAACACAGCAACCTGGGATGCCCTTCTAGGCCTGGGACCTCTGACATCTGAGCTGGAGAATGACCTAGGAACATCGGTCACTTCCACAGAAGCCAAGTCCCTTAGCTGAGGCCTTGCTGAGAAGGGAAGGAATGAGGCTCTCATGTGGGGAAGGAGAGTGGAATGTGTTCCTAGGGTAGAGCAGTGCTAACCACTGCTGGGAATTGCCTGCAATCCAAGGTTTTTTTTTTTTTTTTTTTTTTTTTTTTAAAGATTTATTTATTTATTATGCATACAGTTTTACAGAAGAGGGCACCAGACCTCATCATAGATGGTTGTGAGCCACCATGTGGTTTTGCTGGGAATTGAACTCAGGTCCTCTGGAAGAACAGTCAGTGCTCTTAACCTCTGAGCCATCTCTCCAGCCCCAATCCAAGGTTTTTTATGTTTCTTGCACACAGCACAGAAGTGTGTTTGTCAGGCGGGTGCTGGTTCTATCTGACAAGTGATCTGTGGTGCTCGGACCCCTTAGGATAGCAGCAGACCTTCTGGAGTCTGGCAGTGCCTTCCTGAGAGACATCCCAGCCTTTCACACTTGGGTGTTGACTGGCAGGGCTATCCCTACAGGTGCTTCAGGGGTAGAATTGGAAGGGTATGTGTGACTTACTTGGCCGGAGTGGATGAAGAGGACTTCACTCCAGGTTTCACTTTACACTTCACATGTAGGATGTCACTCATACATACTTGAGGGTCTTTGAACTTCAGAAGAACTTCATCATAGAATGCTGGCTCTCCTAACCAAATGCTTTGGGGTTGAAACATCTGTACCTGAGCATCCCAAAGTGAATACTTCCTAAATAGCTGTTAATGGTTGATAACATCCCTTGAGTAAAATGATAGCAATCTGTGTGTATATTCTCATATATAGATATAACGCAAATGCACACGTCATATTCCTCGGCTCTAGGCAATCTAGCTCTCACTTCTTTCCGGGTGAAACCATAGGCGGACCATTGCTGGCTTGCCTTTACCCTGTTGGCATGTCTCTGACTTGCTTTACCTACAGCAGTCTGAGTACATTCATCTTTCCTTTAGCCACCAACCACCACTCAGGTTTTTGGGGTAGAAAACATGGTTTAGACTGGCTATTGGAAATTTTAGTCATCCCTGTACTGTGTGACCCTTTAAAAATAAAGTTCTGGGTCTGGAGAGATGGCTCAGTAGTTAAGAGCACTGGCTGCTCTTCTGGAAGAACTGGGTCTGATTCCCCAGGACTCACATGGCAGCTCACAACCCCCTGTGACTCCAGTTCTGGAGGAACTGTTTCCTGGCTTCCACACTAAAGCATACACATGGTTACAGACACACATTTAAGCAGAACATCCATACACATAATAAAAATTAATTTTAAAAAAATGAACAACAACAAAACACCTTTAACAAGACAAAAGGCATTCCTGCCATGTTTTCCAGATTGATTGCATAGATACATCCTCCCTCACATCCACCCTCCCAGTGCTAAAGCCCGGATTGAGCTGGAAATGTAAATGATGTAAAGGCTAGTTGGGGGAGTGACTCATTCTCTTCATTGAGAGAACCCTGTACCTCTTCAGACCTCTCAGCTCTAATGGAAAGGAACAAGGGTCAGGTGAGTTTGGGTCCCCCAAGACAGGGACAGAGCCAAGCCAACAGAGGGGATGAGGAGCACCTGAGCAGGCCCCTCGGGCCGCAGTCAGTGCAGGAGCAGGGGAGAGCTAAGGAGGCCAGGGTCGAGACAGGCTTCAGAAGCATCAGCCAGGAAGAATTTCTCCCTGAGCCAAGCACAGTGGAGCTGCAGAGAGCGGCTGCAAGCTCATCATAGCCGTGGCTTTGGCTTGTTCTTTCCTGTTCCTTTATGCACTGGGAACCAGAACTTGGCATCTTTCGTTTTATTCCCAAATCTTCTGATTGCCCTAGAAAGCCAAGGAAGATACACAAATTGTTATGGCAGATTTTCTAGGGGAGTGTAAATTGGACTGGACGGTGGGTATCTTTTGTTTGGCTCCATCCTTACAGCCTCCTCTTTCTGCTGGCATCCGAAATCCCACCTGCCTCCTTGAATTCTCATGCAAAGCTGTTTCTTGTAGTTTCTACTTCCTTGCATTTGAATATTCACTATCTTCTATCTACAAAACAAATCTCCTCCTGGGGCAGGAGGAGGAGAAACAGTAACTCATCTTCTTTTCCTATCCCCCCTGTGTTCAGTCCCTGAAGTCCACACTTGGCTTTCAAGGAAAACACCGAGCCAGCAGCACTTGACCAGGCTCCCTCGGAGCACCCACCCCACCCCAGCCACTGCTGCTTACCCCAGGAGCTTCAGAAACAGTAAGCTGGGCTGGAATAATCAGATGAGTTCTGAATATTCACTGCCACTTTAAAATATAATTTAATTGTAAGTGTTCCTGGTTCTAAAGTTCTAAGAGATTTATTACACTCCCCCTATCAACTGTTCATTTTAAACTGTACTTTTGATATCTGTGATCAGGTGGGTCCTACAAGCAAGTGCCTTTCAGCAAAATGCGCCTTCGGGGAACCTCTTCTGTAACAGGCTTAAGGAACATGAAATAACTTGTTTTCATGGGCATTAAGATTTAGCAAGTGGATATATATATATAAAAAAAAGATTTAGCAAGTGAAGGGTAGCAGAATCTTCTCCCTCACCTATTCCTTTGATATCTTTTTCTATACTCTGATACACCTGAGTATATTACTCACTGTTCCTCTGCACGCCCATCCTCCACCCCCAAGTCACTATTGGCTTGCTTGTGCATCCCATGTACACTGGCATTTCAGATGCTGATTTGTTTTTAAGTAGCTTTTGGCCATGTGAATGAAGTAATAAGTTCTCTGTCAGGAATTGAAAGTGGGCTGCTGATGGCTTTCTTGTAAGGGATGTGAGCAGGGTTTTTCTCCATATATGGAGTATGCATTTGCAGGAACGGGGCTAGAGAAGGCTCCATGGTAGAAGGCCTCCTGGACTGCCCGCCTGTGGCTGGGATATGCTGTATATGCTGAGATTTTAGAGAAAGAAGAGGAAAGCAGGCAGGATTGCTTTCTAAATGTGAGTGTTCCTCCTATGTATGGATGAGGAAGGTGTTCCAGCTGAGGGACATGTGTAAGGGAACAGTTGATATGGGCTGGAGGATGGCACCTGAGAAAAGGAACTAATAGGTAAAGTCCTAGTTCTATGTTGGATGCCTGAGAGTAGAGGAAGCAGCCATTGCCGTATGTATTTAAGACTATTATCCCACTATACAGATGGGGAAGCTGAGGTTCGTGGAGCTGTGATTCACCTAAGGTCACAAAGCAAGCCTCTCTGTTCAAACCAGTAACCTGAAGGGGCTAGAGAGATGGCTCAGGGTTAAGAGCACTTGCAGAGGACCTAGATGTGGTTTCCAGAATCCTCATGGAGGCTCCTCACCAACTGTATCTCAAAGGGATCAAAAGCATTTTTCTGACCTGGCACATACGCAAGTGGTGTGCATACAGACATGCAAGTACAATGTTTTTGCACACAGAATAAATCTAATTTTTTTAAAGATTGATTGATTTATTATATATACAGTGTTCTGTGTGCATGTATCCATGAAGGCCAGATGAGCCACCATGTGGTTGCTGCCAATTGAACTCAGGACCTGGAAGAACAGCTAGTTCTTAACCCCTGAGCGGTCTCTCCAGCCCCTATTTTTTTTTTTCAAACTAAATACTTTAAATGCATCTTCTGACCTGAGATTACTCTTCAGAATTGCTCCAAAATGGGGCTCTGGAACACAAGAGCAGACCCTTCAGGAGTTCAGATTTAAGGGACAGCTTCACTGGGAAAGGTAGGTGGCCACCATGGATAGCATGACAGGCTCTCCCTGAAGGAAGAAATGAACTCTCAGCTCCTGGACTATCAGGAGAGACAACGCCATGGAGATTGTAGGTAGCTGTAATGAGACCTTACAGGGAAAAAAAGCCTTCCTTCCCCTCAAATCCACAGGACAAAGAAGGAGTCTACTGTTACAGGTTTTTGGGGTGAGGGGTGCTTTATCCAATGTGATCTAGCTTGGCCTGGCCTAGGTGCCAAGGGGTTAGGGTTAGGGTACAATCATACATTTACTTTGCAATCACAAGGAGGAAGGCCTGCAGGGTCATGACATAGCAAGCATGCTTCCTGTTTACCTTTTTTTTCAAAACTTTAATTTTATGAGTATGCTTTGTCTGCATGCACTGAGAGCCCATTCAGGCCAGAGGAAGTTGCTGGGTCCCCTGGACCTGGAGTTAAGAGTGGCTGTGAGCTGCCATGTGAGTGCTGGGAACCAAAGGGTCCTCTGCTAGAACAGGTGCTCTTAACCACAGAGCCATCTCTTTACAAAAAATGGGCTGTGCCTAGAAGTGGTGGCCTGGTGGGCTTACATCTTCTATTCCTACTGGGTTCTTCCACGTCTTTCTTCTAGGTACTTCCAAGAAAGAGGGCATAATTCTTTCTTGAAGCCCATTTTACCTTGAATTCAGTCCAAGTCAGAGTATGAAGTTTAAGGCTATATGTAGGGATTTAACTGCCTGTGGCTAAAAAGTTCCCTAGAGGAGAGCAGCATTTAGGCACCTGCTCTTCTGACAAGGAAGTCCTGAAGCCAGTTTGAGCTGACCCAGCTGGACTCCACCACTGTCTATTATTCTTTATATTTTGGGGGGCTCCCATTAGTCAGTCCCTCCCAGAGCTAACCTCCTACCTAACATGTCTGGGACCAGACAAAGAGGTCTGCGTTATGTCTGAGTTCTCACCACCCTTAGGTGGGGCTGCCCTGCCAGATGGTTCCTTTGATATTTGTTGTTAAAGGGAGGAGTGTGTTGCTTGTTTACAGCTGCTCTAGCCACCTGCTGGGAGGATTTGATCTCACCTTTCACATCACAATAGCAGACCAGAAAGAATCATCCTAATCACTTGGTACCCTGTGGATGCCGGAAGAGGTGCTGACACTGTCTTGGAGCCACTGGAATATACGTTCATACCTGCATCTTAGGGTTGATGAGGGACCAGATTTTATTCAAGAAGTGTCCAGTAAGAATTCCCGCATCCATCCTTATGTGGCCTTTGTTGCACTTCCCAGGAGGCCCTTGGAAGATGCAGAGACTCAGTCTACCTTTGGGCTTCCTGGGTCAACCAGAGTTTTACTTGCTGAATGTGAGCCCTTGGAGCATATTTTGTGTTGTTGCTTGGCTATTTTTATCTTCAGCTTTTCTATTGGTTACTTTACTCATCTCTGTGAAAAAAGTACCAGATAGAAATGGCTTCAGAGAGAAAGGTGTGTATCTGGACTCACAGCTCACTGGGGCTGGGGCAGGAGGCGGTTGGACATATTGTATCCCCAGTCAGGAAGCAGAGAGTAACTGAGGTACTCAGCTCACAGTCACGTTATTATTCAGCCCATGGACTGAATATTCATGCCTGTAATTCCCTCTTCATCTAAACCATTCTGAAACTCTTCACACACACACATACACACACACACACACACACACACACACAGAGTTGTATTTTCATGGTGATCCCAATCCCCAATCAAGCTGATGAAGATTAACTACCATGGATGAGACACATGGGCAGTTACTTACTAAAGTCAATTTAGTGAGCTCCTGCTGTGTGCCATGAAGTGTTTAGATGTTTGGAAAGCTCCCACTAGCCAACTAGATTCCTGTCCTGCTGCTACTGCATTGGGGGAAGGTTGCAGACAGCTGTCATTACCGGTGCTCAGATGAGTGAGTGGGCAGTGCTTTGAATTCTGGGGAGTGTGGTGCAGAGCACCGTGAGCTGTGGGAGAGAGAGTGTGTAAGGAGGATGATCCTGGGCATTGTGTGGATTAACTGGGGTGTGGAAGAAGAAGACACCTACATGCTCATCCTTAAGATGTGGCCAGTCACTCCCAACACCTTCAGCAACCTAGCTTTTTTATCTTTTCCTTCTTTCTGAAGACAGGGTTTCAAAACTTCTGGAGTTGCTGTACACACCCATCTATAGCTTGTTTGTGTTCCCAATATACAATGCTGCCATTGTGTGGCTCTGGAGTTGTTCCCAGGCCCAACCCCAACATTCTCTATGCAGGGTCCCAAGTCAGCCTGGCCCTACAGACCGGAAGAACAAGGAGGACTCTACCCCTGAGCACAGCCCTGCAAAGGTGCATGTGTTAAAGGATATATTTGTTTTGTGTTCTCCTAATGCTGTTGTGAAATTCTGTTTGTTTGATTCCTTGGTGACATGGGAAAGTGTCAGTGTCCCCTGTGCAGGTAGGTCTGTCAGTAGCCAATGACAAGTGTCCAGCCCCTTTCCCAGGAATGGGTGGGATTGTGATGGCTATTGTGCAACCATCCTCTCTCACAGCTTTTCCCACGATGCTGTGACATGTGACCCTCTGCAGCTTGAGCATTCAGTGTGAGCCCCTCACAAATGGTGCAGTGCCCTCAGGCTCTGCAGCCACCACTGCCCACTCTCTTCCCAGCAGGGGAAATCCTTTCACTTCTATATGCTTGTGTTTTTTCCCATCAGTGAAACCAAATACCTATCAGAAAGCAAGGGTCTCTTTTGAACTTGTTTTCATGGGAAGTTGCAATGGTAGGGGTGCTCACATCGTACCCACAGCCAGAAGGCAGAAGGAGATGGATACCTGTGGTCAGTCAGTTTGATTTTTCCTTCCCCCTTTTCATTCAGTCTGAAACTCCAGTCCGTAGGATGGTGTTGCCCACACTCAGGGCAAATCTTTCTTCCTTAGTTAATTCCCTCTGGAAAGGCCTTCACAGGCATCTACTAAGTGATTCCAAATCAGCTGAATTGACACTAAGAGTTCACTGTCACAACCTCTTAGTATCTCCGTTTGGGAGAAATGATACTTTCCTCAAAGGCATGATGAGAACAAAGGAATCCCTTGCTTGCCAAGTGTCCATATGGTGTATCATCCATTTCCTTCCTGGCTGTTATGCTCAGAGAATACTGTCAGCCTGTGCTAGGACCCAGGAACCAGTAAATGTTCTCATGACCTCACAGTAACCCAAATAAGGAGTCAACCCATCTTACTGGTGAGAAAGCTGAGTCTCAGTAGTTTAATTATGAAGGCTCACTCAAGTCACTGAGGCATGTTTGAAATCTGGTGGCCTGACTCTAGAAGACATTTCCAGTCAGTTTGCATGTGGCAGTCAAAGCAGCACCCCACACAGGTTAGAGGTTCCAGAAGTGTTTGCTCGGTGCACCAAGGCACACGTGCAGCACTCGGAGAGAAACCCCAACTTTAGGGTTAAGACTAAAGTTGACGATAAGGAACAGCCATGCCACTCTCTCTGTGTGTTAGCATGCATGTCCCTTGGGAAGTAAGGCATGCATGGTGGTGGTGTTGGGGAGTATTTATCTAGTGATGATAAACAGGCAAGACTGCAGCGGTTGAGAAGGGAGCAGTGGGCGTCTCCCTATGCTGGCTGTCTTCTGAGTCCAGACAGGGATCTGCACCCATGCTACTTGCTGACAGTACTCAGAGTGTACCCCTGAGGCTGGCAGCAGGGTGCACCTGTGCTCAAGTCAGGGGATACAGGGTACTCAGTCACATCTCAGTGCTTCTACAGGTCAGCTTTCTGGTAGAGTTCCCTCACTAGAGGAGCCAAGACTTTCTATCTTGTAATCAGGGTCACCCCACCTATGTGTTTTCCTTGTGGGTAGTCATGTCAGGACATTGAACAATTCCTGCTCTTTTTTGAGATAGACTTTGAATTGTCTTCCTACTTCTGCCTCCCCACTGCTGGGGTGCTAAGCCTCTACCTACCAGGCTGCCAGTGATACATGATGTTCAAAGACTGTCAGTCTGTAAAGCAGAGTCCATCTGACTTAGTGGGCCCTAGGAGCATCCCTGGTACAAACAGACTTGTGTCCAGAGTGAGCCCCCTGAGTGGTCAAGGAAAGGGGAAGTTATGGCAATTAAAACCAGGCTGTCACAGTTCTCCATGTAATTTCTTTGGAAAGACGGCCAATTGAATAGCTTAAAAAATGTGAGGCTCTGAAAGGAGTGGCCTCTTTCTGCCACCAGAAATGACATCTCCGTAAAATCTTTTTTTTTTTTTTTAAAAAACTTTATTTATTTATTCATTTGCCTTGGTGTTTGCCTGGAACTGGAACTACAGACAGTTGTTAGCTGCCATGTGGGTGCTGGGAATCGAACCTGGGTCCTCTGGAAGAGCAGATGGTGCTCTTAACCGCTGAGCCATCTCTCCAGCCCCGTCCATAAAATCTTGGTGTCTAACTTCAGTATTAACAACAGCTTTGTATTTAGTGCATTGTGCCAGATACTTACACTATGTTAGCTGCCTACTTATGGGATCCCATCTTATATCTAAGGCACCTGTGTGACATCTGTACCTTGAGGGACACTGAGGTCCATAGGAGACAAGATGCACCAATGGACGTAAACAGCTTGGCTGGGTCCACATGTACACACGAGGTTGCAAATGTTCCCTTTGAGAGTGATGTATCACATGCCTACAATGGGAGTAGAGGTTGGGCATCAGGCTGCTCTGAGGACCCTGGGCAGTGGTGAACTCCAATGAACAGCCGAGGAGCAGAGCTGGTGTTCTGGTCCAGCCTCACTGCTGTGAAACCCAAACAGAAGCTTTTGCTTCTGTGTGCTCAGCCTCTCTTTCTCTGTTTGGCTAGTGATGCAGAGATGCATGTGTCACCCTTACCCTGAATAACGAATGTTCATTTTTATCCCCTTCAAACACTGACCTCGATAAAATCAAAACCAGTAAGAACACCCCATCAGCTGCTCCCGTATCTTTTTTGTAGCGCTGGGTAATCAGAGCTAAGACATTTGACTGCACAGTGCTTGGACAAAGGAAGGGTGTTATCTTGATGGCCTGACCAAAATCTTGACTCAAAGCCAGACAGTAGTATCATCTCTTTTTACAATGAACACGCGGGAAGCAGCTGCAGATGCCAAATGACTGCTTTACTGGATCACCAATCTCAGTGTTGGTATTTCCTTCCGAGACACCTCTTACCCTACTTTCTCAGGAATGGCTCTCTTGGTACCCTGCATTCTGCCGGAAGCCCCAGACTGTATTTCTAGCCTGCTTTCAATGTCTCCTTTCTACCTCTGCTCATGCAGGTTTTTTTTCCTGTGGGTTCCTCATCACAGAAAGGCCTCCCCACATTTGAGAGCTAATTGCAGTCCAAACTTGGAGACATTATTATCCCCCCTTGGTTCAGCACAGTGCCAGTGTCATCTGGTAATCAGATTCTTTACTTTCACTGATTGTCAAAAACCTCTCCTTTGGGTTTCAACTCCAGTGACAGACTGATATGGAGCGAGAAGCAAGTGAACTTGGTGCTCTGGAATCCTGCCAGGGTCTGTAGAAAGCCCTCATTTGCTGCCTGGCTTCCTCCTCCTGTTTACTTTGACAGCAGCTTCTCTAGAAACATCACCTGTGCACACAGAGGCCTTGGGTAGTTGGGGAAAATGAAGAGAGATACTTGCTCCAGCACAGTGTGACACTGTCCTGGGGCTGTTTTACCTTGGACTGGTTTGGTGGTTTGAAATTTTTTTTAAATATCTATTTTTATTTTATGTGAATTGGTGTTTTGCCTGCATATATAGTTGTGTAAGGGTGTCAGATCTTGGAATTACAGACAGTTCTTAGCTGCCATGTGAATCGAACTTAGGTCCTCTGGAAGAGCGGTCAGTGCTTCTAACAGCTGAGCCATCTCTTTAGCCCCGATGATTTGAAATTTAACTGGGTATCATCGCCCTGGCCGATTAGCAGGGCCTGTGGCAACTGACTTTAAAAATAAACCTGAGTGGTTCATGTCTTCCAAAGTCAAGGGGTAGGAATGGGAGAGGAGAGGAAATTCCAAATTACCAAGGATCCATGTTAGATTGTCCTGATGGTTAAGCTTGAGTGAGAAGGTAATTTTCCTGCTCTGTTAGTCAGGGTTCTCCAGAGAAACTGCTCAGCAGGGGCTTCCTCCAGGACCTGAGATTAGGCAGGAACCACATCCAAACACCTGTTTCCACTGAGATCCTTTATCAAGCAGGGAAGAAAAGTTAAACTGGCTGCTTCTGACTCAGAAACAGCAGCAAATGACCTTGCAGGTGTCATTCTTAATGGGAGTGGGGGAGGTCTGTATGAGAATGGGTTAGGATGCAATGCACTGGTCAAGGGTAAGGGGACACGGAAAGGGGGCAGGGGTATTTGTCTGGAGGGGCAAAAGACTGCCTCTGGATAGAGGGAAGATGGCGTAGCCATAGGCAGATAGCGATTTATAAAGGGAAAGGGGAAAAGCTCATGTTAGGATGAGTGTTTAATTTTAGTTGGGCATGTTAGTTACGTGAAGCAAAGGGTACTTGATGGCTGGACTTTAATACCTGAACAGCTGGACCTTTGTAGTCAGCCCCAAGAGGAGGAACTAGCCAAATAAAGGACTAGACCTTGGTGGCTAGCTTTAGGAATGTAATCTAAATGTTTTTAATCAAGACAGAGGGAATGAGGAAGAAGGGAAAGGCCTGTCACAGCCACATGCTCAAGTGGGCTAGTGTTCCTTTAATAAATCTATCTAATCCTATCTGTCTATCAACTATCACGTATCATCTACCTATCATGTAACACCTATCAGTATGTATATACACACAAACATACATACATGGAATTTATTATGGTGTTTATAGGATATGGCTCCAACAATGGCTATCTCCTGGTAGAAAGTCCAAGAACCCATACATTGTTCAGTCCAGGAGGAAGGATGTTTCAGCTGGTCTTCAGTGCATTCTGGGATCTTGAAGAGCAAGACATAAGGTCTAATGCCAGTGAAGGTGTTGTACCCATGCCTCAAGACTCCCAAAGAGCACCAGGGATCCAATTTATGATGCAAACACACGAGGGTCAGTTTATTTTTGAACAGGTTCAAATCCAGACCAAAACCCTATATCCCGATGCAGCAGAGGGACTTCGACACTGAGCTCAGGGGTGGGAGGGTTTTAAAGAAAAAAAAATATGCTAGTGGGGTTGTTACAATCTTGGCATTTGGGGATTGGGTAAAGGGATATGAGGTAGATTCTTTGAATCTATTGGTCATCAAGTGAATTCCTGATATTTTTCTTCTTAGATTTTAGCTCCATGCGCTAGGTGGTTTTTTTTTAAAAAAAGGTCTTTCCTGAGAAAGTTTTGTAATGTCTATGCCTTCACAAAGGAAGGGACGTTCTAGTCAGAGTGAGGGCAAGCAGGCAAAGAGCAATGTCACCTGAAGGTGTGATCCAGATCAAAGGTAGACCAACCAAGGATGTCATTATATCCGCTCTCTGTTCTTTAAAGAGCATTTTAAAAAATGTACCTGTGTGCTTTGCCTACATGTATATATGTGCACTGTTTGCATGCAGTACCCAAAGAAGCCAGAAGAGGGCGTTGTATTCTCTGGAACTGGAATTGAGTAGCAGATGGTTGCAAGTCACTATGTGAGTTTTGGAATTTAATGTCCCCCTATTCTACCCCATCCTCTGGAAGAGCAGCCAGTACTCTTAATCTCTGAGCCATGATTTTATCCCCTTTTATCAGTTTTTAATTTATAAAGAAATTCTGGTTTGAAGACTCACCGAGAGCTCATATCCTTAGTGGGTAATCATTTTCCCAAGACCGACTCTTTTTCATTCCATTCAGTTTGACACAGCAGGCACACAATGGCGCCTTGCCATGTGTCGACTTCTCTAAGAGGCTCTGCCAGACGTGCGAAGATGGGCCAGATATGGTAGTTGCCCACATCTGGTGCTGGGGACTTGAGAGTTGGATCAGGAAACCAAAAGTGATTTCATGGAAGGACAGGCCCAGGAATTGAGCCAGGGAGTCCCCAAGTGGGGCAAGCAGCAGCAGTGTAGGGACAGGAGAGCTGATGAGCTTTCCTGGGGCAGATCGTAATGATTGCTATTGAGCGCCTGCTCAGTGCAGGCATGTCAGCTAACTTGCTCTTGGAAGCACAGGATGGCAGACTATTAGGAAGAGTCAGATGCAAATATTTGAGGTTTGATGAGCCAAAGATCTCTGTCACGACTGCTCAGCATTGCTTTAGTAGCATGAAAGCAGCCA